>JARHVA010005464.1:700000-1100000 GCA_037957365.1 Torreya grandis | reverse complement strand
TTCATGAAATTAAAATTTATGACGAAATTATGGTCCTATTTGAGGTCTTATAATGCAACTTACAAAAGGTAAACCAAAGAGGTGTAAAAATGGAGGCTGTTTTAAAATAAATAAGGATAGTTTGTGAGGATGACCTAGTTTTAACCAAGGTCTTATAGTGTAACTCACAAAACTAATCAGGTGTAAAAAGTGATGAAGTTTTTAAATTAATAAAATAAAGACTCAAAAGATACTTGAAGGTTGGAAAATGAAAGGAAAGAGTAGAATAAATTTCATGAGGAATGGTTGAGTCTTATCCATGATCTTATAATGTAAACTTATGGACTAAATAATATATGTGAAGTATTATGTATACACCAAAGTTCCAATGATAGGAAATAAGGATACTTAAATTGATGTAATGATGTACCTTAGAAAGCTTTAAAAACCCTACAAGAAGTTTTATCACCATAGTATATAGAAATATATGAAAGACATGTAGGAGAACATAGTATTGAAAATGGAAATAATGATTTAATAAAAATGTTTTTTAAAAATTTGAGAATTAGTTGGTTCTTTGAAAATATGTCCTTCATTAGTTTGTAATATGTAGGTACTAGGTCCAAGAATGTCTTTGACAAAATAAGGACCCCATTACTTTTAGGTGTACTTGCCTTATTTGTCATGGGTTTAATATAATTTAAGGATTAAATCACCAGTATTGAAGTTATGAACTTTGACCTTTTTCATGTTGTTTGTAAATTCAAGCTTTATATTGACGGTTATGTTACAAAGCACTTATATAATGTTCATCAAGAAGGTCTTAAGCATGAAGGTGGGCTTTACAAAGTTCTTCATCAGGAATGATGCCATGAAGAGAAATGTGTAAGGATGGTAACTAAACTTATAAAGGTAATATAAATTTAGAATCATATACTAAGGAAAAGGTGTTTCCCCAATAATGTGTGAATGTTATTGATATAATCCCAAAGTAAATGATAAAACTTGAGATGATAGTTAAAAAAACAATCTTGAATTATATTTTATAATATTTTATGAATAATTTTGTTAGTGGCTTCTACTTGGCCATTGCATTAAGGATGATAAGGTGTGGATAATTTGTGCATGATTTTGAATTTAGCACATATTTATTTCATATTGTAGATGATATTTTATGATTATATACCACCTTAGTTTTGTACACTTGACAAAATTAGACCTTGGTTGTTCCTCTCAGTTTTTTAGGTTTCTCACTTCCAAAAGTCTCACATATACTCTATCTTTGTTCTCCTTGGCCTATATCTCTTAGTTCAACTAGTCTTACATTGATGATCTAGGTCATATCACACAAAATGCTAAAAATGTACTTATCTTCTATTTTTACAAGTTTGGAACTTTTACCTAATTTCCTACTCCTTAAACACTAATTTTTGGAACATACATTAGCATCTATATTATTATTTTTGTTATAATGTATTCTAATTTGAAAATGAAATGTATCTTAATGGTGAGCCTAAGTTTTTTAATTTGAGTTATTACTCTAAAGGGATTGATATTAATAAAATATCAAACCTCATCAATTCTTCACCTATATAAATACTAAAGAGACCAAAGGAAACTTATCAATAGTACTGTATTGAGCATTTAATTGATCAAAGCTTCCCTATTTCCATACCAGTCATAGTTATAACATATCTATAAGTATAAATTAATAAAGGAGCATCCCAAGAGCCTAATTTTCCAAGTTACAAGCTAGGTCATTGTGGTATTTACTTTGCACATATTTCATGATTGACACAATTAAACACATAGTGGAAAACTACATGCATCTGAGACCCTCTTTAAAGTATTAGCTATTTAGGTGGTAACCACATAAAATAGGCTCTTTGGGGTAGCTCAACACTATGTTCCCACTAACATATTTTTCCCCAAGATCACTATGAATATGAAAAGATAGGGTTTTACCATTTCACAAGGAGCAATAGTCCATAACCCAGATATGGATGCACTAGAGATAAGGAGAATACAAACCTAGAACCATCTAGGTGGTTGGATCCTACTTAATTATATATTCTATATAAGACACTATCATTAAACTCATACAATAGCGTCAACACAACAATCCCAAGTTAATGTTATTATCTAAAGAGTTAGAAGCATCAAAACCAAATCTAATGATCATTTCATAATCTCCTTCTAGATTTCTTTCCACCTATTCTAGATCCAAAACATCATTAGAATTAAAACAAGTTAGGTAAATCCCTTCTTTATCATTTGTATATCTAGCATAGCTATAATTTTCATATTTAGACTACCTCAACATAATAAATTTAGTGTATGTTTATATCTGACTTTAGTATATAATTGTCCTATTATAGATCTAATTATTAACCTTGTGCCATTTCATTTCTATATACACTTTTAACCCTAGATAACGCTAATCTAGACCATTTTAGGGTTAAGCATTTGGTGAGCCCAATATTTGAACATCAAACCTTAGGATAAATTAGGGTTTTTTGATTACTGTACTTTGTTGCAAATTTCAATTTTTTCATTTGTGAAACAATGGAAAATGTTAGTGAAAAAATTGATTCCAAATGGAAGATAAAGAAGCATTGATTAATCATCTCAATAATAACAAGGGCTTAATGGATGAAATTTTTTGTTATAAGAGATGAAATAAGTAAACAATATAAAACAAGACTGTCTCACCTAGTAATGGTGAATCCTTATAAGGTACTATAACTCATCCCACACTTATCAATTCACCTACATATAGTGGTAACATGAATTATGTGTTTCAACCTTTATTTCCTAAAACTACTATTAATACATCTATCATGGAATTATCTTTTATTTCAACATAAATACCATTTTTAATGTCTATTACAACTCAAAACACATTTTTATCCTCTTTGGTGACTACTCAAATTACTAATATAAATCCCACTATGCCTACAATTCAATCATTCCTTTAATTTATAAAGAGGTTAGAGGACAAGATTACAAGCATATATCAAAATGACTTAAAGTCCTCTCATGTTATAGATTCATGAGATGTGTTACATAACCCTATTTCACTTGAAATTTCTTTGTACCCTTTTCCAACTATATTTTTTGCACCTTAGTTCACATTTTATGATGGCAAGGGTGATCCTAAACAACATATTCAAAAAAATTATGTAGTGTGTCTTGACTATCCCTTCAATGATAAAATTGTGACCAAATTATTTCCATGAAGCCTCAAGGACTTTGTTTTTAGTTGGTTCTATAATTTACCTCTCTAATCCATAAAAGCATTTAAACCTATTGCAGACTAGTTTTTAGCATAATTCTACATTAATATTTCTAAAAAGGTTTCCTATTCTCAAATTACCAAAATCAAACAAGGAACCAATGAATGTATCAATGAATATGTATTAAGATATAAGATAATGCTAGATAAAATAACCCATCTTATGAAAAATAGAGAGTTTCAAGATATATTCAATCAAATTTTTATTTCTAATTTACATGAGTCTATTGTTTTTAAGAAGTTTAAATATTTCAATGATTTATTCCATGTTATACAAAACTATGAAATGAAGCTTATATCATTAAATAATCTCAAGTATGTAATAAACACACAATTTTCATCTAATCTAATACCAAATTCATAATTAAACCAAAGTATAAGGTAAAAAATCATGAGCCTAAAAAGGAAACAACCACCACTCTTAACATAGTTTCATAATAACCTAATCAATTTGTATTATCTAATGCACTAAGGAGATAATTTACATGTTTACCTAAGTCCCTAGCTTCATTACTCATATGGTTGTTAGAGTGTTAGCTTATATCTCCCCCCCATCCTATTGAGGTTGATATGAGTTTACTTCTACCCAAAGGATATGGTGTGAATGTTTATTTCGAATATCGTCAAGGACCAAAACATTCTATGGGTATATGTTTTACCTTGAAGAATAAGATCCAAGATCTTATCAATGACCAAAAGCTTAAATTTAAGGATCTTCCAAAGGAATCATAATCACAACTTAATGATCACCATAAATAGAAAATATTTATAAATCCTTTACAAGAACATTCTAATAAGGAACCAAAAGTCCAAATGGCATATAATGCACATCCTCCTCCATCACATTATGGGAACCCACTAGATGGGATTATTGTTACTTATACATGACATATACCTCCTATGGTTTAAAAACCTTTTATTTCCTTTCATAATAGTGAAATCAAGGATGATGAATCTAATTTTAGTTCTTTATGCATTCATGCATACCTTGATAAGAACCCCATACATAATTTTATGATTGATAATGGTGTAAGAATAATTTTTTTCACCATGGCATTACTTACGTACTTGGGTTCTACTCATCATGATTTAGACCACTCTACCAGATCTATTTGAGTATTTGATAGTACCTCATATAAGGTTATTGGAAAGATTGACCCACCCTTATAGGTCAGTCCCATACATGTCATTAATATCTTATTAGTTATTCCTTCTATAGGCATCTTTGATATGTTATTAGGAAGACCTTGGATACACATTGTTTGAGTATTAACTTATATAGTGCATGGGTGTGTTAAATACATTCATGAAAATCAAGTAATTATAGTTTATAGAATTCCATATGAGTATCCTCTTGAATAAAATAAAGTTATACCCATACAACTAGATATCAATGTTACTAAGTCTAATTCACTATGAAAGGGTAAGCAATGAGCAATACCCTTTACTAGGCATCCAATACTTGAGAGACCATTACATCATAGACATATAATGGATTCCATGGGATCCTAATATTCTACTACACACCATAATCAGATATCTAGAACACCTCAAAATATACATATCACTACTATCCCTAAGAAAACATAGAGAATTTATTGATGGGTTTCAAGAACCTCTACTCCTATTACTCCTAATACTTATACATGAACATAAAGACATATTATGTATACATAGAGAACCACTGATACCATAGTGATAAATATTACACCTATACATGCTCTTAGTTTTCATAACCAAGATATTACACTAGATTCATAGTGGCGAGGTACCTACGACCATCCATTGGATGGCATCATAGGATGATCTTTCCTCTTTAAGAATACCAAAAAAAAAATACATTCAAAAAATCCAAAAACACTACCAATACCTAGATGTTCTATTATCTCCTTAACATCTATGTATTATTTTCATATTGATGGATGGCATACTTATTTACTCCTACGTACACATGTGTCATAATTTTATTTGAGTGTGATACAAGCATACATAGACTTATGATACCTTCCTATTTATATGTTAGGCATTTACTCTAGTCATGTCATATGGACATTGAGGGGATCCACTTCTTTGATCTAGATACACATAGGTTATATGATTCTATGATCAATCTACATTATCATGTTTGAGCTTACATATTTACTTATGCATTCTATTATCCATGATTATATCTTACACAAGGTATTTGATATATTATACACTTGACATACTTTTCCTAACACATTGGATCCATGGGTTGCTATGACATGTTTATGTCAGTTTATTATGATTTAATTTATGCACTTCCTTGAGTTTCTTTCCTTGTTATTGTATTCCTTGTTCGAGCACTTGAATATATTCCTTCTCTTGTGGCCCCTATGCCTATGCATGATTTCATTCACATTTACATATCTAATTGTTAATGGTATGGGAATTTGAATATGTCATTCTTTTTTATGGACATTTGGCTAAGTCATGTCCCTTAAATTATGTGGTATTTGAACATGCCATTTAATTGCAATATCCTTGTACCATTTCCTTTTTACTTATTTTTTAGTGTTCTTGTGTGTGTCCTTGTTTGTTTTTTGGTATTTTACTATCACTATCTATACTTTTCCATGATATTTATCATGAATATTAGGCCTACATATGATCCCATTAGTTCTATCATCTTCAATGATACATTTACCTAGACATATTCCCTTTTGTATGCTACATGGTTACATTCACAGATTATACTATTGTCTTATCCTTTTGAGGTGAGGTAACTACCTATTCCTATCTTTACCTCACCTAAAAGGGGGGAATATTAGTGGGAGTATGTCACATAGACATGTTCTCCACACTTGTCATAGTTTCCAAATTTAGTGGGAGCATGTTTTGGAAGTATGTTCTCTACACTCATTTAGTATATGGTATTTATATCAATTTTTAGATTCTATGGGGGCATGTCATATGGACAAGGATTCCACACATTCATAGTTCTTATATTCAATGGGGGAATACTTTAGATCATGTTCTCCATATTCATTCAGTATATGGTACTTTTATCAACTCCTAGATTTAATAGGGTCATCATTTGAAAACATGATCTCCACACTTATTCAGTGTTTAACATCTCTAAATTATAGTGGGAGCACATTTTGGAAACATGTCTCCACATTGGTACTTATAGTAGTTTTAAAATTTATCCTTTATAGTGGGGGCATGTTTTTTAATATTTTCTCCACAATTACACTATTATCTAAATTAGCCAAAACATAATTATATGATTTAGATTCATAGTTGTGGTAGAATTATATAGATTGGTACTATTGTTATACATAATTTTAGCATGCTAGTACTTCAAAATCCAAATTATTTTCATATTCCAAAACTCTTTTATGGATTGTTACCATAACGAGGACTTTTTTGTACTTATACACTATAGACTTTTATGGAATTTATTAAGCCAATATACTACAGTAGTTGGTTCACCTTTTTGGTATGGTTGTGGTGATCAAGTCACTCAACCTTACCAATTTTTTAGGTTTGACTTGATCATCCATCCTCACCAAGTTCCAAGTATCTTTGGGTTGCATGGTTAAGCTAATCTCAACTACCAGGTGGCAACTCACTTTTGATCCAAATTTGGGGGCACGTGCCTTATAATATCTCTCTCTCTCTCTCTATCTCTCTCTCTCTCTCTCTCTCTCTCTCTCTCTCTCTCTATATATATATATATATATATATATATATATATATATGCACATAAAATATTTATCTATATTTAACCTAATCTTAGTTTTAAATATATAAAATGATACATTTTTTTCAAAAAAACTTACCAATAGGCAAGGTGATTACATCAACACATAGGTATACTTCTAAACTTTGTTATTTAAATTTCAATTTATTTAAAGTAATTTCAACCAAAATTATATGAACTAATTTTATACTATAACATGATCTTGGTTACAGGTCATTCACCAGCAAAGAACTTAAGTTATTCACACACAAAGACAATGTGTGCATGCACACCCAAGTATGCATTCATTTCATTTAAACTATTAATTTTATTATTAGATTAAATGGCGTATGTAGATGATATTTTATGAATATATAGAACCTTAGTCTTGTACGCTTAGTAAGATCAGACCTTGGTTTTTCCTCTTAGTTATTTACCTTTCTTGATACTTCATGTCTCACATCTACTTTATCTTTTTCTCCCTTGACCTATATCTCTTGGTCTGGTCAATCATATGTTGATGACCTAGGTCTTCTATCTTTCCTAGAATGCTTAAAATGTACTTATCTTCTATCTTTACAAGTTTAGAACCTTTACTTAATTTTTTACTCTTTGGACACTAACATCTAGGATAGACAGTAGCATCGAAATTATTGACTTGTCTTTATATAAGTGTTTGGTTCCCTAAAGTCATCCAATTTGCACATGAAACATTTCCTAATGGCTAACCTAAGTGCTTTAATGTGAGTTATTACTCAAAATGGATTGACATAAATACAAGATCAACCCTCACTCATTTTTCACCTATAAAATACCAAAAAGACCAAAGGAAACTTATCAAAATCACTCTATCAATCATTTAATTGATCAAAGCTTCCCTATTTTCATATTAGGTAGTTACAACATATCTACACTTTTGAAGTACTAAAGGAGTAATGTAAGAGCTTAATTTTATAAGTTACAAGCTAGGTCACTATTATAATTACTTTGTAGATAGTGTATGATATAAAAAAAGGACACCATATAGGGTAGAAATACATGAGTTTGATGTGCCATCTTTATATTATTGGCTATATATGCAATTTCCACTAACATCATGGTCTTTGGGGAAGCTCAACACCTTGTGCCCACTAGCCCATTTTTTCCCAAGGTCACTATGAAGATAGAAATATAAGGTTTTTCCATTTCATAAGGAGTAACAATCCATGCCCCAGATTTGAATGTACTAGAATGAAGGTGAAGACAAACCTAGAAGCATCCAGGTGGTTTCATATTCTTTCAATAAATATTATTTATAGGACACTAGTGTCGAACCTAAATTGTAGCATCAATGTAATCATCCCAAGTTGATGTTACTATCTAGAGAGCTAGAAGTATTAGAACTAGAATCTAATAATTGTTTTAGAATACTCTTCTAGCATACTTTCTACCTATTTTAGATCCTTAACTATGCTAGCATTGAAATAATATAAGTACTTCATTTCTTTTTCATTTTTATATCTGACATAGTTTTACTTTCCATATTTACACTATCTTGGCATTATAAATTCAGTGTATGCTAATATCTGAGTTTAGCATCTAATTGGCCTACTATAAATCTAATTATATCCATTGTGACATTTCATTTTTAAATACCCCTTGACCCTAGATAACCCTAATCTATATCTTTTTAGGTTTAAACACATATCCTTATTTTTTAAATTCCCATTGTTTTTAGAAATAATGGTGTGACAAATTCCAAAATGATAAATTATTTTATTAAGTGTGAATTTGGATATAGTGATAACCCTAACATGGATTTGATCCATTTAGTGAAATATTAAATGGCTATAATGATGAATACATGACCATCTTCAGAGTGAGGTAATTTAATAATGAGATCTAATCCCCACATGGAAAAAGGCCAAGAAGATTCTAATGTTTAAAGCTCAACCCAAGGAGATTTAATAAGATCATCATGAAGTTGGCATGGATTACACTTTTTAGAAAATGTTATGGCATAATTTTTAATAGTAAGCCAAAAATATCCCATGCATAAGTATTTGAAATTTTAACCATGTCTATTATAGTGACCACCACAAATCCCCCCATGTGTTTGTTATAGAAGAATAGGAACCTCATCTTGAGTAACACAATAGAGTAAGGTATCTTTAACATTGTGATAATATAGGATATCATATTATAGAACATATGTACAATCTTGATTGTAAATTATGATTTTTTCTAGAAGATTTGGTGTCAAGAGGAGAAACATGGTGTTTGATAAATTGAATCATATTTGTGTACCACATGTTCTATCAAATAGTGATAGCCTTGATATGACATATAAGAGAATCATTTGCGATTGGTAATGAAAATTGTGATTTTCATATTTTAATGATAAATTTTGAATCACGAAGGGCTTGATGAGGGTGGAAAAGAAAAGAAGATGAAACAAACAAATTGGCTATAGCATTTTGCTCGCATGGAATTGGTTCGATGGTGAAGGATTTGAATTATTTAGCAAGAGTGGTGGAAATTTGATGATGTATAAAAATGTTTTCACTTTTTCATTATATTCACCATTGAATTAATGAAAAATGAGTTTTGAGTCACCTAAATCATGTAGGTAAGGGATATCTAAATTGATGGTGGCTTGTATGCCTAAAATGAGAGCTTCATACTCAATGATGTTATTAGTAACTTTGAATTTTAATTAAAAATCAAGAGATATTATCTTTTCATGGGCATCAATTAAGACACATCACACTCCAACTCCTTAAATACATTTGGCTCCATATAAATGAAGTTTACAAATATCCTCATGTAAATCAATTATAACTTCAGGTAATTTTTCAATAATGACTTTAGATTTGGGTTTAGAGATTGAAGTGTCTAGTTCATCAAGATGATTTGATTCGAGGTTAGTTGTAAAATTATGAAAATAATATTTAATTTAAATAGATTTATTAATATATTTAATTTAAATAGATTTATTAATACATTTAATTTAAAGGATTAACTCATTAGGAAGAGTATTTTGAAGGTGAATAGTGGCTAGTATAGGTGTGGTGACAAGTTGATCAAAAATTACTTGGCCTTTGATTGATTTTTTACATAATGATGTGTAAATCAAATTTCATCAAGAGGACCACCCATTTTATAATTTTATCACTAGGTAAGAAATATTTAGATAAAATATGATGTAGAGGGTTAGAATGGATGATGACATAAGTGGTTTGATAAATCATGTAATGCAAAAGTTTTTTAGTTGTAAAATAAATAGTAAGATAATCTCATTCTAATTCATTATAGCATGTCTCATAGTTTATTAAATTTTGAATGATATAATATATGGCATATTCACAACCTATTTCATCCAGTTTTGGAAAACATTCCCCCAACTGATATAGGGGTAAAGGAAGTCTACAAGATGAGAGGATGATCACTAGAAAGGGGTTTGCGATTAGGAGGATGTAGTAATGATTCTTTCATGTTTTCAAATGATTTTTGACATGAATCATTCCATTATAAAGCAATTAATTTATTTATAATGGATTTAATTAAATGGATATAACCAATCTCAAGAATGAATCATTGGATTGCCCCAAGTTTACCAAGGCATGTTTGTATTTCTGGAATGGAATGAGGAATATGTATTTTGAGAATGGCTTTGATTTTAGAAACGTATACATATATAATGCATAAAGAGACTAATAATACTAATATTTTTCATGAGGTGGCACCAAAAATACATTTTTAAGGGTTGATTTTAACTTTATATTTGATGAGATGATTAAAAATGTAGAGATATCATGAAGATGATTTTCATGATGTTGGGATTTAGCAAAAAGATCATCTACATAAATTTGGACTATTTTATGAATGAGATCATGCAGTATATGGGTCATTACATGTTGATAAGTGGAACCAACATTTTAAAGACCAAATAGGATTTTAACATAGTGATAGGTGCCCCATTTGGTGGTAAAAATGGTTTTATGTTTATCTTGGGAGTGATACAAATTTGATTATATCCTAATAGACCATCAATGAGAGATAAAATTTCATAGACAATGGTGGGATCAATAATGGCATAAATTTAAGGTAAATTAAAATTATCTTTGGGACATGTTAAGTTAATATTATGAAAGTATATGCAGATGCAAATAACCATGGTGAATTTCTTGCACATAAGAACAATATTGGATACCCATTCATAGTCTATGGGTTTGATGAATTTGGTGTCTAAAATATTAATGATCTCTTTATGACATAAGTTATAAATTTTAGGAGGGAATTTACATTGATTTTGATGCATGGTTTTTTCATTAGGATAGGTAGTGATAGTATGCACCACAATGTTGGGATTAAATTCAGGCATGGATTTGTATTACTATCCAAAATTTTCATGGTATTTATTGAAAAAAAGATGAAAATTATCATATTTGGAAGGACAAAGTTATTTGTAGATGATAATAGGCTAAGGAATAGTAGTGGTGCCATAATTAATTGCAATATTTTCCTCAATAAGCATAACATATTCATCTTGTAAATGATATGGATCAGGAGGAAATGTGGAAACATGATATGTTTTAGGATTGATACTAGAAATTAAATTATTAAAAAATATATCCTTTTTATTGAAATTACCAAGCTTATGATGTTGGCATGAAATTTGTGGTTCTTAAGAAAGGAATAGTTGTAAAATAGATTCACCAGTAGGGAGTGTGGGTAAAGGTCCAAAATATTCAATAGTAACTTCAAGATCCAAAATTTTATTTCAATGATGATCTAACTTTGAATGTACTTATTGAATAATTATAGCTTGTGCATTTAATTTAATTTTAGGAGTAGAGGTAGAATATTGGTCAATAGAGTCTAGTATTGAGATAGTGGGAGAATCATTATCAATTGTGATGATTGAATTATGAGGAATGGGGATAGGATTCATTTGATTTATATGATGAATTAGAAATAAAAAATCTTGATGCACTAGATTGATTTGATTAATTATATCTAGAATTATAGGTGGGATGATATCTAATTAGTAAATTTATTGGTTGACCCATGAAACATCTAGCAAAGGTGAATTAATAGGTAATATATAGCCTTCAAGTTCTGATTCACTATTAGATGATATATGAATGCCATGAACATCACGATTGAAAGCATGTATTTTTACTAATGTATTTTGGTATACATGATATCTAAATTTCATGACTGAGTTTGAGCCATAATGTAAGTATCATCACATGATGGATATATAGCACATGTATATATTTTATTAGGAACATCTGTAGTGGAGATGACCATATTACTAAAGTATGAGGGGACATGGACAAATGACATTGAAATATTTTGGCCACCCCATATTCATTACAACCAAATTCATCCTCTATATACAAAGCTTTATGTGTGTTGCATAGGGGAGGAATGTCGATAGTATTATCTTTTAAGGTAATGGTTCTATATCATGGAAGAAGAATAGGAGAGAGTCATTTCATGATGTAGGGAGGTAATTGAATGGTATTTTAAATGTTTTCTAATTTGTTAGGTTAGTCATCGTTATATTTTACAAGAGTTACATGTATAATATTAAAAAATTTAAGAAGAGAATGGCTATTAATCAGAGTAATGGTATGGATACATTACTAAGATTTGGGATTTAGAAGTTGTATGTTCCAAGAATTAAGATTGGCCCCATGTTTATAGTGCTTCCAATTATTTATGAATTTGATACATTGGCTACCATAATATGCAATATATCACATATGATGAGTCCATGGTTGACCTAATAGAATTTTGAAATATAAAGGAAGATTAAAGGCCATGAGCTTAGTATAGATTGTCTTGGGTCCAATGGTAAGAGGGAGACAAATTCAACCAAGTGGTTTTTGATTAGTTTTATTGAATCCAAAACACATGAGTCAATGTTTTTAATATTTTCTTTGGAATATCCCATTTTTTGAATTAACCAAAGATAAGTAACATTGATACCATATCCTTCATCAACTAGGACTTTTATAATTAAATTATTATTGATGTTAATTTTGATAAAAAGAGGTGGATCATCAGCTCAAAATAAAATTTTATCATTGATCATATCATCTTTAGGAAATTCTATAGAGGGTTTGGTAGAATAAATTATTTTGATAACATACGCCTTTTAAAGTTGAGGAACATTAGGGGGTAATTCAATTCATTAGATTAAGTTTCTTCGATGTCTTATAGTTATTGCATAATGAAATTTCAATGATAAGGAGAAGTGCTTACTAATTCCTTGAGAGGAATTTTACACGGCATAGAATTAAGTTCATCTAAGAAATTCTAGTGAGGTTTAGAAGAAAAGTGTGTGCATGGCTTAGGTTAATTAGCTAGTGTAATTTCTGGAAGTGTCTAAGGTTCCACAGGTAGAGGTAGATTTTCACTAGTGGTTGGTTCTAAATATGAGGGCTGAGATGTTGTAGTATCTTTGATAACTTAGTCTTCAGTAGATGGATTATTAAATTTGGTAATAAGGTCTTTGTGATTTATTTTTGATGATAATTGACTTTAGTTGCATTCACATATTGAGAATTAATATAAAATTGATCATAATCAACATCAATAGAAAAAACATTTTCATTAGAGTGTTGTGCATTGGGATCATAAAAGGGTTTGTAATATTTTTTATTGGTATATTTAGCAAAATTTATCTTTTAAGAAGCTTTAATATAATCAGGATGATGCACTTCGATCATGGCATCATGATCAAAGGAATATCCTAACATGAAAGAAACCACAAATTAGAAGTGCATGACATGTCTCATGAGAATGACACTATTGGTGTGGAATTAACATTATTTATTAGGATCATACAATTATGGGGGAGTAGTATTGTTATATATGAAAGGTTTAGATGGAGATAATAATTTTTTCATTACTGATACCATCAAGGGTGGGTGGCAAGGAGTGTGAATATATGATGTGACTACTCCCATTTTTGTTGAAAGAGATTTAGTTTGATAATTTATATGGGTTATTGCATTAGTTGAAGTTTGTAAAGATTCTTTGATCAAATTATAAGATGGTTAAAATTGATTTATAATTAAATATTATCTTTTAACTTGATCAAAAGCATATTCTATGTTTCAAGGAGAAAATATTCATAACTCATATTGAAGAGAGGCTTTAAGGGTAGTGATATTTTTTTTCAAAAAGAATATCATCACTCATGTTATGATAAGCTTGTGAGCTAATGATTTCCATATTTTGATAAAATTATAAGCAATTTATTAGGTAATTACTTTACTAAGATAATTTTAAGGAAGATCATTTTGTTGTAATTATTTAACTAAAGCATTTATGAGATCCTATAGTTTCCATATGGAATGTTTAGGAGTTTATTATTACATTATAAAGCATCTTCAGTAAAAATTTTGATAGGAATATAATGGTAGTGAAGGTGTTAGTTTGGACTCATCATTTATAGATATTACTAAATGATTTAAGGAAGATAACAGGGTCTTTAGTTCTATCATACTAAATAGTTGGAGATATGTTTCCAATATCTATGGATACAATGAAAGGAGCTAAAGGTTCATGTTGGAGCATTTTTTTATGCATGAGATCTTGAGGGATGATATTCCCATTGGCATCTCTAAGAGGAGGGGATAAAATTTTGATTGTTTTGAGGAATTATAATAGGATTTTGACTATTCATGTCTAATATGTGGTTTTGCATTTAGAGCATTTTGGAATTGTTGGTTATTTGCATAACATTCATTTTTTGGATCATTTGAGAAAGAATTTGAGTTGTATCTATGTGTGGATTTTTTTCTAGTGATATGAGGTAGAATTTTAATGTTGGTACAAGGATCATTCCAAATATTAGGGTTAAGAGAGGCCCTATAAGAGGATTCTTTATAAGAAGGTTCTTTATAGGAGTGTTCCCTATGGGAAATTTTCCTATGTTAGTATTGATTGCTCTGATGATAATGTAAGTAAATTTGGATAATATACCATTCATTTTAGAATCATCTAGATCATCATTTGAGTAATGTGGACCATGTTACATTATATTGATCTAGATGATGGTCAGGATTAGTTACACCATAAGGGGTTATACTTTTAGGTGGCTAAGGTAGGTAATAGAGAGGCACCCATATAAAATATGAATAATTTGATATTGTCAATGGAAATCAAGAGGTGATTTCATAATGTTATCCAATAATTGAGAGAAAATAAGAAATAAAACAAAGTTGACCACTTACATAATTAGGTTGACCAGGGTCAACTTAATCACATAAAAAGGTAGATTTATTAATTTGAAAAACTACAAGATCAAATTAGTTGATCTAGTTTATTCTGGGGGATAAAATCAAAGAGATGGAAGCCTACTAGGTTGATTTGGTCAACTTATTTGGATAAACAAGAGAAAATAGTAATCTAAAAACCTATAGGGTCGAGATGGTTGACTTAGTTATATAAACATGTGAGAATAATAGTTTAGAAAACCTATGAAGTCAATATGGTTAAATTAATTGGATAGACAAGGAAAATAACAATCTAAAAAACCTACTGAGTCAATTCAGTCTACTTAGTTGGATAGACATGTGAGAAAAATAGTCTATAAAACCTAATGAGTTGAGTTGGTCAATTTAGATAGATAGATAAGTAAAGATAGTAGTATATAAAATTTACTAAGTCAAGTTGGTTTTCTTAGTTAGATAGATAAGGAAAATAGTGGTCTATAAAACCTATTGAGTTGAGTTGGTTGACCAAGTTAGATAGACTGGTAAAAATAGTAGTATATAAACCTATTAGGTCAATTTGGTCAATCTAGTTAGACAAATAGCTAAAACTAGTAGTCTAAAAACCTATTGGGTTGAGTTAGTCAACCTAGGTAGATAGAAAAGGTAAAAAAAAGTCTAAAAACCTATTGGGTCAAGCTGGTTAACCTAGTTAGAGAGAAAGGTAAAAATATTAATTTGGAAACCTTGTGAGTCAAGTTGGTTGACTTAGTTAGATCTAGAAAAAAATAATGTAAACTAGATGATGTAGTTTGAAATTAGAGAAAAATAAGTAGACTATAAAATATTGATTCAAACCTAGACTACTTAGTCTATTCAAACAAATTCAACTAGGTTGACATTGGTTGATATAGTTGAGTCAAATAACACATAATTGTGTCAACGTTGGTCAACATAGTCTATAATATAAAAGAGAGAAGAAAGAAACAAGTATAAATAAAATTATATAGCTAACTATTTAATTAATAATCCAAAAATAAGATTAGGAATATGTTATATAAGGATTCAATTAATTTTTAATCTCCTAAAGATACTTGTTTGTTCATTGGATAGTGATAGCCAAATGTTTTAGATCACTAACTATGGAGTATTATACCTTTCTAATATTCCACTAAACCTAATTTCAAAGGTATTCTAGAAGAAAATTCTCATGGATAACTACAAATTGGTGCACCACAAGATCAAATGGATTCCTATAGTTGTAAGGTTCATGTTAGTAGAGGTTTATGAAGCATTATAACATGTTAAGGACAAGGATAATTGTTATATACCTCATGTGCATATAATAACATAAAAGATTCATATATGAATTTGGATAATAGGAACATGATAAGCATTAATAATCTTACATTCTTTAGGAATTAAGAATAAATATTGATTCATAAACAAAAATAAAGCATTTAGATTAATTAGACATAAAGTAACCAAACATTATACATAAGACTGCATGTAAAGAACATAATAAGAAATCACATAGGTAACCATAACCAGATGAATCTCTATTGATCTCTTCAAAAGTGGAATCCTTTTCTTCTTACAAAGATAGATATATATATAGACATTCTAGTCTATGACTATTTATCTTATTCTCATACTTGGTACCAAAAATGGAGTCTATTCATATTCTAGCCTATTATAAGTCATGAAGATAGGACAAAAGAGACTATATAATGATAAAATGAGTATTTAAAACATGAATATCAGGCAAATATCTTTTGTAGATTATAATTTGAATTATTCTACCAACACTTTCTCAGACTTAAACTATTATCTCATCTTAAGACAACATCACAAGATCCTCCAATAATGCACAAGTGACCAGAGACTTAAGAAGTGGTTAGACTAGTAAGATTAATAGTAATCATTTAAGGCACCATTTCTAGTTTTCACCTTTTGCACACTACTTAACAGCCCTTTTGGATTTTTAACTAAATAATATACCAACCTACTTCTCTTTTCAAGTTTTTAATAGGTTGGTGTAGCCATGTTGCCATCTTTTATGGGTTTGCAACCATCCTAGCCTTGTTTGTCTTACTAAGTCATTCCCAATACAAAATATTATACAAAATTTGCAAAATTGGTACTCTATGTAGTACTTAACTTGATGGTGGTAGCATATCTATAGATGATGATTGACCAAAAGAGTCTTTGGCCTTGGACTATGTAACCTTGCACTGAGTGATGATATATTATAGTTCTAAAGGTGGCTTATACGTAGGTGTGTTGACAATATGAGTAACTTGATTGGAAAAAGGGGTCAGATCCATCTTGTAGGCATGTCAATCTAGTATCACTTCTTAGATCAATCAAAGTAAGGTGTGTAATAGAGAATGGTAATCAATGATCTACTTGAGATATCCATCATCAGTTATATGCAAGGTTGCCTTGGTGTTTGTGACCCTTGTCTAAATCTTGCCACTCAATTGTTCCATATTGTCTATGTGTTATTGAGCTTGGAGGTTGGTGAAGGAACCACACAAAATCTAACTCCACCAATTCAAAAGGTTATCACACACATTATCCATATCATTGAGTGACTCTTGGAGTTCACCATCCTTTTCCTCCCCAGTGATAGTGTGGTTAGCCATGGTTGCTTTGGTGGTGGTGGCCTTTGTAAAGTCTATGCTAAAACTAGCTAAGGAGGTATCTAGTTATTATTTCCAATCTAGAAAGTTACATGTAACATGTTGTGCTTAAAGTGCAATAGTGTCAATCATTACTTGATACTCCTCTAGTAGTGTTATGAGTGTGGTGACCTCAATCTTAACATCTTGCCCCAATGTTTTGATTACATAGAGTTTTTGTGTTATGCTCTAGTCCTTAGTTAACTCAGAGACAAGTGTCCTAAGTTTATGTTGATTAGACATGACCAAGTCCCCAATTTCTCAAGTAACTAACTTGGGACAAGTGTCCTAGATAATCTTGATAGATTCATGTAGGTGAGCCTTCAACTTTGTTATTCCCAAAATCTGTCACTTGTTTTCGTGGACAACATGTCAACCATTTTGGTCCTACAGGCCAAAATGATCTCTTCCTTTCTCAAAAAATGTTCTGAACATTTAAGTTCTTTAATTACTCAAGCCTTTTCAGCTAAGGAAAATGTAGGTTCAATGCTGAGGTACAATCAAAAGGTTCATCAGTGGGGTTTAAAGAGTTGGAATGAATTGCCAAACTGATGAACCATTGAATTTATGAAACATTAAACTCCACTTCAAAGAGTTCAAAGGGTTCAACAAGTTTAAATGGTTCAAAAGATTTCAATAATATGGAATGAATTGCTAAACTGATGAACCATTGAACCCTGATTCAAAGGTTCAAAGTGTTTTAAAGGTTCAATGAGTTCAAAGGTTCAATGAGTTCAAAGGCTTCAAAGAGTTCAAAGGGTTCAAAGTTCAAAGTTTGAGCGAATGGTTCAAGCGGATGATTCTTATGGAATATTTTAGAAGAAGGTTTGAGTGAATGGTTCAAATAGTTGGTTCAATGATATACTAAACTCATAAAAAAGACTAATAAAATGTGGCTCTTTGCAAGAAATATTGAACCACCAAACCGATTGAACTGCCCAAGCTATTGAACCATTGAACCATTGAATCAGTGTACTCTAAAAGGTTTAAAGGTTTAAGGTTCAAAATGGTTCAAGTGACCAATGACCAGTGACATCCCTGTAGATGTAAAATTCAAGACAAATGAATAACCATTGATTTTAAAATAGGTGCAAACCCTAGAAGAAACTCAGTGACCAACCAAGGAAGGAGCCAAAGGAGCCAATAGAAAATGAGAAGAGAGCCTGAGATCTCAGAACACCAAGAAGAGACAAAATATAGCAAGGAAAAAGGGAAAGTTACACATAATCTAAAAATATCTATAGAAGAGTTATTCTAGTAGGTTGAATAGTCCACCAGGTGGACCTCAAAGAGCGCAAGCATTCAATGGTGCGGCCAATTTTTCTTTATTGAGTAAAGGTGAATGGACAGCCATGTAAGCATCATAAAGAAGACCAGGCAACCCATGCTTTGGAGGAGATAGTTGAGATGATTTATAATGCCAAAGTTAAGGTTGGTAACCTATTCCAGTATGGCCCCTTCATAGAATTTCCAATGCATTCAATACAACATGGGCCATTTTGTGAAAACAAGCACCAAAGTCTTTCTTTGGTTGTTATATATTATAATCTCTCATTTTATGCAAAGGGAGATATCTCTGTTATTAGAAGTGAAACTCTACCCAAATTGAAAATCATTCCCAAGACTTTGAGCTCAAATTGTTGATCATATTTCATCAAGTGAATGAGAAAGCAAGTGACCTTTCAAACTTTGTGTTGAAATAGTTTGTGTTATCTAGGAAGTCATTCTTATGTCTTTTTCCTATATACAATCTTGTCCATTTAATCAAATAAGAAGAACAAGTAGAAATAATTTGGAGGATGTCCTAAAGCTGACTGTGGGAAACTTTATGCTACCATAATTGTCTTTAGTCTATGTGTTTTGTGTTTCAGTGCAAAGGATATTGAAGAGACTTTGAGCTACGTTTATCCTTTGTAATATTTTACTCTATTGTAGTTGAAGTGGAGACTTTGTGCTACACTTCATTCTACTATGTTACTTCATCCTAAATCAGTGAGAGAAGCAACGAAAGACTTTGTGCTTTCATGGGTTTCTTGTGGTTACGGTTACTACCCAGGAAGTCTTCCTCTAGTTTTCTAAACATCATTTCTGAAAGAAGAGAAATGCCTTCAGCAATTACCCAAGAATTATCCTTTTCTCTATGTACATCATCTCGAAAAAAAGAGAGATGGATGGTGTTATCTCACCCCTGAGTCTATTTTTAGTTGATATTAGTAAATAGTAGTTTATAGGGAACCTCCCCTTGATGAGAGGAAAGATTTATCTCATTATGTTGTGGTAAACCTACACATTTTTCTGAATAAATCTCCTTATGTTAAGGTTGATATACCTATTTTACTGTCAGTTAGCTAGTGACAAAATATTCACCCAACAATTTTTTGGTGACTCTACTGGAGAAGAATGCATAGTTTGAAGCCTCAAGCTTCAAATTGAAGTAGTTTCAGTTCTTTTCCATTTCCATTTTACACTCTGGTAAATCCATGGTATACACAAATCTAGAGAGCTCAAGGTATTTTTGACCCTATATTTGAGTTTGTACAACAAAATAATTTTGATCTTTTCCCTCCACAAACTCACCTTTAGCGAACTAGGAGTTTTCCTCTTACGAATGTCAGGTCTCCAATACCAGGCAAAGCTTCTCTTTCTTCTGCTAGTAGATCCTTGTCTATACATACCCCACCAATATTTTGTATCCCTCCTTTCCATTGTCATATCATGGCAGCCCAAGGCCCCTGGGGTAACACCTTTAGTCCCCTGAATCTAACTCCACCCTTACATGAACTACCTCACAGTTCAAGGAATAATTTTCCCAAATTTAATGGTGATAGGAGAGTTCACCCTGATGAACATATTGTATCCTTTTGCATAGCCTGTGGTGTGATAGGCATTGAATATGAAGACATAGCAGTCAGACTATTTATAGAAACATTGCAAGGTGTTGTTGTAGACTGGTTCTATCATCTACAAGTGCAGATTATAACTGACTAGAACACTTTCAAAGCCAAGTTTGAAGCTAGATTCAAACTTTCAAAAGATGCCCATGCCCTGTTAGCTCAGCTTACACAAATGAAGAAGGAGCCTCATGAACCTATGCGAGACTTCATTGATAAATTCAACAAGCTGAGGAACAAGATTCCTATAATTACTCAGCCAACACCTAAAAACCTCAAATGCTTCTTCATAAATTCTCAACTTCTTGAAGTGAGTTTTCTATTGAGGCAGGCTAGCCACATAGACCTTGTTATAGCTCAAGATTTATCTACTGAGGTTGAAGATGGTCTTATCTTGGTAGGAAAGATAAGAAGATATCCTAATAGAAATAAATCTTCTTCATCTTTTGAATATTCTTCTACAGGCACCACTGATCCTATGGTGTAAAAGCTAGAAAATGAATTGCTAGCTCTAAAAAAGTAAATGGCATAAGGGATGTCTGCTCCCCCTTCTTATCGAGATATACCAAGATGGACGTTTCCCAACTAATCATATCAAGGTAGTGTTACCAAGAATCAATGGCAACTAAATCATCTTCCTCCCCCACAGGGGAAGCTTGCCATTAAAGTAGCACCAGCTAACTCAGCAGTTGGTTATCATGAAGTTAAACATGATTTCCATTTCCAACTTGAGTTTGATCAAGAAGATGATGTTAATATATTTACAGAAGGAGAATAAGAATTAGCTGGTGACTCTAACATCAATTTCCTAAATTACCAAGATGAAGCTCCAAGCAAGGGAGAAATGTTTGATTGATCATACATTGTAGAACTAGTCAACTCAACAAGCTAATAAAGGAAAAATAGGGGAAAAATCTTGACCAGTAATGTCAATTGCTAAATTAGGGACTTCTCTCCCTTTCTAATCAAAGGACCCAGTGATCACTAAAAAAGTAAGTACCTCAAATATTCATGTTCCTTCTACTTCAAATTCTCAGACCAGTACCACACCCTAGAAAACCTAGAATAATGGACTTCCTTTCTATGTTCCTAATTCTTTCCAGTCATTTGATATAATTGACCATACTAGGAAGACCAAAATATAAATGACTGAGTTTGAATATTTACAAGCCAACCCTGAGCAGTTGGATAGGTTGGTCGAGCGTGTAAAAAACAATCCATCCCTACAGGACAAGATGTTCCAAGGGTCACTCATAATCTCCCAAAGAACATATCCACCCCAAATAACCTTGTCATTACTCCTCCTATTGCCCCTAGGAAAATAGAACCTTTCTATGTTTCCCTATTGATAAATGGACACAAGCTAAGCAATTACATAATCGACTCAGGAGCTTCAAACAATGTCATTCCTGCCAAGGTAGCAGAATCTCTTGGCCTCACTTTGACTAAAAGTTTTGGGAAATGTTTCTCTATGTAAAATAAACAAGTGCCACTGTTGGGTCAAATCAAAGATGCCCAATTTGCATTTGCAGTCTTCCCAGAAAAAAGGATTAAAATGATAGTCCTAGTGGCTAACGTTCTAGCTTCCTATGGCATTCTAATGGGATGAAATTTTTGCAAGGATGTTGGTGGTAATTTGAGCATGGACCTATCTGAGGTGAGGATACTTGTGAAGGGCATCATGCAAAGGCTACTTTTTGAGGAGTCAAAGTACATTGTCACCCAAACATCAGCCCCTAAAGCTCAAATTCTATTTGAATCTTTAGAAATGGGTAATTACTTCCTATCCATAGAGGATGTTCCTATGTCATCAAATGAAAGTCCTGTAGGTGACAATCCAAAAAGTTAAGATAGGAAACTAGAAGAATTGGTAGAGCATAGTTTAGGTGCAAAAGGATCTCCACTCCCAAATGAATAAAAATCTAAGAAAAGACCAGTTTTTGATGATGTTTAGATCCTAGAGTTTGATGGCAGTTGTTCTTCTACCAGTTCTGGAGCCAAAATTATTTTGATATCTCCCCAAGGAGATATTTTCCCCTATTCATATAAGTTGTAGTTTAACAACACCAACAATACCTCTGAGTATAAATCCTTGTTGCTCAGATTAAAAGCTGCTCAAGCTAAACGTGTCAAGCTTCTTCACACTTGAGGAGATATAGAACTAGTGGTTTGTCAGGTGAGGAACCTATATCAAACCAAGAATGAAAGGTTGCAACATTATCACAATCTTGTATGGGATTGCATTGAAATTTTTGATGCTTTCAATATTTCTCAAGTGCCCAAAGAGTTCAATGACTAAGTAGATTCCTTTATCATCTCTGCAACCCACATGGTTCCTCACCCTAGTTTAAAATGGAATAGTTACACTATCAAATTGGTCTTTTGACCAAGTGTACCTGATAATGCCAACCATTGGTAGGTGTTTGATGCTGACAATCAAATCATGTGCTTCACTAGACTAGAAGAGAAATGAACTATGGTATGGACCATACTGCTACGTTTCAAAGTTAGGTAAAGAAACTCTTTGGCAAGAGAGTAAGGATTCATGGTTTTTGGATTAGAGATCAAGTCTTATTGTGGGGCAAGAGGAGAGAACCAAAATAAATGCACATAAAATTTGATTCCTAGTGGAGAGGCCCATTCACCAATCATTAATTCTAGGGAGAAAATGGTTTCTTATTGATATATCAAGATAGAGCATCATTTTGACTACCTCATAGTGGGTAGCATCTAAAGCAATTCAATTCTTGAAGTATTAGATAAGTCCAGTTGTACATATGTATAGTCTTTGTTTGTTTTGTGTTGTTCATTTCATTTTTTGTCATCTTTTTCTTTTTGGGTGGCATGACTCCATAGACTAATGGCATAGATGAAGGCACTTAGAGTCTAGGTTCTACTCCCTTTGATCATTTTTACAATTGATGGAAGTTCCCCAATTGGAGCCAGCTATTATTCCCAAAATCTGTCACTTGTTTTTGTGGACAACATGTCAACCATTTTGGTCCTATAGGCTAAAATGATCTCTTCCTTTCTCAAAAAATGTTATGAATAGTTAAGTTCTTCAATTACTCAAGCCTTTTCATCTAAGGAAATCATAGGTTTAATGCTGAGGTTCAATCAAAAGGTTCATCAGTGGGGTTCAAAGAGTTAGAATGAATTATCGAATTGATGAACCATTGAACTCTGATTCAAAGAGTTTAAAGGGTTCAACGAGTTCAAAGGGTTTAAAAGAGTTCAATAATATGGAATGAATTGTCAAACTGATGAACCATTGAACCCCGCTTCAAAGGTTCAACGAGTTCAAAGATTCAATGAGTTTAAAGGCTTCAAAGAGTTCAAAGGGTTCAAAGTTCAAAGTTTGAGTGAATGGTTTGAGTAGATGATTCTTGTGGAAGATTATAATAGAAGGTTTGAGTGAATGGTTCAAATAGTTGGTTCAATGATATATTAAACTCATAAAAAAACTAAGCGAATGCGGCTCTTTGTAAGAAATATTGAACCACCAAACTGATTAAACTACCCAAACTATTGAACCATTAAACCAATGCACTCTGAAAGGTTCAAAAGTTCAAGGTTCAAAATGGTTCAAGCAACCAGTGACTAGTGACATCCCTACGGATGTCAAATTTAGGATAATGGAATAACTTTTGATTTTCAAATAGGCACAGACCCTAGAACAAACTCAACAACTAGCCATAGAAGGATCTGAAGGAGCCAGTAGAAAGTGAGAAGAAATCCTAAGATCTCAGAATGCTAGGAAGAGACAAAATATAGCAAGTAAAAAGGGAAAGTTACATAAAATCCATAAATATCTATAGAAGAGTTATTCTAATAGGTGGAACAATCCAACAGGTGGACCTCAGAGAGTATAAGCATTCAATGGTGCGGCCTATTTTTCTTTATTGAGTAAAGGTGAATGGATAGCCATGTAAGCATCATAAAGAAGATCAGGTGACCCATGCTTTGGAGGAGATAGTTGAGATGATTTAAAATCCCAAAGTTAAGGTTGATAACCTATTCTAACATGGCCCCTTCACAGAATTTCAATGCATTCAATACAGCATGGGCCATTTCATGAAAACAAGTGCCAAAGTCTTTCTCTGGTTGCTATATATTGTAATCTCTCATTTTATGCAAAGGGAGATCTCTCTGTTATTAGAAGTGAAACTCTACCCAAATTGAAAAGCATTCCTGAGACTTTGAGCTCAGATTGTTGATCATATTTCATCAAGTAAATGAGAAAGCAAGTGACCTTTCAGACTTTGTGTTGAAATAGCTTATGTTATCTAGGAAATCATTCTTATGTCTTTTTCCTATGTATAATCTTGTCCATTTAATCAAATAAGTATAACAAGTGGAAATAATTTGGAGGATGTCCTAAAGCTGACTGTGGGAGACTTTGTGCTACCATAATTTTCTTTAGTCTATGTGTTTTGTGTTTCAGTGTAAAGGATATTGGAGAGACTTTGAGCTATGTTTATCCTTTGTAATCTTTTACTCTATTGTAGTTGAAGTGGAGACTTTGTGCTACACTTCATTCTACTATGTTACTTCATCCTGAATCAGTGAGAGAAGTAATGAAAGACTTTGTAATTTTATGGGTTTTTTGTGGTTAGAGTTACTACCCAAGAAGTCTTCCTCTAGTTTTTTTAACATCGTTTCTAAAAGAAGAGAAATGCCTTCAACAATTACCCAAGAATTTTCCTTTTCTTTGTGAATATCATCTCTAAAAAAAGAGATATGGATGGTGTTATCTCACCCCTAAGTCTATTTTTAGTTGATATTAGTATATAGTAGTTTATAGGGAACCTCCCCTTGATGAGAGGAAAGATTTATCTCATTATGCTATGGTAAACCTACACATTTTTCTAATTAAATCTCCTTATGTTGAGGTTGATATACCTATTTTGCTGTCAGTTAGCTGGTGACAAAATATTGACCCAATAAACTCAACATTATCAGTCTTGGATTGATCCTTTTATTATTCCGTAGAGGCAGCCTTCTACATAATAGACTCCTATAATGTTACATTACTCTCTAACTATTTATTTAGTGGTAGTCTAGAGACATCCAATGAGGCTTCTTGCTAGAGGGGAAATGTTGCCAATGTTCTTTCAATCTCTGAAGGTTTGGGTCATGTCATGATCACAAGTGGCAGATAGAAGGTGGTGCAATAAGCACTTACAATTGGAATGTCCCATAGCCAGACTCTATCCAAAGGCAATTATAGTTATTCCTTATTTATTAGAGCTATAGGTTGGTTTTTTGGTTGCTCTAGCTACTCTAGCTCAATGTGTTATTACTCAAGAACTTATTATTTCTATGTCATATCCTCTTTTGTAGGCTTCACATGTTGCACAACATCTTTGTCTTATTTTCTCTGAGTGTATTTTATTACCTTACTACTGAGTTCATCTTCTAAAGTTTTCTTTTTCTCTTGTTCCTCTTCATGTAGCTTTTATGCACACTCTTCTTCCTTTTTCTATTCATCAAGCATAGTATCATTGGTTTGTTCAACTTTAACCTATGCCTATACTACTAGGTTAGCCTATGCCTTAGCTACACTTGCTTGTTGTTCTTATGTTTGGGCCTACTATTTGCACAAGGCTTCATCTTCTTCTTTCTTCTTTTTCATAGTTTTTTTTATTATTACTATGCATGAGTGGACTCCTCTAGATCCTTCTTTTCTTATACCATTATGTCTTGTTGTTGCTAATATTCTTTAGATTTTGCTTTGACAATGAGCATAACTTCTTTTTTCTTATTTTCTTCCTCCATTTTATTTTTATATGCCTCTTATGCCTTCTTAGTTGCATCAATAGCTTAGTGTGCTTTGCTTTCCACCTTGAGAGCCTTTTTACAATCAACCTCTACATCTTAGGCCTTTTGTGTGGCCTCAGCTTCTTCAACTTGCTAACTTGCTTAGTGAGCTTACTATTGTTGGGATTGCTCCTTCTAGAATTTCTTTTCCTCTTGTCTACCTCATTTTTTTATTGTATGAGTTGCTTCTTCCCATAAATTTTTTTGTTCTTCAACTATAGGTTATTCTAGTGTGAGATATTCAACCTATGTAGCTTGTAGGTACATGTGCTTTCTTTCACCCCAAAGTAACCAACCTACATTTGGGTGGTGGTGAAGCTAAGTATGGATAAGGCTACACTTCTTATGTCTTGGTTATCCTATAGAAGGTGCATTCTTCAAGGGTAGGTGAAATCCTAGCCTCTCACCAAGTTCTAATTATATGCACTAAATAATCCTTTGTACTTTATAGTAGTAGTGCAAAGATGTTGATAGCTACAAAGGTGGTATAAGGTTGTTACTAAAATAATTCAACCTTTCACTGCATCTACTCAATTCTTTGTGCATAGTGTTGACCACTATGAATGTAGGGCATGGTGGTAGTTCCACCCATAGTCTTAGAGGAAACTTCTTTCACACTTGGACTTTGTGCACTAACTTCTAGAATAAGAACTCCTTCTCCTCCTCCCTATCATATAAATATCATATCATATTTGTGAACATTACCTAGCAAACCTCCTAATTATCCATGCCCATCTGAGGTAGGCCATAAGAACTTGTGATTTGAGGCACTTTAGGGTCCTCTAGCCAGGTTATAGTGCTCCTTATCTTGCACTTTAGTGGAGGAGACAATGATTATTACTCAATAGAGAGCTTGCACTTTCCTTTTTGCTGATATGAAATTGTGTCTTTTGGTTATTGTACAGTGGGGATTGTTGCACTAGGTGGTATGGCTTAGAGTGGTGTTGCACACCTAGACGCATAGGATTTTTACTTGACAAATTTGGCCTACACCATGTCAATGGTAATAAGTAATGGTCTAGGTTCATATGGTGACCTTAGTATCTCATAAATGTGGATGAACACACCTTTCAAGAGCAAGGTGATAATAACGTATTGTCTTAGGTATTTCATGATATCTAACAACACCTAAGGATGTGTGGAAATTATATCTAAACACTCTTCTGACCATGTTTTGAATTTACCCTCATGGGTTAGGGAATCATTCACAAGTGTCCATATCAGGTTGTATAATTGCTACACTAGCCAGTAGTTAGTTTTAGGGTGTACTTTGCCTTTAGGGGACTTTCATTGGTTGAAACATAGTAGAAAGATGATAAAATAGTACTAGAATGTTTTCTTGAAAGTCATACAACACTTGTTAGTATTTTTGATCATCTCCTAAAGAAATCATTTAGGCTAATTGAATTTCTTACTATGATGGATGATGTGATCTACAATGTCCATTATGCCTTTTAAGATTTGCTTTGTGATTTGGTGGTTTACTAGAATCTCTATATTATTAGGGTGTGGAGCTAAAAGCTACACCTTAAGGAAAACAGGAGGGTTTCCAGCGTATGCAGTCGCCGGCATCGGCAGGCCACACCGACGTTGGTCAGGGGACGCAGAAGGGAAACTGGCATCGGCAGGAGATCGGCTGGCGTCGGTCACCTCCAGGAGGGCAGGGACCGACGTCGATCACCTGTAGCGGTCTGAACTGTTGTTGATGAACAGTCAGTTAAGTGAACATGGAGTTTGCATGTTAAAGGCTTGTTTGAAGTCTTGAGCCACAAGTCTAATCAGTGTATGCATGAGATCTATATAATAGACTCATGGGCTGTATTGTTATGTGGAGAATTTGGAGAAGAGATATGTGAAGCTTGGAGAGTTCTTCCCATGGTGGAATCAAGTAGGATTCCCCATGTATGGATAAGTAAGATCAGGTTTGATATGCAGGGATGTGTGGATGCAAGGGTCAGAAAGGAGATCAGCAGGGTAGCTAGATCCAAGGTGACAGCAATACATCAGCAGGATCATGGAGAGATCTACTTGGAGTACGGTTGTGTACTCGATTATACAAATGTGCAATGAGGTGAACAACAGCTTGTGTTAGCTGTGTGTTGTGACTTATGAGAGAAGATTACTCTGGAGGGAAGTTTACTGTAAGCCCACGAAGTGGAAGAAAGAGTGCCACCTCTTTGTTGTAAATTCCTTTGTAATGAGTTGAATACAATTGTGTGTTGCCTCTCATATTCTGTGTGCTTTCTCATTGATAGTTATTTGTTCTTCTGGATTCCACATGTTTAGTTGCTTATACATTGGTAATCATGTGTGCTCTTAAATCTGACAAGTTGTGTTAGAGCTTTGGGGAGTTTCGGTCCTATTAATTGGTATCAGAGCGAGGTTGGACATTCTCAGAGCGAGTTTGACTAACAGATGTCCCAGATCTATTAATTATTTGTTGATTACAGGTTACTCACAAGGGTTGCTGTTTGAGTGGGAGTATAGCAAGGCAGAAGATGGTACAATGAGAATGAAGAAAATCAAGCACAAGATTATCACCACAAGGAGTGTGGTGGGTTGTCTTTAGGAGGGAGCTTGAAGAGGAATACAAGCCAGGATGTAGATTGGACAGAGTACTATTTTTTGGGTACAGGTGTAGCTCTTTATCTCCAAGTGGGAGATTGTTAGGGTGTGGAGTTAAAAGCTACACCTTAAGGCAAACAGGAGGGTTTCCAATGTATGCAGTCGCCGGTGTTGGCAGGCCACACCGACGTCGGTCAGGGGACGTAAAAGGGAAACCGGCATCGGTAGGAGATCGGCCGGCGTCGATCACCTCCAGGAGGGCAGGGACCGACATTGGTCACCTGTAGCGGTCTAAACTACTATTGATGGACAGTCAGTTAAGTGAACGCAGAGTTTGCATGTTAAAGGCTTGTTCGAAGTCTTGAGCCGCAAGTATAATCAGTGTATGCATGAGATCTATATAATAGACTCATGGGCTGTATTGTTGTGTGGAGAATTTGGAGAAGATCTATGTGAAGCTTGGAGAGTTCTTCCCATGGTGGAATCAAGTAAGATTCCCCATGTATGGATAAGTAAGATCAGGTTTGATATGCAGGGATGTGTGGATGCGAGGGTCAGAAAGGAGATTAGCGGGGTAGCTAGATCCAAGGTGACAGCAATACATCAACAGGATCATGGAGAGATCTACTTGGAGTACGGTTGTGTACTCAATTGTACAAATGTGCAATGAGGTGAACAACAGCTTGTGTTAGCTGTGTGTTGTGACCTATGAGAGAAGATTACTTTGGAGGGAAGTTTACTGTAAGGCCACGAAGTGGAAGAAAGAGTGCCACCTCTTTGTTGTAAATTCCTTTGTAATGAGTTGAATACAATTGTGTGTTGCCTCTCATATTCTGTGTGCTTTCTCATTGATATTTATTTGTTCTTCTAGATTTTGCATGTTTAGTTGCTTATACATTGGTAATCATGTGTGCTCTTAAATCTGACAAATTATGTTAGAGCTTTGGGGAGTTTCGGTCCTATCATATATGATGCATTCGATCAAGATGCACATTGTTTCATATTGAATTTCTTCAATTTGGATTCCTTTATATCCTTGAGCATATAAATATCTAACTTATTGAAGGATAAGAGGTGTTCATCTCTTGTATGGAGCCAAAGAATCCCCTTGCACAGGCATGCCCAAATCTTAGACCATTGCTTCTGTGTTGATGACTATCATGATGTCAAGGCCAATTTAAATTTTTTCATCATTGTAGGGACCAAGAAATATTTACACAATATCTTATAAGTCACCAAAATTGGGCATGGAAATCAGGCACTCAACATCTATGTTATGAAATTGATGTGAGACTACAAGAGCCAATGGTTGCATAGTATCGATGGGATCTGGTTGAAAGAGTTTCCACTCTACCAATCAAAGGTAATAAAATGGTTTGGGATTAATTATTTTTTTGTCAAAGCATAAGGTTGACACCCATTGCCTCCTTTTAGGCATCTGTCAAATTCCTAATGAGTTACAAATGATTCATGCTCTTTGAGTAGTGAAATTAAAAAAAAATTGCTTTCTCCACATTAAAAATTAGCTCATCTCTTGAAACTTTAGCTCATGAGAATATTTTCAATAATGAAATTTAGAATTAGTTCACAATATTATTCCTTTATAGATTTCATGCCTATTAGTTTTTGCATAAATGTTGCATTGAGTTATCTAGTTGATATCAATGTGAATGTTGATTTGGAAAATCTTATCTGATCTAGAATTTAAGGTAGTTAATCATTAGTTCATGCATTGAGATACATCATTATGTTCTTTTCTATTCATACTAGTGTAAGAATGGTTGAATAGCCACTAATTTGGTGAAGATTAGATCAATCTAACCTTGGATTTTAGCATTAACCACTTGGGGATGGCCATTATATGGTGAAGATATTGATTGATTGGACTTAATCATATATTTCCTAGACTTAATTTCTTTCTTTCAATCCTAATGACATCATCAATGGCACACCTAAAAAATTATATGCATAGTTGGCACACATTATAATTATTATCCTAGTTCCCAAAATCTACTGAAGAGATCATCTACCAACACACAAATACACACACATAAAAATAAACACTTAATAAAACATACATAAATGGGAAATCCTAATCTACTCAGTGCTACTTAGCACCCACTTCTTTAGCATAAAGAGATCAATTAAGATTATTGGTGGTAGGGATTAAGCCTATATCCCTTCACCCATTCTAGTAAAATGGTTCCCTATAAATCTCTCAAAACAATGGTTTTTTTCTACATATATTTCATGTATAACATAAGTCCCTTTCCATCTAATTTGTAATTTACCCAAAAATGATCTAAAGTGACTATCATATAAGAAAACTATTTGATCTTTATGAAATTCTTTATGGTATATATTCCTGTCATGTGAGGCTTTTTATCTCTATTTGTGAACATTTTTCATCCAAGAAGCTTTGCATTGATACTCATCCATCATATTTAGTTCAAGAATCCTGGTGGTGAGAGACTCATGATCCCCTAGTCTCATGACCATAGCAATACATAAATTGAGTACCAAGTATTCCATTGCCATGACTGCTTCAAGCCCATAGACCAATTAGAATGAAGTAAAATTTGTATCCCTCTTATAGTGCATGTGATATGCCCAAAGAATCACAAGAATGTGATATTCCCAATCATCTCTCTTGACATCATAGATATTTTTCAACATCTTACCCAACACTTTATTAGAAGCCTCATCTTGGACGTTAGCTTGTGGATGGTATACAATACTTTTATGATGAGAAATCATAAATTATTCAATAAGATCTTTGATGGTATTGTTCAAGAATTGTGTCCCTTAATTGCTAACAATCTTGATGGGGCATCTAAACCTTATAATGACATTCTCATAAAGAAACTTTGTTGCATCCTTCATACCATATCTGGGTATCATGGTAGCTTCGACCCATTTGGTAAAGTAATATGTCATAGTGATAATATACCTTACTTTGTTGTGTTTACTTGAGGTATTAATAGGTCCTACAAAATTGATACCCCACCATTCAAAAAATTGCTTAGATAACAAATGTTGTAAAATCATTTCATCTTTCTATAATGGATTACCCATTTATTGACATACGTCACAATGTTACATTACTCTATGTGCATCCTAAAAAAGATTCAGCCACCATAACCCACTCTGTAATAATTTCCTTGTAGTAGCTTCTCTGACAAAATGACCTTTGCTATTCTTTGGTGTGTCTCCTATAATAGTTATGGTCATTCATGTTTGAAAACTACCCTGCATAGTAATTCATCCTTCCCCAAATGATATAAGATCCCATTTTTAATAGTATATCGAAAAGCTCTGGTGACAAACTACTTCTTATCTCTTTCTTGGTAGTGAGTAGGGAATACTCTTTATTTTAGGAAATTAGTAATTACCTCAAAAAATTTAGGTATCATAGAAACACGAAAGAGATGGGCATAAGGAGAATCTTCTTATAGATATTTTGATTCTTTGATAATTAGGATGTGACTAAGATGGTCTGGTCCAACATTTTCTTTGCTTGATTTGATATTAATAAAAAATTAGTATTCTTAAAAGAGAATCATCCATCTTAAAATGTGTTCTCTAAGCATAGGCTTATTAACTAGGTATAGAGCTTGATGATATGTGAAAAATTCAAATGGTGTTACAAGAAGATAGTGTCATAATTTATATAGTTCAAAAACTATATCCAATACTTCTTTTTTAGCTATTGTGTAATTATTTTCTACATCAAAAAACTTTTGACTTGCAAAATGTATGGGGTGGTCCAATCCACCATCTCCTAGCTATGCAAGCATAGCACCAACTGCAATAATAAAAGCATCAACATGAACATGAAAGGGCTTACTTCAATTTGGAAAGATGAGAATAGGCACAATGACCAGTCTTTGTTTTAGTTCTATGAAGGTTGTTTAACACTCAAAATTCTAGACAAACTTCACACTTTGTGTAGTAAATACTCCAATGGAGGTGAAATTACTACATATCCCTTGATAAATTTTTGATAGTACCTTATATGTCCAATAAATTATCACACTTTTTTGGAGCTAACTAGTGGAGGCATACTTAGAATAACTACAATTTTGGCTTGATCCACTAAAATCCCTTCACTACACACTACATGACCTAGTAGGACACCAAAAGGTGTAATAAATAAGCATTTTTTAAATTCAAGGCAATGCATTAGGCTCAGTAGTGTTTTAACATGAGGTTTAACTTGGATAAATGTTATTTAAACAAGGAAAAGGCTGCCTAATGATCAAGATAAACTTCCAGGAAGTCATGAATAAAATCCTTAAACACAGTCACTACTGCTCTAAAAAAAATTATAGGTGCATTATTGAGGCCAAAAGGCATTACCTTGTATGCAAAGGATCCTCATTATATGGAAAATTTTATTTTAGTTCTATCTTCTGCTGTGATGGGTATTTGATGATAGCCACTAAAACCATCTATGAAAGAGTAGACTCATTGCCCTATGACAGATTCCAAAACTTTATCTATGAAGGGAATAAAAAATGGATCATTCACACATGCATCATTCAAAATTTTATATTCACCACATACTCTGATCTCCTTTATTTTATTAGCTTTTACTACTATGGGACTAACCTAATCTACCTTTTCTATTGGATAAAGTATACCTGGATCTTGAATTTTATCTAGTTCAGCCTTCACTTTCAACTTCATGTTTAGATTCAAATTATATAGCCATTTATTTATGTGTCATGCACACTCCTTGAGTTCAATATGCATTTTTCCTAAGGATGGGTATACTCCTTTGACCTCTAAATTTTTTTTCAGAAATACATCTTGATAATCTCATAGAAGTTGCATAGTTTTTGAAACTTTGGGTTCAACAATAGTCACTTATATGTGCCAGTTTAGGAATCTCCTTGATTATGATATTTTTCACATGCTTTTTAATAGGTTATTAATAAATTTTACATTTTTCCTCAACAATAGATTATTTTAGCATTCATTATCATTTATTTGGAATCTTTATGTTGAAACTTATCTTCTTTAGTGAGTTCTATGACTAGGTCCTTTAATGGTTCTACTAACCATTGAAGGTAAAATAAATAAGTTAGGTCATAATCACAATCAGTATCTGAATCTTCAATTTCTTCTTCTTCTTCCTATATATGGTGGCAAGGTTGCATAGGAGATTGTTTTTCCATCTTGGCAGATTTATATCTTTGTAATGTTGTATTTAGATCACAGGCTACATTCTTCTACATAGAAGATTCCATCGTGGTGCTTAAATATTTTATGCATCCATGGTATAGAAAATGTTTGATTTTTAGAAGCACATTATGAGCCAGAGGATTCTTGTCTTCAAAGACAAAATTCTATATAAATTCAATAGACACCAATGCCCAATGCTTTGTCTCCCTCATGCATTTTTGATTCATATACCATGTTGATGCTAAAGGGACAAGTGTGTAATGAAAGATATGAACCTATTACTTTAGTTCCACACATTTTTTAGTCCAGACCTTAACACATTTATGGATATGGATCTCAGGTCACTCACCTTCCTAAAATAAAGGCCATTTACTTATGATGACCTATGGTAATTGAAATTTGTTAATCATAAGTTCGCATGCATCATCCCAATCGAGCTGATCATTTCTATGAATTTCCCATCATGTCATTAAAACTTCCTTCAAATCATAATTCAAGAAACTTAACTGCTAACTAATGGTAGGTACATGAACTTATAGGCACAGAATGAACTAATTGATATCCTCAATCACTTAATATAAAATAAGTTGCCTCTCATGGGTGAAGACCATTCTCATAGGGTATAATTCATGATCACCATGAGCCTAGTTGAGTATATGCATATCTAAATCTCCACTAATAAACAAATCTATCTCCTAAGTCAAAGTACCTTGTCTGGTTAGCTCTATATAATCTTACATATGATCATCTACTTGATATAAAAAATCAACTTTTGAGTGAGTAGGGGATTTAGCAAACATGGATGCATAATCCTCTATGACAAACTAAGGTGTCAATAATTGAGTAATTATATATTTGGGCTTCCATTATTCATGTCTTCAAATGTTGAGTAAGTAAAGACACTCCCTAAGGTTTAGTATGCTCAAATAAGAAGTTACACCCAGTTACGCATAGAATTTATGGATTCTCTTCAAAGTTTACCTTCATCTATTTGGTTTCATATGCAACATAAGTGGAATCTATTTCATTTAGAATGATGTAAGTTTTATGCAATTTATTTAGATAAATGATGATAGTATTATCTTCTTGATGCACCTTTAGTTGATTTTGCATAGTATTGATAATCATATGATCATCATATGCCCATTTATTTCCAATCAATATAGGGTAATGATTTTTTTTCTATTTTCATATCAATGACTTCAAAGTCACCTCACAGGCTAAGTTCTATGACTTTGATCTCAACATCTTCTAATCTACCAATGGGCTCAACTTGTCCATAGTCTACTAAACTCAGAGTCACTAGACTATAACTTGAAATTTATCAGTCTAATGGTAAAATTAAGTTGAAATTGTATCAGTCTAATGGTAAGGTTCTAAAGGTTTGAATATGATCCTAAAGTTATGAGGAATTTTTTAAATGTTCTAAGAAATAACAAATAGGTTATTGGATATAACATATTCTATTATAATTTAGAAATCTAATTATCAAATAATGAATCAATTTAGATATGAATGTGTAATCAATTTTATCTGATAGAGAGAGCTTATAAATAAGATAATCTTTTGAAAGAAAGAAATCTGATTCAGTAATAAAATATATTCTCAAAATAATATCTTGCTTTGTTTTTATAACTTTTGAGTAAACACCAAGACAATAAACAAAGAAGTAAAAAATTAAAATGTAGATAAGTAGATAAATCAATTTATAATCATATCCTTAATAATCAAATAACCAAAACATACCTCAACAAACAAATAAAGATGCAAAACAATAACATCAAATAACTAAGTAATACAACAAACAAATTAAGAAAACCTAAAGAATCTAACCTAAACTAATCTACAACTACAACTAACTAATTTAATATTTAACTAAACTAAGAAACTTAACTAACCTAAGAAGCCCAATCAAATAGAAGAAATTAGAAATAAATAGTAAAATTAATATAATATATTAAAACTATATTAAACAAAAAAGAAATTAGATCAATTAAAAACTAAACTAAAACCAGATTTAAACTAAATTAGAAATCAAAGTCAAATAAAATATAATATAAATAAAACATGTGAGTCTCAATAAAAGAGTCATTTTAGCAAAACAAATCATTTTATTTGAGAAATGAACATCCTCTTTATGAACTATCTTTAAAAGATAACTTTTAAAATCAATTAGATCAATAATATATCATAAAAAATAAAGTTTTCATCATTATTCAGATTGAATACTCAACTTATGTATATAGGACTACAAGAAGTAATCATCAAAATATATTAAACATGAAAAGTTTAGATAATCTATTATAAATGATAATATAAAACTAGATATACTTGCATTTTATAAATAATATACTCAACTGTCAGAGAAAGTACTATTGGTCTATCTATAAAATTCATGTTATCTTAAAGAAATTTATAAAAAAAAGATAAATGATTGACTTTAGAATGTAATAGTCTTCACTACTTGTGTTGTTCCTCCCCTCAAATTAATCATTGATCTCCTTTAATACTTTTAAATTGGTTGAAAAAGAAGTTGTAACTAACCTTAGTTAGTTATTTGTTAACTTAAAATAATTGACTTTCAAAAGTCAATTAATATTGAAAATTATAAGTTAAGCTTTATTTAAAACTTTAAAAAGTTTTAAGAGATCAATAATTTTAAAATAGACTAAGTATTTTTTAATGAGTGGAGACCCTTTAATCAATTAATATTAATAAGAAATACATATTTTAATAAATAATAAGATAATTCAAAGTAAAATGAAATTTTTATGTATATTAATTATATTATGGATATAATCATATATATATATATATATATATATATATATATGTATGTATGTATGTATGTATATATGTATATATATATATATATGTATGTATGTATATATATCAAGTCTACTACACTTCAAAAATATAATTAAAATATAAAAAAATATTTAAATTGTTAGGACTTGTTCCAAAGTCTTAACATTAGGTTAGATTTTTGGTAGGTAATAAATAATTATTGTAAATGGGGCATGCATCTTTTAGTAAAGACACCCCCATAAAATAAACTTACTTAGTTTAATTATTAGGTAGTTTTAGTGTTTTATATTTATTTATTAGAATTACTTTACGGGTTGTTTTCCCATATTTAGTTGGTTATAGAATTAGTTATTTTTACTGGTCATTGGTAAAAACTATATAAATCCATGTTTGCATTGTAAAAGGGTTAACGAAGTAAAGGCACCCTTATGTACTTGTTTTTTTGAGATTAATAAAATACTTGTGCACTCACACTAAGTGGGGAGAAGGTTCAACCTATTTTGGTTTAGGAGTTATCAGTGGTATCAGAGCGTGATTATTTTGGGAGCTTGGTGAATTCAAAGGAGCAAGGTGAAAAATCAATTCACGTGATATCATTAGGCATGAAATAAGGTATGCCATATAGTATTGGTTTAAATATTTTGAAAAATTATTAAAATATTTTAATTTTTCAAATATTATTTATATTTAAACTTGTATATTTTCCATATACCACAGTCTGGTCTTTTTTAATCATTCATACTCCATTGTCTTATGTTCAAACCTCCTCATCTGGCATAAAAATGAATTTTTAGCATTTTAATGTTATTAAATTCATTATTTTTTGACCAAAACTAGATTTGTACGGCCTATTTATTTGAAAAAAACCTCTATAATATTTATTCATGGCTGCCACTATTGATTCATCTCATTCTCAGGCCTCTTAATAGCTAAAACACCTGCCAATCTTGATCAAATGATATTAAACCCCTATTTTTACATTTAAATTGTAGATCTGAGAATTTTTTGAGCTTGTACGCCCTGTGGTATGGCCTTCCAATGCCCAAGATTTATTTTAATCTCATTTCCTGCAAATACACCTCAAAAAATTTGCAAAAACTCAGTGAAAATCCTTTTTACTCAGCTTGTATGGATTTGTATGGCCTATGAGAGAGAAAATAGGTGAAAAGAAAATTCCCATGAGCTGCCATGGCATTCCAGGCAAACTTGGTGCTGCAATAAAATTCATAAATTTATTTTTGCTATTTCTAATGTTTTTTTATATCAAAAAATTTGTCTTAGTGGGTCCCACGGGAGGAAGCTTGCTTGAGAAGGCTATAAAAAGAGAAAAATTTGAATTTATTTACTCATATATAATTTTTTTTTAATTTTTCCTCATACACAAAATCTAGAATAATTAGAAATTTCTAAGCATAATGTTTTGCAAATGCTCTTAGAGCAATTGGTTAAGCTTATTTTGTTAGAAGCTTGCAAAGGAGGAGGTCAAGGGTTCAAATACCTTTTTTTTAGAGAGTTTTTTTTTGCTTTGTTTTTTTTTTTTTTTTTAAAGAATATTTCATTTTTAAATCTAAATATTGTAAAACACATACTTATTGTATTGTGTTATTTTATTTTTTGAAAAATGGGAAATTCAATCACATTTCTTTTGCATTGTTGTGGTGAGATAAGGTTGTAATTTGGTGAAATAAGGGTGTAATCATTGATTTTTTGGTGACATTAAGTGTAAAACCCATCAAAAATACTTATTTTTCTTTTACGCTCTACGCGAATGTTAAGTGCAAAACCTCGTACAAGCAGTGTCTGTTAAGTTGTGGAGCTAAAAGCTTCACCAGGATGCAAATGGAGGAGGTTGTTGAGTTACAGGCAACCGACGTCGGTCTGATCAACCGACATCGGTCATCTTCAGTGTTTATAGTAATCGACGTCGATTATGGGTCGACCGACATCAGTCAGATAAGAACCGACGTTGGCGGCCTGTGTGTGCATGCATTTGCATGCATCTCTAGAACTGGTCTAATTTTAGATGGATAGTTAGTTTGCATGGTAAAGACTAATTTTAGTCTTGGAGCTGCGGTTCTAATTATTGTAATTAGAAGTCTAATTATTGTTTGTATGGGATCTATTTAAGAGACCCATGGGTTGTATTATAAAGTTATAGAATCGGTTCTATAGAATCAGAGTTCTATCCAAGGGAGAATCATAAGGACTTAGTGAGGCAAGGACAAGGGTTCTTTCGGGTGTGTAATATCTCGGTCAATAGGTGTGCAAAGCTAGGTTGATATGTGGTATAGCAAGATCAGGTGAGATCTACATGGTAAGTAAGGTTAGTTGATCTGTAGGTGTGTGTGTGTGTGTGTGCGAGATCTAGGTTTGTAGGTGTGCAAAACCAAGTTGATTTGCAGGTGGTAGCAAGATTAAGGAGATCAGCAACATAATAGGTAGCAAGATCAGATGAGATATACTTGCAGTACGTGGTGAACTCAGACTTAGAGTACGTGGAGTACTTGGTGGACTGGAAGTAGGCAACAATGGTTGAGTTGATTGTCACTTACTAGTAGTACTGGCAGTATTGTTACTGACTGGTGGAGGTGAACAACAACTCTATGTTTGAGTTGTTTGTTGTGACCGTAGTTGAGAGAGAGAACTCTTGAGGGAGATTATTGTATGCCCTAGAGGTGTGGGAAGAAGAGTGTGGCATCTTCTTTATAGTATATTTCCTTTTGGAAGAGTATTAATATAATTGGGTATTGTCTCTCATATTCTGTGTTATTTTTGATTTCTAGTTACTTATTACTTCTGGTTAAATTTCATTTTTAGTTGCTCATACAAAGGTAATCAATTATACTCCTAATCTTGACCAAGTGGTATCAGAGCCAGGTTGTAAGTTCACAGAGCCTGGTTTGGAGCAGGTTTGTGTTTGATTACAGGTCACTCTCAGGGGTTTTTAATTGAGTGGGAGTATAACAATGGTAGAAGAAAGTAAGCTAAGAATAGAGGAATTTAAAATCAAGAATGATCAATTACAAAATTATGGAAAGAAAGAGCAGGTAAAGAAATATTGTTGGTTGGTTGAAGATCAACATGAAAGAAATGAAGAAGCAGATGTTGCAGGGATTGTTGCACAGGATGCTCTTGTATGTTCCTTGGATAAAGTAGAATCTTGGTTTATATATTTTATTGCCTCTTTCCATGCAGCCCCAAATAGAGTATTTTTCCATGTTAAGGTCCATGGAGACTTTGGAAAGATTTATTTAGGGGTTGGTGAGCCTTGTCAAAGTATTGGCAAAGGGGAAGTGTGGCTGAAATTATAGACGGCTAATACATGGGTGTTGAAAGATGTCATGCAGGTCCCAGTCTTGAAGAGGAGGCTAATTCCTTTATAAAAGTTAGGTGATGAGAGATGCACAGTAACTCTCATAGTGGATGCACTTGAATTAGCATGTGGTAAGAAAGTAGGCACTCTTTATCTACCTACTTATATTAATGATTCTCTTTTTACTGTGAAGACGTGGCTTTGTAGGCTTGGTCACATGAGTAAGAAAGAGATGCATGTTCTTAAGAGGAAGTCAGATGTCTTTGACAAACTTAAGAACTAGAAAGCCTCAGTGTTCATGGAGGAAATGGTGGATAGAGATCAACTAAAGGGGCTGAATAATTTTGAGCAGGGCAGTTTGGATAGTGTTTAGATCTAAAGTGAGCTCGCGGGTAAAAAGTCATCACTCAAAAGAAAACACAGTTACCTACATTGATCAGGTGAGAATCGATGTCAAATAGGTAGGTACTGAAATTGATCATGTGTAGACTAGAGTTGGTGGTGTTGGGTAGGGAGAGACTGATGTCGGTCAGGGAATCGATGTCAGGGACCAATAGACACCAACGTCGGTTAGGGAACTTACATCGGTGATCAGGTGGATTTGACATCAGTCGGGTACAAACTAGGGTCAACCAGGAAATAGATTTTGGGTAGACAACAAGCTATCAAGGAGTCTCAAATGCCCATATGGAGGACTGAAAGGGTAAGTAAGCCTCAAATTTGTTATTCTGTTTCTTTATACTTGTTGCTCACTACAGAGCAGGTAGGATTTAGGAAACATTGGGAGCATGGCATGAATGAGGAAATTAATTCCTTGAATGAGAACCAAATAGGGGATTTGGTAGAGTTTCTAGCTGGAATAAAATTACTAAAAGATGAATGGATTCTTTGGTTAAAGAAGAGAGAGAATGGACATGTGAGATAGAAGGCCAGGTCATATGGTCTTGAGGAAGCTCTAGAATAGTGGTATAGGTTTGATATGTGTATGACAAAGCATGGCTTTATTCATTGTCATTGTAATTATTATATTTATTTTACCAAGTTGGATAGTAGTCGTGACATTATCATGTTACTATATGTAGTGGGTTCACACATGTAGGGTTTTGTTGAGCTAAAGGTAAAGTTAGTTTAGTGGTATGCCAGGAGGGATTTAGGAGGAGCAAAATTCTTTGGCATGAGTTTTTTCTAGAGACATGGAAGGTCACAGGTTGATTTTATCTCCAGATGATTATGTAAATAAATTAGTGGTGAGATTTGATATGTAGGATGTAAAACTAGTTACCACACTTATGGATGGACAGTTCACAAAACTGTGTCCCAATTCACATGATGAGGTTAAGTACATATGTACTAGACCTATTTTTACCCCAGTAGTGGTTATTTTTAGCAAGTTTGTAGCCACTCTGAGAAATAAGCACTGTAGAGCAATTTAGTGGATTCTCAAGTATCTAAGAGGGACCAGTAGCAGGGATTCATGTTATGCAAGGGTAGGGACTTCTCTACATGGGTATGTAGATTCGGATGTGGCAGGTTACTTGGATGACATGTGGAGCACCATAGGATGTGTGGTGGTTGGTCTTAAAGATTGAGCTTGAAGAGGGATACAACTTAAGAAACAAATTAGATCATGTACTGGTATAAGTACAGGTGCAGCTATTTATTTCCAAGTAGGAGATTGTTAGGTTGTGGAGCTAAAAATTTCACCAAAATGCAAATAGAGGAGGTTGCTGAGTTGCAGGCAACTGACATCGATCATCTTCAGTGTTCATATTAATTAATGTTGGTTATGGGTTGGCTGACATCGGTCAGATAGGAACTGACGTCGACAGCCTATGTGTGCATGCGTTTGCATGCGTCTCTAGAACTAGTCTAATTTTAGATGGACAGTTAGTTTGCATGGTAAAGACTAATTTTAGTCTTGGAGCTGCAGTTCTAATTATTGTAATTAGAAGTCCAATTATTGTTTGTATGGGATCTATTTAAGAGACCCATGGGCTATATTGTAAAGTTGTAGAATTGGTTCTATAGAATCAGAGTTCTATCCAAGGGAGAGTCATAAGGACTTGGTGAGGTAAGGACAAGGGTTCTTTCGGGTATGTAAGATCTCAGTCAGCAGATGTGCAAGGCCAGGTTGATCTATGGTATAGTAAGATCAGGTGAGATCTACATGGTAAGTAAGGTTGGTTGATCTGTAGGTGTGTGTGTGTGTGCAAGATCTAGGTTTGTAGGTGTACAAAACCAAGTTAATCTACAGGTGGCAGAAAGATCAGGGAGATTATCAACATAACAAGAAGCAAGATCAGGTGAGATCTACTTAGAATACATGGTGAACTCAGACTTGGAGTACATGGAGTACTTGGTGGACTAAAAGTAGGCAACAATGGTTGAGTTGATTGTCACTTACTGGTGGTACTGACAGTATTGTTACTGACTGGTGGAGGTGAACAACAACTCTATGTTTGAGTTGTTTGTTGTGACCATAGTTGAGAGAGAGAACTCTTGAGGGAGATTATTGTATGCCCTAGAGGTGTGGGAAGAAGAGTGTGGCATCTTCTTTATTGTATATTTCCATTTGGAAGAGTATTAATACAATTGGGTATTGTCTCTCATATTTTGTGTTGTTTCTGATTTCTAGTTACTTATTACTTCTGGTTAAATTTCGTGTTTAGTTATTTATACAAAGGTAATAAATTGTGCTCCTAATCCTGATCAAGTGGTATCAGAGCCAGGTTGTAGGTTCACAGAGCCTGGTTTGGAGCAGGTTTGTATTTGATTATAGGTCACTCTCATGGGTTTCTGATTGAGTGGGAGTATAGCAATGGCAGAAGAAAGTAAGCTAAGAATGGAGGAATTCAAAAGCAAGAATGATCAATTACAGAATTATGGAAAGAAAGAGAAGGTAAATAAATATTGTTGGTTGGTTGAAGATCAGCATGAAGGAAATGAAGAAGCAGATGTTGCAGGGATTGTTGCACAGGATGCTCTTGTATGTTCTTTGGATAAAGTAGAATCTTGGTTTATAATTTTGTTGCCTCTTTCCATGCAGCCTCAAATAGAGTATTTTTCCATGTTAAGGCCCATGGAGACTTTGGAAAGATTTATTTAGGGGTTGGTGAGCCTTGTTAAAGTATTGGCAAAGGGAAAGTGTGGTTGAAATTGCAGACAGCCAACACATGGGTGTTGAAGGATGTCATGCAGGTCCCAGTCTTGAAGAGGAGGCTAATTTCTTCAGGAAAGTTGGGTGATGAGAGATGCATAGTAACTCTCACAGTGGATGCACTTGAATTAGCATGTGATAAGAAAGTAGGTACTCTTTATCTACCTACTTGTATTACTAATTCTCCTTCTATTGTGAAGACGTAACTTTGTAGACTTGGTCACATGAGTAAGAAGGAGATGCATGTTCTTAAGAGGAAGTCAGATGTCTTTGACAAACTTAAGAACTGGAAAGCCTTGGTGTTCATGAAGGAGATGGTGGACAGAGATCAACTAAAGGGGCTAAATAATTCTGAGCAGGGTAGTTTGGACAGGGTTTTGATCCAAAGTGAGCTCATGGGTAAAAAGTCATCACTCACAGGAAAACACAATTACCGACGTCAGTCAGGTGAGAACCGATCTTGAACAGGTAGGTATTGATGTTGGTCATGTGCAAACCAGAGTCAGTGGTGTCAGGTAGGGAGAGATCGATGTCAGTCAGGGAACCAATGTTGGTGGCCAGTGGACACCGACGTTGGTTAGGGAACCGACATCGATGATCAGCTAGATTTGACATCAGTTGGGTACAAACTAAGGTTGACCAAAAAATAGATTTTGGACAGACAGCAAGCTGTCAAAGAGTCTCAAATGCCCATATGGAGGACTGAAAGGGTAATTAAGCCTCAAATTCATTATTTCCCTTCTTTATACTTGTTTCTCACTGTAGAGTAGGTAGGATCTAGGAAACAGTGGGAGCATGGCATGAATGAGGAATTTGATTCCTTAGATGAGAACCAAATGGGGGATTTGGTAGAATTGTCAGCTGAGATAAAAGCACTGAAAGACAAATGGATTCCTTGGTTAAAAAAGAGAGAGAATGGACACGTGAGATAAAAGGCCAGGTCATATGGTCTTGAGGAAGCTCTAGAATAGTGGTACAAGTTTGACAGGTGTATGACAGAGCATGTCTTTAGTCATTGTCATTGTAATCATTGTGTTTACTTTACCAGGTTGGATAGTGGTCGTGACATTATCCTGTTACTGTATGTAGTTGGTTCACACATGTAGGTTTTTGCTGAGCTAAAGGTAATGTTAGTTTAGTGGTATGCCAGGAAAGATTTAGGAGGAGCAAAATTCTTTGGCATGAGTTTTTTTTAGAGACATGGAAGGTCACATGTTGATTTTGTCTCTAGATGATTATGTGAATAAAGTAGTGGCAAGGTTTGATATGCAGGATGCAGAACTAGTTAGCACACCTATGGATGGACAGTTCATAGAATTATGTCTCAATTCACATGATGAGGTCAAGTACATATGTACTAGACCTATTTTGCCCTAGTAGTGGGTGTTGTCAGCAAGTTTGTAGCCACTCTAGGAAAGAAGCACTGAAGAGTAGTTTAGTGGATTCTCAGGTATCTGAGAGGGACCAACAGCAGGGATTCATGCTATGTAGGGTCAGGGACTTCTCTACATGGGTATGTAGATTCGGATGTGGTAGGTTACTTGGATGACATGCGGAGCACCATAGGATGTGTGGTGGTTGGTCTTCAAGATTGAGCTTGAAGAGGGATACAAGCTAGGAAACAAATTAGATGATGTACAGGTACAGGTATAGGTGTAGCTATTTATCTCCAAGTGGGAGATTGTTAGGTTGTGGAGCTAAAATCTTCACCAAGATGCAAATAGAAGAGGTTTTTGAGTTGCAGGCAATCGACGTTGGTTTGATCAATTGATGTCGGTCATCTTCAGTGTTCATAGTAATCGATGTCGGTTATGGGTCGGCCTACATCGGTCAGACAGGAATCGACGTTGGCATCTTGTGTGTGCATGTGTTTGCATGCATCTCTAGAACTAGTCTAATTTTAGACAGACAGTTAGTTTGCATGGTAAAGACTAATTTTAGTCTTGGAGCTGCGGTTCTAATTATTGTAATTAGAAGTCTAATTATTGTTTATATGAGATCTATTTAAGAGACCCATGGGCTATATTATAAAGTTGTAGAATTGGTTCTATAGAATCATAGTTCTATCCAAGGGAGAATCATAAGGACTTGGTGAGGCAAGGACAAGGGTTATTTCAAGTGTGTAAGATCTCAGTCGACAAATGTGCAAGGCCATGTTGATCTATGGTATATCAAGATCAGGTGAGATCTACATGGTAATTAAGGTCAGTTGATCTACAGGTGTGTATGTGTGTATGTGATCTAGGTTTGCAAGTGTGTAAAACTAGGTTGATCTGTAGATGGCATCAAGATTAGGGAGATTAACAACACAACAAGTAGCAAGATTAGGTGAGATCTACTTGGAGTACATGGTGAACTCAGACTTGGAGTATATAGAGTACTTGGTGGACTAAAAGTAGGCAACAATGGTTGAATTGATTGTCACTTACTGGTGGTACTACTAGTATTGTTACTGACTGGTGGAGGTGAAAAACAACTCTATGTTTGAGTTGTTTGTTGTGATCGTAGTTGAGAGAGAGAACTCTTGAGGGAGATTATTGTATGCCCTAGAGGTGTGGGAGACCTAGAGGTGTGGGAAGAAGAGTGTGGCATCTTCTTTATTGTATATTTCCATCTGGAAGAGTATTAATGCAATTGGGTATTGTCTCTCATATTCTGTGTTGTTTCTGATTTCTAGTTACTTATTACTTCTGGTTAAATTTAGTGTTTAGTTATTTATACAAAGGTAATAAATTGTGCTCCTAATCCTGATCAAGTGGTATCAGAGCCAGGTTGTAGGTTCACAGAGCCTGGTTTGGAGCAGGTTTGTATTTGATTACAGGTCACTCTCATGGGTTTCTGATTGAGTGGGAGTATAGCAATGGCAGAAGAAAGTAAGCTAAGAATGGAGGAATTCGAAAGCAAAAATGATCAGTTATAGAATTATGGAAAGAAAGAGTAGGTAAAGAAAGATTGTTGGTTGGTTGAAGATCAGCATGAAGGAAATGAAGAAGTAGATATTGCAGGGATTGTTGCATAGGATGCTCTTGTATGTTCCTTGAATAAAGTAGAATCTTAGTTTATAGATTATGTTGCCTCTTTCCATGCAGCCCCAAATAGAGTATTTTTCCATGTTAAGGTCCATGGAGACTTTGAAAAGATTTATTTAAGGGTTGGTGAGCCTTGTCAAAGTATTGGCAAAGGGGAAGTGCGGTTGAAATTGCAAACGACTAACACATGGGTGTTTAAGGATGTCATACAGGTCTCAGTCTTGAAGAGGAGGCTAATTTTTTTAGGATAGTTGGGTGATGAGAGATGCATAGTAACTCTCACATCAGATGCACTTTAATTAGCATGTGGTAAGAAAGTAGGTACTCTTTATCTACCTACTTATGTTACTGATTCTCATTTTGTTGCAAAGATGTGGCTTTATGGGCTTGGTCACATGAGTAAGAAGGAGATACATGTTCTTAAGAGAAAGTCAGATGTCTTTGACAAATTTAAGAACTGGAAAGCCTTGGTGTTCATGGAGGAGATGGTGGATAGAGATCAGCTAAAGGGGCTGAATAATTTTGAGCAGGGCAGTTTGGACAAGGTTTTGATCCAAAGTGAGCTCATGGGTAAAAAGTCATCACTCACAAGAAAACACAATTACCATCATCAGTCAGGTGAGAACCGATGTCAAATAGGTAGGTACCAATGTCAGTCATGTGCAGACTAGATTTGGTGGTGTCAAGCAGGGAGAAATCAACGTCGGTTAGGGAACTGATGTCGGTGACCAGTGGACACCAACGTCGGTCAAGGAACCGGCGTCGGTGATCAGGTGGATTCGACATCGGTTGGGTACAGACTAGGGTCGACCAGAAAATGGATTTTGGGTGGACAATAAGCTATAAAGGAGTCTCAAACACCCATATGGAGGACTGAAAGGGTAAGTAAGCCTTAAATTCATTATTCCCCTTCTTTATACTTATTGCTCACTATAGAGCAAGTAGGATCTAGGAAACAGTGGGAGCATGGCATGAATGAGAAATTTGATTCTTTGGATGAGAACCAAATGGGGGATTTGGTAGAGTTGTTGGCTGAGATAAAAGAATTGAAAGATGAATGGACACATGAGATAGAAGGCCAGGTCATATGGTCTTAAGGAAGCACTAGGATAGTGGTATAGGTTTGACAGATATATGACAAAGCATGGCTTTAGTCACTGTCATTGTAATCATTGTGTTTACTTTACCAGGTTGGATAGTGGTCACAAAATTATCTTGTTACTATATGTAGTGGGTTCACACATGTAGGGTTTTGCTGAGCTAAAAGTAAAGTTAGTTTAGTGGTATGCCAGGAAGGATTTAGGAGGAGCGAAATTCTTTGACATGAGTTGTTTCTAGAGACATGGAAGGTCACAGGTTGATTTTGTCTCTAGATGATTGTGTGAATAAGGTATGTAGATTCTGATGTGGTAGGTTACTTGGATGACATGTGAATCACCACAGGATGTGTGGTGGTTGGTCTTTAAGATTGAACTTGAAGAGGGATACAAGCCAAGAAACAAATTAGATGATGTACAGGTACAGGTATAGGTGCAGTTGTTTATCTCCAAGTGGGAGATTGTTAGGTTGTGAAACTAAAAGCTTCGCCAAGATGCAAATGAAGGAGGTTGCTAAGTTGTAGGCAACCAATGTTAGTTTGATCAATCGACGTCGGTCATGTTTAGTGTTCATAGTAATTGACGTCGGTTATGGGTCAGCCAACATCGATCAGACAGGAACTGACATTGGCAGCCTATGTGTGCATGTGTTTGCATGCATCTCTAAAACTGGTCTAATTTTAGACGAATAGTTAGTTTGCATGGTAAAGACTAATTTTAGTCTTGAAGCTGTAGTTCTAATTATTGTAATTAGAAGTCTAATTATTGTTTGTATGGGATCTATTTAAGAGACCCATGGGCTGTATTGTAAAGTTGTAGAATTGATTCTATAGAATTAGAATTCTATCCAAGGGAGAATCATAAGGACTTGGTGAGGCAAGGACAAGGGTTCTTTTGGGTGTGTAAGATCTCAGTCGGTAGGTGTGCAAGGCTAGGTTGATTTGTGGTATAGCAAGATCAGGTGAGATCTACATGGTAAGTAAGGTCAATTGATTTGTAGGTGTGTGTGTGTGTGTGTGCATGAGATCGAGGTTTGTAGGTGTGCAAAACCAGGTTGATCTATAAGTGGCAACAAGATTAGGGAGATCAGCAACACAAAAGGTAGCAAGATCAGGTGAGATCTACTTGGAGTACGTGGAGTACTTGGTGGAGTGGAAGTAGGCAACAATGGTTGAGTTGATTGTCACTTACTGGTGGTACTAGTAGTATTGTTATTGACTGGTGGAGGTGAACAACAACTCTATGTTTGAGTTGTTTGTTGTGACCATAGTTGAGAGAGAAACTTCTTGAGGGAGATTATTGTATGCCCTAGAGGTGTGGGAAGAAGAGTGTGGCATCTTCTTTATTTTAAATTTCATTCTAGAAGAGTATTAATACAATTGGGTATTGTCTCTCATATTCTATGTTGTTTCTAATTTCTAGTTACTTATTACTTCTGGTTAAATTCCATGTTTAGTTGCTTATACAAAGGTAATCAATTGTGCTCCTAATCTTGACAGTGTCTTGTGCAGTGAGTGTGATATTTGTTTCATTTCTTTTGCATTTTGTTGCACTTTTCTCTACTGCACTTGCTTTCATTTCAAAATGCCAAAAATTTAGAATTTACTTTTAGATGGTGATAAATTAACAATTTCCAATTATTCAAATTGGAAATGATTGATGGAGGCTTCACTATTGTTTAATGAGTTATGGGATATTGTTAAGAATGAAAATCCCACATTGCCAACAAAGCAGGTTAAATTAGATATATTCAATTTGCATGATTCTAAGGCCTTAGCTCTCATTAAATGTTGTTGTACTCATAATACTTATGTTCATATTGAAAATTCTCTTCATAATTACACAGCATGGAAAACATTGTCAAATTTATATGATAAGAGACCTAAGCATAAGAAGATAGATATTCATATGCAGTTGTTTACTTTGTCATTAGATGAAGATGGGGATATGGGAGAATATATATCTAAGTTGAAATATATCACTACTGAGTACACTAAGGCTAGTTTTGGAAAACTAGATGATGACCTCATATTTACTACTACTTTGAAAAGACTACCAGGGTCCTATAAGAATTTTGTTGAAATGTTGCATGTCTCTGACAAGATCACAGGCATCACCTTTGATAAGTTGGCTGAGTTGATCTTCCAACATGACCTCTCTCTACCCAAGAAATCCAAGGAAACTAAATAATCCCATGTTTTAGAGTCAAAGCCTAGTTCATCTTCATTTGGGAATCAAAACAATAGAGGAAAAAATTATAGAGGGGGTCGAGGTTATAGAGGAGGCAGATATCAAAATAGAGGTAGGGGTCATTCAAATAATCAACAATCTAATCAATCACATTCACATGAAACAAGTGATTAAGGACATGATCACAACTCATATAGGGGCAGAGGTCGAGGTAGATCAGACATTCAGTGTCATAGATGTGGAAAAGTTGGTCACATTGCCTCACAATGTAGGATTCCTTTTGATAAAATTTAGAGGCCACAAAAAGTGACTAAGACTAACTCTACTCAGTATGCCGATCATGACTATGATGAATCTAGTAGTGTTGACCATGAATCTACATTCACTACTTTGGGGCACATTGATTATATTGAATATGAGGCTAGAGATGAGCTCACAGATGTATGGGTTTTAGACATAGGAGCAACCAAACACATGACATTTAGGAGAGATTTATTTTGGTCTTATAAGGAAGCTTCTCTCTCTCCAGTTGCCTTAGCAGATAAGTCTATGCATACACCACTAGGACTTGGATCTATTCGGATTCTTCTTCTTAATGGGTCTATAAAATACTTGGAGAATGTTTAGTATGTTCCCACATTGAAGAAACACTTACTTTCTTTGGTAACTATTCAAAAGAAAGGTTATCAAATTGTGCTTGAAAATGGGCTCATTTACATCAATTCAGTGAAGGTTGATTATAAAACAATATATATAGGATATGAAGATTGAAACTTGGTTAGATTGCATTGTAAGGTGCTTCCTCCCAATATAAAACTTGCAGCAGTTGTTGACATAGGTACAGGTACTATGTCTACATAGCGGTTATGGCATCTCCGCTATGGACATTTGAATATCCACTCTTTAATGGATTTGTAGAGATATGGTATGGTGAATGGGTTGCCCACTTTTCGCAAAGGTAGTATTCTTTGTGAGTCATGTGTTTTGAGCAAACAAAATTGGGAAAATTTTCCTAAACAGTCATCTTGGAGAGCTAACAGATGTTTACAGTTAGCTCATAGTGATGTATGTGACATGAAAAAGTCATCCATTGGTGGGTGTAGATACTTTGTCTTATTTATTGATGACTTTTCTAGGATGACTTAGGTATTCTTTATGAAAAATAAATCTGAATTTTTCACTAAGTTTGTTGATTGGTTAAACTTAGTCAAAAAAGAAACAGGTTCACATTTGGCCACTCTTCATTTAGATAATGGAGGTGAGTATACCTCTAATGAATTTTTAGATTATTGTCGAGAACATGGTATTTATCGACAATATAGTAATGCTTATACTCCAAAACAAAATGGAGTATTTGAACGAATGAATTGAACTTTAGAGGGCATAGCACATGCCATGTTGCACTATAAATAGCTTGATGATAAGTTTTGGGCTGAAGATGTTGGTACTGTAGTGTATTTGAGAAATAGGTCCCCCATAGTTGCACTTTTAGGACAAACTCCATATGAGGCATGGTATGGATTTAAACCAAAAGTTAAACACTTGAAAGTGTTTGGATGTGTTTATTTTTCTTTGGTTCCTATTAAACATAGAACTAAGTTGGAACCATGAAGTTGAAAATGCATCTTTCTTGGTTATTTTGAAGATAAAAAGGGGTTTCATTATCTCGCACAGGATTCAAGAAAATTCATAGTGATTCAAGGTGTAATATTTGATGAGTTTGAGACTATGAACACTACAAAGATTGATTCTCAACTTGATAGATTAGAGAGGAAAAATACAAAAAGAGATAAGGGTTTAAATAATGGGGATAACTCTTCAAAGTTATGGTATGAGACTCAAATTCCTTCACTTTCCTCTCCTTCATCTACAAGTTCACAGGCTGATGACTTAGAAATTGTTGAAAATTCTCTAAGTCCCCCTTCGAATGATGCACATGTTGAGAATTCTAGAGTCCCTAATTTGAATAATTTGTCTAAGTATCCAAAATGGGCTCAAAGTACTTTTTTTGACTTGACAGCAGATGAAGTTGGTTTAACAAGGCCCAAGATTTTTTGAAAATAGGTAAACTATGATATGGTTGTTACTACTTCTTCCACTGAGCCATCCACTTTTGAGGAGGCATCTACTGAACATGTTTGGCAATAGGCAATGAAATGTGAGTATGATTCCATACTTAACAATAATACATGGGTTTTAGTTGATCCTCCTCCACATGTTAAACCCATCAGATGTAAATGGGTTTATAGGACTATGTATAAATCAGATGGATCCATTGATAAACATAAGGCATGACTTGTTGCAAAAGGATATGTGCAACAAAAAGGTATTGACTATGAGGAAATATTTGCACCAACTACCAAATGGCACACTATCCATATGGTACTTGCCTTAGCAGCACAAAATATTTGGAAAGTATATCAATTGGATGTTAAAAGTGCTTTTTTTAAATGGTGATTTACAATAAGAAGTCTATATGAAACAACCTCAAGGTTTTGAATAGATAGGTGCTGAACACAAAGTATGTAAATTGATAAAGCTTTGTATGGACTCAAATAGGCACCCAGGGCTTGGTATGAGAAAATGGATTCATACTTGAAATCCATTGGTTTTCATCATAGTGAATCTAATGATACTCTCTATTTTCAAGTGCAGGGTAAGAAAATAGTGATACTTGTTCTCTATGTCGATGACTTATTTCTCATAGGTAATGATGAAAACCATAACAAGTCTGTGAAGAAGGAATTAAAAGATGGGTTTGAGATGATAGATCTTGGACTTCTTCACTACTATCTAGGCATAGAGGTAACTCAGAAAGAGCATAGTATTTTCATTTCACAAACTAAGTATATTTCTGAGTTATTAGAGAGGTTTGGCATGAGTGATTGCAAACCTACCCTCACTCTCATGGAAAGTAACTTGAAATTGTCTAAGGATGATAGCAGTGCCTTTTTTTATGGCACCACATATAGACAATTGGTGGGAGGTTTGATATACTTGATGACTACCAAACCTGATATTTCATTTTTAGTTAGAATTTTATCTAGGTTTATGCATGAGCCTAGAGAAATTCATTGGCATGCAGCAAAATGAGTACTTTATTACCTTCAGGGAATGAAAAAATATGGCCTTGAATACCACTGTAATAAGAACTTAAAACTTTTTGGATATTGTGATGCAGATTTTGGTAGATGTGTTGATGACAGAGTGTCAACCACATGATACACTATGCATATGGGTTCAACTGCATTTCTTGGTGTTGTAAGAAGCATGATATAGTGGAAAATTCATAAACAAAATCAGAGTATATTGTAGCATGGGATGCTTCTAGATAAAATTTTTACCTTCATCATATTCTTGAAGATCTTTACGTTTCTCAATTTGATCCTACACAGTTATACATTGATAATCAGAGTGTAATCAAGATGTCTAAAAATCTAGTGTTTCATGCCAAAACAAAACATATGGATGTCAAATACCATTATCTATGAATGCTGGTGGTAAAGAAAAATCTTGATCCAATATATTGCCCAACTGTCAATCAAACAGTTGATATCTTCACAAAACCCCTTGACAGAATCAAATTTGAAAAATTCAAAAAAATGCTTGGTATGTGTCCAAAGACCTGACTTTGGATCATAGAGAGTTTGTTAGGACTTGTTCCAAAGTCTTAATGTTAGGTTAGATTTTTGGTAGGTAATAAATAATTATTGTAAATGGGGCATGCATCTTTTAGTAAAGACACCCCCATAAAATAAAGTTACTTAGTTTAATTATTAGGTAGTTTTAATGTTTTATATTTATTAATTAAAATTACCTTACGGGTTATTTTCCCATATTTCGTTGGTTATAGGATTAGTTGTTTTTACCGATCATTAGTAAAAACTATATAAATCCATGTTTGCATTGTAAAAGGGTTAATGGAGTAAAGGCACCCTTATGTACTTGTTTTTTTAAAATTAATAAAATACTTGTGCACTTGCACTAAGCGGGGACAAGGTTCAACATATTTTGGTTCAGGAGTTATCATAAATGTACTAAGTCTGATCAATTAAAATTTTAACTTTGAAAGAAAATGTATCTTTTTGATAATCAAAAATCATCAAAATCAGATAAAATTTTAATTACTAGTTCTCTTTTTTCATTATACTTCATCTTAACTATTGGTAACTAGATCAAATTTGTACCTGAATCACTTTCAATGTCATCTATCTCAAACTTAACTCATTTCACAACTCTGATATTTTTTAGAGTATATGATTCATCTTGACTATTTAAACACTTCTTGGAAGTGGTTGGATGTATGACAACAAGATGTTTTTGCAAACTAAGCTTCCTACACCTTGAAATAGGTATCTTTTAAAGTGGTTTAGGATCCCTAGAACAACATTAACTCTTTTTTGACTGGGTGATTAAATAGGCATCTGATGAGGATTATTTTATAATTTATATAAAAATCTACTATGAGAATGGGATCTAACTTTGAATTTATGACCATGAAAACCCTGATTACCCCTATGATTAGTAGGATTGAAGGGTACACTACCCAACACATCCCAAAATTTTGGATCAGTGGCATCAAAATAAATGGACATTTAAGATCCTCTAGTGACATATCTAGGACCAAACTATCTATCCCTAAAACCACCTCTAAAAAATTATCTATTAGGTGCATTTTGATTCATACTTCTAGAATTACTCCTTTTTCAACTATTATTATCATTATTCATGTTTGAATCTAGTTTATCCCAACTTGATATTATATATATAGTTAAAAATATATGTAATAATCTTATCATTATTTGACTGAACATCAAAATAAATATACCAATTATAGAGATAAAAACTGCACTTCCAACTTCTAGTCACTTATAAAAAACTTCAGCTATCAACAAATGAAAACATAAAGGATTCAACTATTTGAAACTGAACTATATCATGTCTCATTATAATATTCAAAATCAAAATCATAACAATAAAATTTTATTCTTCATAATTTTATTTCATATATTATACCATACCTCATTACTTTCCATCTTACTACACAAATGTCATATATATATATATTATGAATGCAAAATACACATATTATCAAACTAAAAACCAAATCTATAATCTATGAAAGAACTGAAAACAAAATTATGTAACCTTTTGACTTATTTTACTCAAATCATCAATTTGAAAACTTAGCATACATAACTTTATCATAACTTCCCAAACTGTTGACTATTTTTTACTATTCTTTAAATATTCATGAATTCAAAAATAAAACCCAAAAACATGTATTTTTTGAAATTCATATATATTACATGCCCTTAAATTTTGTATGTCAAAATATTCACAAAAATAACTTCTTAACATACTTTTAAAACATCATGTCCGAAATGTCATGACAAAACCATTCTTGAACTCGTTAAAATTTTCATGAAAATAATCATGTCGAGCTCATTTTATACCAAACTTCATACATATATGAAACCATATCTTGTAATTAAAATTGATATGACTGAATCAAAATTGAAACAAATTATCAATAAATTAAAAACCTAAAGCTATAATATTACATATTTCATACATAATCTCTATTATTTATTCTAAAAATATAGCTTGAGTATACCTAGTGCATTATTTCTCAAATGGCAATCTTCATAACACCAAATCCTCAAAAATAAAGATGAACAAACTATAATGACAATGAAACACATTCACTCATCTAAATCCCATATCATTTAATAAAATATGATAAATACAGAAAGATAACTAATTTTACAAGAAAATTAATATCCCAAAATCTCTCAATTAACCTTATTCCTAAAATTCATGCATGCAATATACTTAAAATAAATAGTTTATCTTTCCAAAATTTATCATAATATTATGCAAAATTTAAAACTATCATATTCTTTCCATTCAAACCAAAAATAGTGATAAACCATAACTATCTCTTTCATAAATTTTTGCTTTCCACAATGGTATACCTATTAACATTGGTCTGCAACTTCCCATCTACAACTTCTCAAACTATCCCAATACAGTATGGCTTCTACAGCATGCTTGGCCAAAATTAATAACACAATTAAAACCAACCTATTTATATCCAAAACCCATGTATTAACCACTTTTATCTACATCCCTTCATATTATTGATTTCTCAAATTGAGGTAGGTAATTAGCTAACTACTAAGTTGTTTAGCAAGGCTTTAAAACTTAGTCATGACCAAATCCTTTGCTAAAACACTAGCTAACTTGCATAGTTTTAGGTATGTAAAACTTGCATTAAAATCTCAATAATACCTTTAGATTTCATTTGGATCTTGAAACATCCTTACCATGATTTGTATTAAACTGACTTGCCAACTTACCAACCTAGCTACCAACTTATCAATTAAACTACCAACTTACCAACTAGACCGTTTAAACCTTATAAGCCTTGAGTTTAACAATATATATTTAATTTAAATTAACCTTTGAAATCACCCCATGTCCACTTTAAAACTATCGAATTAGGTCCATAACATAGCATTAAACACTTAGAATAAGATAATGTTTTTTTATTAGAATCTAAAACCCCTTAGGATTATCAAATAGCTTAGGTTTAAATATTAAACCAAATTTTGTTATGGCATAACTCATATAATTTCACTATTCATACTTGCTATCATCTTGATAAATTCATATAACTTACAATTAAATTTTTAATGAAACTAACTAAAAACCTTTTATAACAAATCCATATAATACTTTTTAATTTTGATAAACCATAGGGATATTATCTTTTCAAACTAAAAAATTGTAATAACCTCTTTGAATGAATGAAATTTAATTAACTTATCTATCTAAATCTCATGACTGAAAACAAACATTGATAGTGATAATATATATGCTAATTTTATTCATTCAACCATAAATATTTTTTGAAACCACTGTAATATAAATATGAACTCATAAATAAATCATTATTAGATCATTCAATTAAAAATATATATATTCATAATACTATTAATTGAATTAGGTCTCTGACTACAATTTTAAATTTTATGACTAGGTCATTATTATGGCAGATAAGAGTATAAATTTCAAAACATTATAGAGATGTGAAAAATAGGCATAACACTAGTGACCTTGTTAGTCAGTTTTGAATATGAAATTAAGTATCAATCAAATTTTCTATTGTAAGTAAAATAATCTTGAGAGTGTGATCCAGATAAATAATTTCTCAAGCAACTATGCATGAACCCCTTTTATAATATTTTTCAATAAGACATGAAATGTTCTACCAATGTGACATAAAGAAAAGAAATAATATAACAATGAAGTTTGAGCTGGATACATAAACAAATTCAAAAGCCTCTAATATAATTTTTTAAAATAAAATATTACTTCAATAACTAGTTATAATTTAGTAAATATTGTTCATGTATAAAGAAAATTGAACTTACAAAGAATAATATCTCAAAATAACTGATACTTATAGTTGTATTATAGCATCTTTACACTATTCCTCCATAACATGAAAACTTCATCTACTTGAAACATTTGTTGATCTTTTAAAATTAAAAGGCAAACAATAAGTATACAAACAAATAAATCATAAAGAAATAATAGAAAAAGACAAAAAATCAAAGAAATAACAAAATCAAAAAAAAAAGCAATAAATTTAAAGAAATTAATTATGAAACAATTTTAAATGATGGTTGTTAACTGAATAATGTAACTGGTTCTCATCAAGATCTTTCAATTAAAAAGCATTATTTTCATGTATAGTTATAATATGATAAGGATCAAATCATAATGAATCAAATTTATGATACTTACCAAGATCTTTATGAGCTTTGTCCCAATATAAAACTAAATCACCAATTTTGATTTTTTTTATGAGAAATTTTCTTATCAATTTTTTTTTTTTTTTTTGTTTAGCCTTTTCTAATTTTTGTAATGATGTTGTTTTTGATTCATCAAGAGCTATTAAATCATGTAATCTTTGCTCAATTAAATTAGTGTCTTCAAAAACATATTATAAATCAGTTCTTGATAAAAAAATATAAAGTTATATTGATAAAGTGGCTTCAAATCCATATGTCAACATGAAGGGTGAATAACCAGTTGCCACCTTGACAATAGTTCTATCAACCTATAAGGATTCAAAAAATTAAGATATCAATTTTATTTATTTTCACAAATTCACTTTTTTATAATTGAAATCAAATTTTTATTTGTTGACTCAGTTTGACCACTACCCTAAGGGTAATATTTAGATGAATGACTAGATATAATAGAACTTTTTCTCAAAAAAATTAAAAATTCATTCAAAATAAACTGAATATCATTATCATATATTATTTCATAAAGAAATTTAAATTTAAAGAAAATCTGATTTTATAGAAATGAAATTATTTCACTTATTACAAAAATTTTAAGTGCTTTGGCCTCAGGGCATTTAGTGAAATAATTTATTGTTGTTAATATATATCTATGACCAACTGATGAAGAAAGATGTATATCTAAAAAAATCAATACCTCATTTCATGAATATTTTTTTAGATATCAAAAGATTTAAAAGTATTACAAATAACCTATCTCTACCAACAAATAATTGGTATGATATACAAGAATGATCTAACTTATAAGCATCTTGAAATAATGTAGATCAATAATAACCTACTCATAATATATTATAAGTAGTGGTTTTTATAGCATAATGTCCACCAAAATTTCTTTCTTGATAACCTTTAAAAACCTTTTGGCTTTGGTCATGTGTAAGGCACCTTAATAAAATATCATTTCTATTTTGATGAAGCAAAAAAAAAAAAAAAAAAAAAAAAAAAAATTTAAATCTTTTAAGCATAAAAAACATCTTTATTTCTTATCAAATTATTAGGATAGGCTTGATTCTAAAAGTAGAAGACTAATTCATGATACCAATCATTTTTAAAAAACATATAATCTCATTTATTTCGAAATCAAATTTAAATTTTTTTTAAAAATTTAAAATTTTCATGGTCTTTAAATGAGGCTTTGCATTCAAATTATCATCAACTAACAAGACCAAAACATTAATACTTGAAAAAATATTTTCAACTAATTTTTTTGTCAAGTCATTCCCTTTAATTATCTTTGAAGTTTCAAATTCGAGATCAATTTTTTGAATTTGTAATATTTATTTTGTAAGTCTTTCTTGAATGATTAGTTGTTTCAAAAGATAAGATAAAATAGGTATGTTAGATCACACTATAACTTTGTTTCTCATCAATAAATAATGAAATTTGATTAAAGAAAAATTAATAAAAAAATAAATTAATCAGTAAGAGGGTACCTAATTTTAGTATATTTTAAAACTTGACTCATATAATCAATTGATTTTTCATCATTATTTTCAAATTTTTACATAATAATATTTCTAATTGCTTTTTCAATGACATTAACATAAAGAATGAATACTTTCTTTAAATCTTGTTTAGCAAGTACTGGATCACTTCTAATGGCATCTTTAATGTTATTAAATACTAAATCAACACCTTCATTTAAAGTATAAGATTTATCTTTCTTAACTATTAATTGTAAAGGATTAGACTTATTGGCAAAATTTGATATGAATTTCTTAACAAAATTAATTTTACCAAAAAAATATCATAAACTAGATTGACCTTTAGGAGGAGAAAATTCTTTAATAACCTTAATACATTCAGGGTATATAGAAATATCATTTTTTGCAATGATATGTTCTAATAATTTACCTTCAGTAACATCAAAAACTTATTTCTTTATATGTAAAAAAATACTTTACTTTTTACATCTTGTGAAAACTTCATGAAGATGATCTAAATGTTTTTTACATCTTTTTGAGTAAACAATGAGATCATCAAAATAAACCTAAATAACAATACCAATTAAGTCATCAAATACAACATGCATAGCTCTTTGAAAATTAGCTCCTATATTTATTAATCCAAATAACATTCTATTATAATAAAAAATTCCTCTACAAGTAGTTAAAGTTGTTTTATGTCTATCTTCAAAGTTTATAAAAATTTGATTATAATCAAAAAATCTATCTAATAACATCATTTCAAACCCTACAACTTGTTATAAAATTTGATCTATACTTGGTAAGAGAAAATTATCTTACACTAGACTTGTTCAAATATTTAAAATCAACATATAATCTAATATCACTATTTTTCTTTCTAATTGGTATTAAATTAGCTACCCATTCAGAATATTTTATAGGAAAAAATGACACTAGCATCAATCATTTTTTATAGCTCTTTGTTAATGGTGTCTTATAACAAAAGGATAATTATTCATATTTTTTATCTTATAGATTTAATACCAATTTTTATTAGTATATCATACTTAATAACATCAGTATTATAACCTTTAAGATATTTTTATGACCAAGCAAACACATCTATGAATTCTTTGAATAATCTAATAAATTTTACATTCTCACTAGTAGGATATTAAATTATTAGATACACATATTTAGGATCCTCTTCTATACCTAAATTTATAGAAATAGTTTCATTTATAATTCTCTTGGAAGGTTCTTCCATTCCAAAAATTTTGGATTGATCATTAGGTGTAAACATAGATTTCAAACTTACTAAATCAGAAGGTAATTTATTAGTACTTAATTATAGATAATATTCAAAATTTAATACATAATCATCATGATTAAAACAATTTTCTTTAATAAATCAATCTATGTGTTCATCATAGCTAAAAACATGCCAACTATCATTCAAATCTAGAATTTTAGGTCAAAAAACATCAAAAAAAAAAAAAAAATTGTGATTGATTCACTTTGACTTAGAGTTGGATTTGAAGAAAAAATAAAAAACTTATCATCTCTATTGTTGTATTATCTAATTATATGAGTGATATTGAAATCTTTAAAATATTCAAGTAGAGACCAAACCTTTTGAGTATAATGATGTAAACAGTTTTGGTTAGTTTTGTAAACTTTTTGAACTTGTCTAACAATTAATTTAGATTCTCCAAATACATTTAAATGTTTGATATTAAGTTCAATAGCTTTTTCCAAACCTAAAAATAATAATTTAAATTCATAATTATTATTAGTATTTTCAAATAATATTTTTTAAGCATAAGATAATATCTTATCGAGAGGATAAATTAAATAAATTCTAGCATTATTTTCTAGTTGAGAACAAGCTCCTTCAAAATATAATGACCATATAATTTTTTTATCAAAAAATTATTCTTATTGATTTTATGGTTCATCCAAGTTCATCAGCTTATAAGTTTTGATACATGTCTCAACATAGGCAACAATAGAAGGAGTAGTTGATTCTATATGTGTACTAGACCAATCTTCTTTTTTTATGAAAATAATCTCATTACTTACGGGAACCCATGTAGTATATTTTTTTATAAAAGCACCTGTTATTTTTGACCAATCTCTTCCTAATAATATAACATAATTACTAAGAATGTCTAAAATTTGGACATTAGTCATACATCAAATTACTTCATCTTGAACAATTTTAATGACTATATCTCTAAATTTACCACAAATTTTAGTTTATCTTGAATCAAATCTAGTAAGATTCCTATTATTAGTTTCATAAGAGATGCTTAATTGATCTACAATAAATTTGGGAATTATATTCTTTAAAATTCTTATATATAAAATACAATTATGGATTACCTTATTATCAATTGTTATTGATACATAAAAAAAATGTATGTAATCTTCAAAAGGATCATAACTTTGAGAAAAAATAGATGTTTATTTATTACTATCTTCTTCTTGTAATACTACATTATTTTAGAATTCTTAATAATTAATTTTATCAAGTTGTCTTAGAGTGTTAGTTTCTTGTAATAATGAAAATCTAGTTTTAATTGTAGATAAATCATCAATTATGTTCTAAGCTTTAGCATCAGATTATTGAATCTAAATATAATTCTTAAGCTTATAAGGATGATATTGAGTATTATTATAACTAGTTGATAAAGGAATATTTTGAGAAAAATTATCAGATAAATTATTTAAAAATTATTCTAACTTACTTTACCTTTATCTTTAGAAGAAGAATCATTATTTGTTGCATTGTTATTTTAAAAATAATTGTAATCTTTGTTGCTAGTATTGATAATATAAGCACTTTCATTTTCTGATGGATTATCAAGAGCACACATGTTTATGTTGTCTACTGGATCAATAAATATACTATATTTTTCTTGAATAAACTTTTTTAATTTTTGAATAGTACTACATAAATCTGGATCATGATCCAAATCACACACATTATAATAATGACCAAATTTTTTATTTTACTTTTATTTAAAATAATGTGTCTATTAGATGAAGAAAGTTTATCATTCAATTATCTTTTCATAGTGACCAGTTCATTTATTAGATTTTGAATGGCTTTTAATATTTCTACATTATCTGAATTTAGACATGTAGAAGCCCTATCTTTAAATTTAATATGTTTAAGTTTATTTTCATACTCAATGAAAAATGTTATAGTTTCATAATATTTCATAATATCTCTATCCTTGAAGGTCATTTTATACTTCAAAGGTAAAGAACTACAAAAGTAAAGTCTAGATAATTTCTTAGGTCTAAGATCATGAGGAATCTTTTGACACGACATAGAAAATATAATAATGAAATGATATATGATATCACTTGGATCAAGAAAAAAATTTACAAGATCATTGACTAGATCTAGATCTTGCTTGGTTTTTTTCAAAATATAATTCTAGTCAATCTTCAATATTCTTCTAAGTGTTGATAGCTTTGGCAGGTAAACTAATAAAATATTAATAAACTTTTCATTCAAGTGTTTAAGGAAAAAAAATTAAGCAAATATTTTTACTTGTTATACCCAGAGTAGCATAAACTAACTTAAATGCATCTAAATGATCTTCCCAAGATTTCTTAGAAGCTCCAAAAAAATTTGGTATATTTAATCCTTTAAAGGAATGTAACTTACTTGAACAATTTCTAATGTTAAGTGGATTTACAAAAATCCATGGATTTAATGTTATTTGGTATTTTGCTTTAGCTTCAGAACTAGCTTCATCTTTAGTGAGATTATCTTGATCTCTATTGTTTTGTAGGCCTCAAATCATATATTATATTTTTTGATATCTTTGATCTTCTATTGGAAGTTTTAATAGTCTTTTTATCTAAATTGATTAATTTTATTGAACCTGATTAAATTGATTCAATAGAAAATTTATATTAATAAGTTTAGAAGATTTAACCAAATCATCAAATGGATAAGAATTAGAAAGAAAATGAGTTCTATTTCTTGCATTAGTAGCTAAAACTCTTATTCTATCTTCCTAAATTTATCTATTTATAGCTAAAGTATTTTGTTGAGTTTCACGAGTAAGATTAGAGCACCAATCTATCTTAAATTCTATGCTTTATTCTTCTTTGTTTATCACTTGTATGATATATTAAAGATTATGAGGATGATTATACATTGCATAACAAGCTAAATTAAAAGTAACATCAACTTGATCATTAGTAATATCAATTCTAGGTTGGACAATAGGAGGTTATCCTCCAAGTACCATCAGCAAGAAGAAAATATATCTTTAAACAAATAATACTTCTGAAATTTATCCCCAATAGAGTCACCAAATTTATTCATGATAAAAAAATATTTTTTTAACTAATCAACCATTTCACCTATTGCAAAGGTTAAGTTGGAATTATACCAATCTAATGATAAGGTTCCAAAGGTTTGAATACAATCTTAAAGATGCAAAGAGTGTTTTAAATGTTCTAGAAAATAACAAATAGGTTATTAGATAAAACATATTTCATTATAATTCATAAATCTACTTATCAAATAATGAATCAGTTCAGATATGAATATATAATCAATTATATTTGATATAGAGAGCATATGAATGAAAAAATCTCTTGAAAGAAAAAATATGATTCATTAATAAAATATATTATCAAAATAATATCTTGCTTTATTGTTATAAATTTTGAATAAATACCAAGACAATAAACAAAGAAGTAAAAAGTTAAAATGAAGATAAGTAGATAAATTAGTTTTTAATCATATCCTTAATAATCAAATAACCAAAACATAACTCAATAATCAAAGAAAGATGTAAAATAATAACATCAAGAAACTAAGTAATACAATAAACTAATTAAGAAAACCTAAAGAATCTAACTTAGAATAATCTATGATTAAAACTAACTAATCTAATAAACTTAACTAACCTAAGAAGCCCAATCAAATAGAAAAAATTAGAAATAAATAATAAAATTAATACAATATATTAAAACTATACTAAACAGAAAAAAAATTAGATCAATTAGAAACTAAAATAATAGTAGATTTAAATTAAATTAGAAATCAAAATCAAATAAAATACAATATAAACAAAACATGAGTCTTAATAAAATTTGTCTTGACAAAATAAATCATTTTATTTGAGAAACCAACATCTTCTTTACAAACTATCTTTAAAAGATCACTTTTACAATCAATTAGATCAATAATAAATCACAAACAATAAAATTTTCATAATTATTTGGGTTGAATACTCGGATTCTACACATAAGACTGCAAGAAGCAATCATCAAAAGATATTAAACATGATAACTTCAAATAATATATTATAAATAATAATATAAAACTAAATATATCTACATCGTCTAAGCAATATACTCAATTATCATAGAAAGTATCATTGATCTATCTACAAAAGTCATGTTATCTTGGAAAAATTGCTTAAAAGAGAGAGATAAATGATTGAATTTAGAATGTAATAGTCTTCACTACCTATATTTTTTCTTCCTTCAAATAAATCCTTGATTTCCTTTTATACTTATAAATTGATTAAAAAAGAAGTTGTAACTAACATTAGTTATTTGTTAAGGCAAAATCAAGTTCCATAGTACTAAAAAGCAGATTGTAGAAGAAGATATGGAGCAGGAGAGTATTGATAAACCCAGTGAGGAAAACTTGGAGGAAGAAGAAGGAACTGAAAGTCGGGCTACAAAATCTAATGAGGATGAAGAATGTCCTGAGAAGAATGAAAAAAATGATGTCAATATAGAGGAGAATTTTGCAAACAGAACTGAAGACACTAAGGAAAACCAGAAAGAGGTGGAGTCTGATTTTGTCCAGGATGACCCTGTTGAGGACCCAGCATCAAAGAACGAAAAGGAAACCACAGGGTAGGATGATAATCAAGATATGGAAATGGAAATTCAAAATAGAATTAAAGAGCGGGAACATAAGGGTCGAGAAGATATCACTGAAGAAGACAGGAACAGTCCTAATAAAAATTTTGAGGAATGGAGGGGGAAAAAACTGAATGATGAAACACATACACCAATGAACTGGGTTAATTGCAAAGCAGAGGCATCTTCTCAATTTGATTCTTGGATGTGCAGGGAGGTTATGAACCTCAAAAGTAAAGTGGAAACAATGGAAGATACCCTGAAAGAGGTATGGAACAAAATCAACAATATGGATAATCAGATAGGAGAGATCCCAGCCAAGCTCAAAGCCTATGAGAAAAACCTCTGGGAACTAATTAAGGACAATAAAATGAAAATGGAGGAAGCTACGTCCAGTATTTGTGCTGCTGCTGTCAATATTGGTAAAAGAGCCAGTGAGGAGACTAAAGCTTTGGAGGGACCCAGCAAAAGAACGAGACAAAGTACTAGAAAGAAGGTAACACAAAAAGGAGCAATGTTGGTGGAAACCACTACCCAAGATATTGTTTTGAAAGAAAAAGAAACAATGAAAATGATATTGGAACTAGATAAATAATTTGGTTCCTCTTGCTGGTAAAGAATCTGGTCTAGTTCTTTGTTTTCTTGTTGTCTTCCTATGTCTAAGGTGGTGCCAGATCTCTATTTTTTTGGGTTGTGACCGGTTGTCTTTTCGGTGGTTTCAGGTCCATTTAAAACCTGTTTTTGCTACTTCCTTGTAGTAGTTTTTAGACTTTGTCTGTGTTTTGGTTGCTCTATCTTTTTTCCTTGTACTAGGGTTTCGGGGCCCCTTCAAAACCTGTTTTTACCATAATCTAAAACATTAGTTATTTGTTAACTTAAAATAATTAAATTTTGAAATTCAATTAATGTTAACATTTATAAGTTAATCTTTATTTAAGACTTTAAAAAGTCTTAGGAGATAAATAATTTGAAAATAGATTGGGTATTTTCTAATGAGTGGGGACCTTTTAATCAATTAATAATAATAAGAAATACATATTTCAATAAATAATTGGATAATTCAAAGTAAAATGAAATTTTTATCTATACTAATTCTATTATGCATATAATCCAAAATACTTAGGCATATATATATATATATATATATATATATATATATATATAAGTCTGTTGCACTTCAAAAATATAATTAAAGTATCAAAAATTCTAAAATGTATTAAGTTTGATCAACAAAAATTCTAAAATAGTCCTAAGGTTTAATATTCACCTATTCTACTAAACAAAAAAGTAAATCTAATCTAGTACACATCAAAGCTTGTATTATAAAGTGAGGGTTAGAAATAAAACAAATAGTTAAACTAATATACTCACGTCAATATATATGAAATCTTAGTGCATGGGAATAAAAGCACAATTTAATTATTTATCTACCCTTACAAAGGAGAAATAAATTTAAGAATACTTACCTTAAATATGAACCTATCAAGCCTCAATCTCTCTCTTGGCCAAGGTTCTTCACAAGAGATTGTTGTGGTATGTAAGGATAACAAAGACAAATCAGTTGTATGCTACACAATCTATCTACGCATCTAAAATACTTATCCACAAGACAAGATCCATATCTCCAAAGAAATTATGGAACCCTAAGTTTTACTCCTCAAATAGAATGGTCAATAAGTAGATGTTCATTAATACTTATTTTTCTTTGCTTCTATTCCAAAAAATGGTTCGAAATGAACTTGTATATATAGGTAGGTCTTTCTCTAAATCTTCCCAAAAGCATTGGTTATATAGGGTCGACCCAGTTGATCCCATATATTTTTAGGGACAATTCACTAAGTTTGAGCTAGGTCAGCCAAAAGGCTAAAAACCCAAAAATTGAAAAATACACCTAAACTATACAAGGTCGACCCAGTTGACGTAGTACAACCAATTGTCCAAAAGAGAATTAAGGAAACAAAAGGGGGATGGAAAAAGGAAAATAAATAGAATGGGTAAGGCTAAGAATAATAATATTATGTTTAATATTTTTAAGAGATAGGTGTGTATATGTGAAGTGAAAAAAAAGACAATAATATTATGAAGCACCAATGGTCTACCCACCCTTTTCCTGATGCACCCCTTAAGGCATGCACTCAAAGAGATTGAGACTCGATGGGTTCATACAAGACACAAAGTATTAGTAATCAATATATATATATATATATATATATATATATATATATATATATATCCTACTCAAATCTCATCACATGTCATGTAAGTGCAACATGAGATGGTGCTTCAAGAATAGAACATGATAACACATAATGTTAATGCTAAGTAAAATGCAGTAAGCAACAAATAAGATAATTGAAAGAATAGAATTGAAAAATTCATACTTTTATTTACCTTAATTTTGTAGATAAATAAGTATACTATAAGAGAAGTGAAGGCATCCAATGTGAAGAACACTAGGTATACCTGTAGAAATTAGTGCAAAAAAAAATAAAATTTGATTTTTTTTAGAAAATAGACATATAGTAATAAAAAATGAGTTAAGGGAAAGATATAAGGGTATTAGTAAAAATTAGAAAATAAGGATTGATAAGGAAAGGTTTAGAATATTTAAGGAAAATAAATGATAAAAGGATGGCAATTGAATGACAAATGATTGTGAAATGAATGATAAATGATAGGAAATAAATTATAAACGATTGGAAAATAGTAAATCATAGTGAAAAGCATGTAAAATATAAATAGAAAAAAATAATGTAGAACATGCTAAATTATGTTGAGAAGCATGTAAAAAATGAATGACAAATGAAGTATCCATTCAAGAAAACTTGAAAAAATATATGTAAAAAAGTGAAAAGTAAGCTCATGTATGATAGACAAAAAGAAAAACATAAAAGATGAAAAATAAAATGTAATTGAAGATGTGAGACAAATAGGAAGAAGTCATACATAAATAGGAACATGTAATAATGGTAAATGTCATATGTAAGATAAGTCCACAAAAATCAAATAAGAACATGATGGAGAAATGAAAATAAAAATCTCTAAAGGATAAAAACTTCAAACTTAATGTTTGTTCTAAGATGTAATGTAAGAAAACACAACCACCTAATGACATAACTAGTATGAAAATGAGATGGTGTGGTAAATAATTTGTGTAAGATTGTAATCTATAGTTTTTCAAACATGTTTTTTCGCTCTAAGGATAGATAAAACTACAACAAAGTATTACTAGCATGTTTTTAAGAGATGAAGAAGAAAGAAGTAAAGAATAAGGGAATTAAATTTTGGAATCATAATTTTCCTGTGAAGGAGGGAAATGAAATGGGTGGAACAGAAAAATGAATGAAAAATTAAGGTAAAGGAACTCTTTATCGAATTCAAGACATTCAAATTAAGTTTATAAAAAAAAAAGGACTTTCTAACTTAAAGACTCTAAAGAAATTCTCTTAGCCACACAAGTCTTAGGTCAACAAATGAAGTATATAGATCATCCCATGAAGGCTATATACATGAAAATTAAAATATACCTACCCTCCCACAATGTGTTCCCTATTCCTCAAGACCCTTTATAGAGTCATTGGTCTACTATGAAATTTGGGTACTTGCATGAGAAATTAGGTATCACTATAGAGTTTATTGAATTCCTTTATTCCAATTCACTGGCCTACTACACCCTAATGGATCTTTGCTCTATGTGAGGCCAACTATGGAGTTTGAGATTTGATTAGAGATAGGAGATATGTTTAGAATCACATCTTTTGATGTGATTTTGAATTTTGAAATTTGTATGTTGTTTTTTAAATATCATTGCCTTTTGATTCAAATTATTTGGATTTTAACTTTCTTGATGGATTTTCTATTCATCCTCTATATAAATTTGAAAAACTAAACATGGGTGATAAAGATGACTTTCATTTTAATACTTGGGACTTGGTTTCTAAGAAAGACTACTTCAAATAGCATGGGGTCTAAGAGTCTCATAAATCTAGGTGAAATAGAAGTGATATCTTGACTTCAACCTTGTTTTATCCAATGTGGAGTGAAAGAAATGGGAAATCAATAGGAGTGACACATGAAACAATTTAAATTACTTCAAATCACAAAAAATGTAATAAAAGATAAAAAGGGATACAATGATAGTAAAATGTGATTCCTTATCATAAGAATGAGGGAAATGGAAGAAAACATTCTAACATAGATTATTGTGCTAATTCCATCTATCAAAAGAAGCAAGCACTAAAGTTGAGAACAATGATTAATAATATTTTGCTTATAAAAGAGATGACAAAATGGTAATTTTATGAGGATCAGGTCCTATCATTGGTCTTACACTAAAACTCATAAAAGAGAAATCCATGAAGGTGCCAAAAATCAAAATGTGAAACAATACAATGAGAAAGGAAGCAAAGGTGGTATTTTGTGAGGGAGGCCAGGTCTTATCCATGGTCTTATAATGTAAACTCACAAAAGATAAACCCATGGGGGTGAATGATAAATAAGGGGGGGAAATTATCATAAAGCTACTAAGGCAAATAATAACATAAAACTATAAAATAAATGTATGAAGACAAAAATGAAAGCAAATGTCAAATTTAATGTGTAATAAAACCAAAGAATGTAAAGGAAAATAATGATGCTATAAAAGTGAAACTAAAAGAAGCAAAGGGAAAAAAAAGAAATATGAGACAAAAAGAATAAGTAAGATCTATGCTAGCATCTGTGTCAAATATGAGTATGTGAAATACAAATCTATAAGTCTTGAAAGGTTTCATGAAGCTAAATTTGGTTATTATTAGGCATTGTAGAATAAGAGTGGATATCGTGATATGCCCCAAAGGGTAAGTGGCTATAGGGATGGGCATTGTAAGATGTCCCAAATTTTTAAGGGACATGTGGATGGGCATCACAAGATGACCCAACATGTGAGTTTGAGTGAGCTAATATTGAACCATTAAAATGTTTTGCATTGGGTTGGTAAGTGCATTTGGAGATAGGTAAATGTGTTGGTCTGTTAGATTTTAAGGAAGTTGAATGTGACATATGATGTGTAGGAGAGGTATGAAGAGGAAAATGAGATAAATTAGGACCATGTATGATATGTTTTGGAGTGGGAATTTGAACTAGATACTCTTTCGGTTCATGTGATCTAAGAGGTTGAGGTTTAATGGATGCAATGATATATTTAAAATTGTTCATGTTAGTTATCCTTTTTTTATTGGTGTAGGAAGAAAAATTAACTGTGGTTCAAACAAAATTATAAGATGAGGTATAGGTATGGGACAATTGTTGTTGATCATTAGGTAATTGATGTTGATGTGACTATGGTTCTTGATATTGACTTTGATAAACTTGAAGATATTCTTGATAAAATTATGTTTTAAAAATATCAAGATTGAAATGTGGTCCAAGCAAGGAAGAACAAATAAATAGATGAAGATCATGACAAGACTCATGGGAATGACCTATAGTAGAATTCCACCAACAAAACTTACCAAGATTGTACGATTTTGGAGGAGTTTTGGAAGGATCAAAGATCATGGGTTTAGAGGGTGAAAATTAATTTTTAAGTTGTTCTAGACTAAAGGAAGGGTGGGTTGGGTTAAAATTGGTTAAATTGGATGCTCTAATTAGAGGTTGGGGAGGCTTGTATGAATCAATGTTATGAGAACATGTTTGGAAAGGTACTTTAGTAGTTGTTGGAGATGGTTCGAATTAAGTCATGATAAAGTCTTGCCTTTTGTTTGGTCTAAGACTTCTTCTAAAGTTTTAGGATAAAAGATTCAAACCACTTTGTATTGAAGGGGAGACTTAAGAGTAGTGACAAATAACTTTAAAAGAGTTTCATAATTCATGTTATGGTCCACTTTATGATCAAGAGACTTCCATCGTTTGATGAAAGTGTGATCAGATTCATTAAGAAATTTTTTGGCATTGATGAAATGACTAAGGTAATTTTTAGAAATGTCGTCATGTTGGAATTTTTTCAATAGAGCATTGACTAAATCCTCTAGCTGTGAGATGGAATGTCTAGGAATTTGGTTATACCATTCAATTGCATCACCAAAAAAGGTTTTGTCTAAGATCTTGGTGTTATCAAAGGTGTTAGCTTGGACACATTCCTTATATAGATTACCAAAATACTTAAGAAAAATAGTAGGGTCTTTAGTCCTATTATATGTGATAGTTGGAGAAATGTTTCCAATATCTATGGATGCAATGAATGGGACTAAAGGTTCATTTTGAAGATGTTGAAGCATTTTTTAATTCATTGGAGGTTAAGGGATGATATTCCCATTGGTATCTCTAAGAGGAGGAAGGACAAAATTTGTATTTGATTAAGACATGATGACTTGAGGTGGTTGACTAGTCATGTTTAATAAATGTTTTTTCATGTTCATCATTTGAGATTGATTGATTATTTGCATTATGTTCATTTGTTGTATAAATTTTTCAAGAAGTTGAGTTGTATCATTACGTGGGTTGGTGTTTGTAGTAGGGACATTAGTGTTGATAGTAGGGGGATTAGTAGTGTTGGTGGGAGGAAGATTCTTTGTAGGTGGAGGATTCCCAACATTAGTGTTAGTTGTCTTAAGTGTGGTAGAAGAAGAATGAATCTTGTTAAAGACACCATTCTTGTGAGGAGTGTAAATATTATTATAATCAAGGTTTTTGAATAATTTGGAACCATCTAGATTATTAATTTGAGTGTTTTCAACCATGTTACTTTGGGAATTGATAAGGCTTGGTGATATTGTTATGGATGTAACAAGAGGATTATGAATATTGGTTGTAAGGGTATGAGTTTTGATAGGAGAGAGATTATTTGGTGGAGGATTACCAAATTTGGTATTGGGAATATTATTAGGACAAATGACGTCAACTAAATTACATTGTGTAGTGATTGGTTTTGACTTAGGAGAAGAGGAAGGAAGAAATTGAATATTTTCATCTAAAGTAATGAAATAAGTGAGGTTATTATCCAAATTTTTAATTATGTAATGTTATTGACTAAAATAAGGTTAAATATATGTCATAATGATGAGATAAGACTAGATAACCACACAAGGAGAATAAAAAGTAACAAAAAATAATACAAGGTTGACTGGGTCGATCATGTATAGAAAATAGGGGCTAAAAGGGTCTTAAAAAGTATAGGGTTGAGTGGGTTGATCATGTATAGAAAATATAGGCTTCAAAAATGTCTTAAAATAGTATAAGGTCAACTAGGTCGATCTTGTATAGTGAATATAGGCTAAAATAGGTAGAAGGTCAACTGGGTCAACCTAGTATAATAGATAGGGAAAATGAGACGGTTTATAACAAACTATGAATAAAATAAGACAATTTTTTTTCAAGTAATCTAGGAAAGTAAGAATTGAAAATTAAAAAAATAGTCAATTAGATCAACGTTGGCCAATCCAATTGAGTCACACAATACAAAACCTTGTACTAATGCTAGCTAATACAAGTTTTTAGACACATAATTGAGAAAAGATAAATCAATCAACTTTGAAAGTAAAGAGATAAATAATTGGTCAACCTAAGAATTTTATTAAATGATTAATAATATGATTTTAAATTTGATGGGAAGTTGGTTATAAGCAAGGAACTAAATAGCAATCTAAGGATAGTTTTAGGTAGTTTGAGATAAAAGGGACAATAGTGGAAATGATACATGCTTGGTATTGGGGCCTGTCTACTCACTTCACACACTCCAATAATAATGGTTTCAAGTGCTTAACCATAATATACCATTAACTACATTTTATTCTTGACTAGAGTATCAAGTCAGCTTCTCCCTTGGTGATAAAATCCAAGTAGATTGACCTTAGGTAGACAAATGTTAAAATTCCTATTTAGTTTTTATGATTTGGCTGTGTGTGCATAAAATAAAAATAAAAAAAATAAATGGTTAATTAAAAAACCCCTAATTAGACTATGTGAACTATTCTAAGCATGCAAGCAATAAGAAAAGAAAGTGTAAACTAATTATTAACATATAAAGATTAATTCTAACTTGAAACAAGGTATAGTATTGACACTATATGCATAAAATATAGAATAATATCAATAAAATTGAACCTGTATTATGGAATCAAGGTTTGAAAATGAAAAATGTTATCCAAGGTCAACCCAATTATTTAGATAGCACACAAAACACAAATCTAGGTCGACAGGTTCGATCCAATTGATTATGTAGGGGGAGTTTTGAAGACTAAAAACTATGAAAAGAAAGATAGAAAATAAAGAGATAGAGAGATATAAATTAACCTTGGTGGATCATTTATGTTGAGAATGAATATTCCTAGTCAAGAACATTGGAATATGCTTGAAAACTCTGCTAACTAGGTCGACTAGGTCAATCAAGATTTATAGAATCATATTGTTGAGTGCCTAGAATATATAGGGTCAATTGGGTTGACCTAGTACCTAAATTTGGATGATTTAAAGTGTATAGGGTTGATTAGGTCAACCTATTAGTCTAAACTAGAAGTCTAAAAGTCTGAAAACCTATACTAAGTTGTCTAAGTTGATCTAGTAGCCTATTCTTGAAAACCTGTGCATAGAGATTAGAACTAGGTCGATATAGTTGATCTAATATGTTAGATATATGATAAAAATAATGACAAAAATAATGAAATAAAGTGAAATTAATATTATAAGGGTTAGTTTCATGTCAAGTGCACTAGAATGTATGCAATCAGAAATGCATCATGTCTATAAATCAATCCTAACTCAAAGAATATAGAGCATACCTACAATTCCAATTGGAAATATATTTGTTAAGTGAGAGCATTATGGGGATCTGCTAGACCCAATTAGAGGATCACTTATCATAATAAACCATGTGAGATAGGGTTTTAAATATTATAGTCTAACATAATCATGTAACGACCCTAAAAGAGTCCTAAGGTTGAATATTCACCTATTATAATAAACAAGAAAGTAAATCTAATCTAGTGCACACCAAATCTTGTGGCACAAAGTGGGGGTTAAAAATAAAACAAACAACTAAAATAAACATGCATATAAGATATATATACTCATGTTAATGTATATGTAATCCTAATGCATGGGAATAAGATCATAATTTTGTTATCTATCTACTCTTACAAAGGAGAAATAAAGTTAGGAATACTTACCTTGAAGATGAACTCATCGATCTTTAATCTCTCCCTTGGCCAACATGCTTCACAAGAGATTGTTGTGGTATGTAAGGATAACAAAGATAAATCATCTCTAGGCTACATAACCTATCTATGCATCTAAAATACTTCTCCATAGGACAAGATTTGTATCTCCAAATAAAGTATGGAACCCTAAGCTTTATTCTTCAAGTATAATGGTCAATAAGAAGATGTTAATTTGTACTTATTATTCTTTAATTATATTCTTACAAATGGTTGGAAATGAACATATATATAGGCAGATCTTTTCCTAAATCCTCCTAGAAATGTCAGTTGTACAGGGTTGAACCAATCGACCCTATATTTTTTGGGGATAATTCACTAGGTCTGAGCTAAGTTGGCTAAAAGGCTTACAAACCCAAAAATTGAAAAACACCCCTAAATTGTAGAATTTCAACCTAGTTGACCTAGTACATATGACTATCCAAAAGGGAATTAAGGCAAAAAAATGACGATAAAAAGAGAAAAATGACTGGAATGGGTAAGGCTAAGAATAATAAGCTTAGGGTTAATGTTTTTAGGAGAAGAGTGTGTAGGTGGCAAGTGGAAAAAGGGACAACAATCTTATGAATCACCAATAGTCTACCCACCCTTTTCTCAATGCACCCCTTAAAGCATGCACTTAGAGAGATTGAGATTTGCTAGATTCTTCAAAGATATAAAGTGTCAGTAATCAATAAATGTTTGAAAATATTGTGTATATAGGTTGTTGATGAGGATTATTTTTTAGCTAATAGGAAGAGATACTATGATAATGGGATCTAGCTCTGAATCTATGACTATGAAAACCTCAATTTCCCCTATGATTAGTAGGATTAAAAGGCAAACTACCCAACACATCCCAAAATGTTAGATTAGTGGCATAAAAATGAATAGACATTCAGGATTTTCTACTGGTATATCTAGGACCAAACCATCTATCCCTAAAACCTCCTCTATGAAATTACCTATTAGGTGCATTTTTATTCATATTGCCAAAATTATACCTTCCTAACTATTATTATCATTATTTCTTTTTGAATCTAATTGATCTCAACCTAACATTATATATACAATTCAAAAAAAATTTAATAATCTTATCATTATTTGACTGAACATCAAAATGAATATATTAATTATAGAGATAAAAATTGCACTTCCAACCTCCAATCACTTATAAAAAAATTGTAGCTATCAATAAATGAAAACATAAAGGATTCAACTTTCTAAAATTGAGCCGTATCATGTCCCATTATAATATTCAAAATTGAAATCATAATAATAAAATTATATTCTTCATAATTTTATTCCATATATTCTACCAAACCTTATTACTTTTCATCTTACTATACAAATGTCATTTCAATATATACAAATTTATATTATTTACGAATGCAAACTACACATATTATCAAACTGACAACCAAATCTATAATATTTGAAAGAATTGAAAATAAAATTTTGTAACCTTTTGACCTATTTTTCTCAAATCATCAATTTGAAAACTCAGCATACATAGCTTTATCACAGCTTCCAAAACTATTGACTATTTCTAATATCCTTTAAATATTCAATACTTTAAAAATAAAACCCATAGACATGTATTTTTTGAAATTCATATATATTACATTCCCTTAAATTGTGTATGTCAAAACCTTCACAAAAATAACTTATTAACATACTTTTAAAACATCATGTCCAGAATGTCATGACAAAACCATCCTTGAACTCATCAAAATTTCCATGAAAATAATCATGTCAAGCTCATTTTATACCAAACTTCATGCATCTATGAAACCATATATTGAAATTTAAACTGATATGATTGAATCAAAATTGGAATATATTATCAATAAACTAAAAACCCAAAGCCATAATATTACATATTTCATAGATAATCTCCATTATTCATTCTCAGAATATAGCTTGAGTATACCTATCACTTTATTTCTCAAATGACAATCCTCATAACACTAAATCCTCAAAAATAAATATGAACATATTATAATGAAAATGAAACACCTTCAGTCATCTAAATCCCATATCACAAAATATAATATGATAAACCTAGAAAGATAATTGATTTTGCAAGAAAACTAATATTCTAAAATCTCCCAACTACCCTTATTCCTAAAATTCATACATACAATATACTTAAAATAAATATTTTATCTTTATATAATTTATCATAATATTATGCAAACTCAAAAACTATAACATTCATTCCATGCAAACCAAACACAGTGGTAAACCATAACCATCTCTTTTATAAAATTTTGCTTTCCACAATGGCATACATGTTAACATTGGTTTGCAACTTCCCAAACTATCCCAATATAGTATGGATTCCATAGTGTGCTTGGCTAAAATGAATAATAGAATGAAAACCAATCTATTTGTATCCACAACTCATGCATTAAATACTTTCATCTCCGTTCCTTCATATTATTGCTTTCTCAAATCGAGGTAGGCAATTAATTGACTACTAACTTATTTAGCAAGGATTTAAAACTTAGTCATGACCAAATATTTTGCTAAAATACTAGTTAACTTGTGTAGTTTTAGGCATGTATAATTTGCATTAAAATCTCAAGACTGCCTTTAGATTTCATGTAGATCTCGAAACATCCTTACCATGATTTTAATTAAACTGACTTACCAACTTACCAACCCAGATGCCAACTTAGCTACCAACTTATCAATTAAACTACCAACTTGCCAACTAGACCATTTGAAATTTATGAGCCTCGAGTTTAAAAATATAGATTAATTCAAATTGACCTTCAAAATAACCCCATGTTGACTTTAAAACCATCAAAAATTAGGTCTATAACATAACATTAAACACTTAGAATAAGATAATGTTTTTTTATTAGAATCTAAAACCCCTTAATATTATCAAATAACTTAGGTTTAAATATTAAACCAAATTCTATTATGGCATAACTCATATAATGCCACTATTCATGCTTTCCATCATCATGATATATACATATAAACTTGAAATTATATTTTTATTGAAACTAACTAAAAACCTTTTATAACAAATCCATATAATAACTTTCAATTCTAATAAACCATAAGGAACATTATCTTTTTCAAAATGAAACATTGTAATAACCACTTCTAATGAATGCAATTTAATCAACTTATCCATCTAAATCTCATGACTAAAAACAATATTGATAATGATAATGTGTGTGTGTGTGTGTGTGTGTGTGTGTGTGTGTGTGTGTGTGTGTGTGTGTGTGTGTGTGTGTGTGTGTGTTAATTTTATTCTTTCAACCATAAATTATTTTGAAAACTACTATAATATAATTATGAAATCATAACTAAATCATTATTATATCATTCAATTGAAAACATATATATTCATATTACTACTAACTGACTTAGGTCCCTGACTATAGTTTTAAATTTTATGACTTGTTCATCACTATGGTAGATAGGAGTATAAATTTTAGAAAATTTTAGGGGTATAAAAAATAGGCATAATATCATCTAATTGCCTTCTATTTAGACCTGGGGATCATGTTGATTGTGCTACCAAAATCAAAGACAACATTTGGAATTTCATATATTGCAACTTCAATGTTGATTCATGCATATACATCCCATGGCTTCCTTGTTTTGACATACCAAATAATTTTTTTTGTCTTATGTTTCCCTTGTTGTGCACACTCCATTAAATTATGTAGTAAATTTGTGATGTTAGAAGAGATGTCTTCATTACATAGTATACTTAAAATCTTCAATAAATTCGTTAGCACAAAAGCAACCCCATCTTGATGCATAATGTGCATAATTTAACCATAAATTTGGTAATCTATTGATATATCATCTCCTTAAGTAGTGTCTTGGTGTTGAATATTTTTCAACATCTATGTAACTTCATACATGAACCCCTTTTCTACATTTAGGTCTAGGTATTTATCCTATTTTGTTTTCCATATTCCCTAGTCCTAAGGTATTTTGTGTTCATAATTACATCCTCTTTAGGTTGTACATTCACCATGTTAACATTATTGATGAGCTTTTCCTTTATTTTATTTTTTAAGATAAGATAGTCTTTTATCTCATGTTGCTCATATACCTAGTAATATACATAGTAAGATTGTCTTTGAGGGTTCAAAGGGCAATTTCATTGCACATGATTATACTCTCCACATAAGTAACATTTAAAAGAAGAACATTGATAATTATTTCCTCTACCACCTTGATAACCTATTTTATATCTACCCCTAGATCCTCTTTTGTTTGATTGATAACCTCCCTATTATTGCACCATATTCTAATGTTGATGTTGTTGGGTGTTATGTCTAATTTCAAATTATTATTATGTAACTAGTGGATTCCAACTAGTTTGTTGTTATTGTATCATTACCAAATTCTAAGATGTTATGTATTGGTATTGTGGTGATGGTGGTGTCCAACTCAGTGAAGGAGGGTTCCAATTGGCCAAACCCTTAGGTTGGTACTAAGGCAAACTGGGAATCCATTGTGGGCCTGCTTGGTTTGCACAACCCTTATCGACCTGTGGGCCTAGAATCATCTACTTTGTCGAAGACACTTATTGTGCAATGATGATGAATACATTATTTTTAATGTCTTGTTTAAACTCTTATATAGCCCTACAATGATTTTCATCATGGTTTTGTGACTTACAAAAATTAAAATATAAACTCTATGGACTTTTTACATACTATTTTAGGATTTGACAATACATTGTTGCATGCCCTGCTACTCTATATATTTCAAAAAAATCTAATCTAATCATAGGACAATCATTTCTATAATGTACTTATTTCCCATGCATCATAGATTTAGCTTAGGTTTATCTACTTCATGATATTATTCCATCCTTTTCATAAAATCTTGAAATGTATTTTCAATCTTAGAACCCATTATCAGATCTTTCCCATAGTATTCAATTTACTCCACTCATAAAGCAGTAGTTATAGTATCTACCTTAGTAGCATATTGAGTTTTCATTATAGTATATTGAGTTTGTGCTATAGTAAATCTAATTCTAGAAAGCAGTCCTTCGATAAATCATGCAGCTTTATCTTTATCTATTAAGTCAAATTACACCTTATTCATAACATCAAAAAACCTATGATCATAATTTTAGACTGATTAAATGACTTCTTCTTAATCTCCTTTAGGTCTTATATATTTTTACTTGTACAATTAATTGTCTTAAATTCTAAAATAATCCATTCCTTAACTTGTTATAGACTTGCCTATGTAATTTATCTATAGTACATAAACTCAAGTGCTCTTCCATTTAGAGCCCCTATTAATTTTCACTTCTTTATAGCCTCATCAGTAATACCCTTAACTTATCATCTCATCTCATATGTTAGTAATTATTGCTTAGGGTCCATAGACCCATCATATGTCACCAAGTTTATAAATGCTCCTACATCACCCATTTTATAAACTAGTGTCAATATGATATGCTTCACAACTGTTAAAAGGGGATGTTGAGTTCTATGTGATCATGGTTGTGTACTATGAATATTTACCTATGTACTAGGATATTTAACCTATGCACTCAATTTTTTTGTGTTTCCTTCTTTTCTCTACTTAGTTTCAACAACCCTATGGCCTTCAAAGCCTTAAAAATTGAGGCTATTTTAGTTTCATTACCCCAATGATGCACTTGTTCTTAAAATGGACCTTTCCAAATAATTTTTCCTTGATCATCTAGTTAAAAACTTCTACTGGAATATAATAAATTTAGTTACAGGGATGTGTGCTCTTTTGGTGAATGATTTTTTCTTGCAACTTCATATTCTTCTAAGCCTAAACCTGTAATTACTATGTGACATTATTCTACAGTTTTATTTAATACTTTATGTCCCTGTTTTGATAATACCCATTCTTATAGCTACATACTACTTATATAATCTAACTAGTCTACTTCTAAACTAATCTTTCCTTCTTCTTCAAACATCTCTTCTTCTTCTCATTCTTTGTCACTTCTTTCTTTCTACTAGCATTTATCTTCTTCCATTTCATCTTTCTTCATCCTTTATTCTTCTTGTCTATCTTTTCCTTCATCATGTCTTTCTACTTATTCTTCATCTTTTTTATTTCTACTCTTAACTCTACTTGTAAATACTTAGGTATTATTCTATTTACTCCATCCATTCTATTATCATAGCTCACGTTCTAAATCCAAACTATTTTTATGACTCTTCTTCCTTCATGTCTCCATTCAATATTTAGATTTAATCCTTATCTACTCATCTAATCATCATTAACTATCATGTCAAACACACCCCCATATGCTTGAAGAGACTACTCCATATTGGATAGAATAAGAACCATAGCCTTGTCCATAACCAACAACTTCACAAGGATAGGTAGTCGCTACAAAAATTTCCCTCAAATTCCTTTGATATATATATATATATATATATATATCCTTGTAGTATGAACTCACTTATATATCTATCTATTGTAGTATCAACCCAATGATCTATTGCTCTTGTTTAGTTGGTTTCCAATCTCTATAACCAGTCTATCTTTTCTTCAGCCTAGATTATATTTTATTCCATTTTTGGATTAAAATAATAATTTTCCAATCGTGATAACTAGTTAACTAGTAATTTAGGAAACTTGCACTAGAAATTTTCATAAATGTGCTCTTGAATGATTTCTTGTATGGTAAGACTAGTCCATTTTGATTCTTCTTCTACAAAATTACATATTTTTTGGTGTAGCCATATCTCAATATCTCTTTACTATGGTAACCATCTTATCATAGTTCCCTCCAAAAATGAGTTACATGTTCACTGTAACATTATTATTAGAGGTTCTTAAAGCATCAGAACATGCTACGGATGAGGATAATTATGATATACTTCATGTGTGAAAAATAATGTAATATATTCATACATGAATTTGGATAATAAGAACATGATAAGCATTTATAATCCTACATTTTTTAGGAATTAAGAAAAACCATTGATTCATAAACAAAAATAAAGCATTCAGATTAATTAGATAGAAAATAACCAAACATTATACATGGACACACATGCAAAGAAAATAATAACAAATCACATAGGTAACCATAACTAGATGAATATCTATTAATCTCTTCAAAAGTGGAACCCATTTATTCTTATAAACATAAATATATATAGATGTTTTATCTATGACTATTCATCTTCTTCTTGTACTTGGTGCCAAAAGTGGATTCTATTCATATTATAGCCTATTATAACTCATGAAAATAGGAAAAAAGAGACTATATAATGAAAAAATGAGTATATAACACATGAATATCTGATAGATATTTTTCATAGCTTTACAATCCAAAGTCTTCTACCAATAGTTCAATTCAAATATGTATCCTAGGCATTTCCTAAATACCTGAGGTACATGGAAATAAAAGACTATGTTTAACTCTATATTATGGTTATCATTATTAGGGAAATAACCTCATTCCATGATATTTTTAAAATATAGACAAGGATTATAAATAGGGTATCATGTATCCCTTCACGATAGTAGCTAGGTAGTTTTAATATTATCAGTATATAGTTTCTATAGAAATCAAGACAAAGTTAAAATAAAGGAAACAATCAAGTGGTGAAAACCAATTTGCAATTTTTCTCTTTTCAAGGAAAAAGTGAGATTAATTACTATGAAAATAAAGTGAATTACCTTGTTTATGATGAAGGTAAAACACATAGTACAAGGTCATCTAGGCTAATCTAGTTGATCAAATAGAATAGAACAAGGTTAACATTGGTTGACCCAGTCTATTGTAAAAATAGGATTAAAATAAACTAGGTCAGCCATGTTGACTTAGTTTTTTGGTGTATACACTTTAATTTGATTAAGTAACCACAAGTACTATGTCTTTTATTACTCTTTCACATGAAGGTCTTCGTGATGAATATAGTCGTTATTTGCATGGTCATTTTGGGTCTTTTGATCTTTATTATGTCTTATCTTCCCTATTTATTACACCCCTAGTGGTCTTGAGTCACCTGCTCCCAATCACATGGGCTCCCAACCTATCCTTCTTAGTCTTAGCTCTATTTTTAGGCATCAAAACACTAGTGCCATTATCATTATAGTATCACCATGTATAACTAGTGTCCATTTATGGCTCTAGTGTCTGTTGGTCATTATCTCCCATGTTTTGGGGTCCTAACCCTACCTTTAGCCTTTTCTTACATTTTTATCCCTTTTTTTAGTATTTGTTAGACAATGAACAAGGTCTTACATTCAATTCAATGTTCCTTCTATATAAGGATCCTTGAAAGGCATTTTACATCTAGCACTTACTATTTTTGCACATAATTACAAAAAATTAGTCAATAGTAAAACTAAATACTCTACATACTACTCAACTATTACATTCAGACATTACATGCTTGATCAAAGAAGGGCATAAGATAAATTCACTCTAGCATACCATGTGCATTTATTATGCACATTACCTAAGGGAGAACTTCATGCAATCTGATACCACTATTATTGGGCTTAATGTAGATGGTAACCAAGATAATGGGGGTTTTGCTTTGTGTGATCATAATATCCCACATCCTAGTTTTTGCCTTTCTTTTGCATTTGATCTGATTGTTGTTTCATGTGTGTAGGTATTTATGAGGGTTTTATAATATATTCAATGAAAATAGTGACACATGCAAGATTTTGAAAGACACAAAACCACCTATAGGTCCCCTAAACCCTCTTGTAGCTTATTTGAAAGTTCTAGATAGCTCCTCCAAGAGGGACACTAGTGCCACAATTGGAAATTATAACCACATGGCACTATTGTCCACATAAGGACTCTATTTTATGAATCCATATTTCAGCTACATGCATAGAACAAAAGGTGTCTGACTATTTATCTATCTAGTTTCAACCTCCTAAGCCACAGAAATACCTATTTTATTTAAGTTCTCTTTCTCTATATCCTTGTTATTTTGGACAAGGCTTGTCAAATCAATTATTTCCAATTTTCATTCCAAGTTGTTGTTATACTCAGCCCTTTAACAACATAGGATCTATATACCATAATTTCTAAATGATTAAAATATTTGGTGAACCTGACTTACTTCAAATATTACTTAAACCCCTAATTTTACCTAGGATTTATTTTCATATACTTTTTTTGCACTAAATTAGGGTTATAAACTTTTATTTTTCCTAATATTTGGCACAACCTAGCTCATTAAAATCAATCTTATATTAGGTTTTAAATAATTTAATGTAATTTATTTTTTTTCAAAACAACCCTCATTCAAATCCTAGATCCACATATTAGGTCCCTATACATCCAAATACTAGTAATTAGGGTTTCACTTACAATCCTAATTTCTTCTACACTTTGGGTTAAATATTTCTCATAGTTTCACATATACCTATGTTAGATTAAATTATACCTCTTTTGTACTTGTTATTAATTATTTACATTATCTTATTTGGTAAGTTTAAAATGGCATCTAAGAAACCTCTTACCCCTCAGCCAATTGATGAATTTATAAATTTTTCTCATAATTATAATAATGAATGGATAAATTTTCAATATTGTACATTAGAACATGATAATGATTTCATTTATAATGATGATGATAACTATTGTTATAATTATAGATATGAGTGTTACTATGATAATAGTATTTAAAATGTTGATGAGGATCTACTAGATACATCTTCTTATCTTTCTTCTCCCTCTTCTCTTACACCTCAAAATTAAACTAAAAATATAATGCCAAAAAACCTCTTGTTGGTATTTATTTGTTCCAATGTGATCTTAAATTTTCAAATTCTTTCACTACCTATTTATTCAAATTAAATCAATATAATTTCAATACATTAAATCCACCTTTGCATGATTCAAGTAAAGCAGACAAGAGTAACGCATCTTATTTACCCTTCTCAGTTAAATTCAAAAAATCATGTACCAATGATATTACACTTTTTACCAATGCACAAATGAAGGTAGATGAAATTTTTTTGTCACCTTTTTTTACATTCCAAGATCAATGCAATGATTCTTTCCAACATATTGATAATGCAAATAAGTATAACTCTTCTCCTACATGTCATAATATGCTAAATGAAAACATAATTGCTACTTATTTTACCCTTGACTCCAAGATTGAAAGTAATAATAATTGATTCACTCCACACATAGTTAATAAATGCATTGCATTACACCCACATGTGATGACACATTGCATACTAGTAAAAATTTAAAATCTTATCTTACTCTCTCTCTTAGTGAGCATGCAAATGATACTTCTTCTACTCTTCCACAAGTGAATTAAACTTTGATTTTTATAAACCTTGTAATAATGATGATTAATATGATTATGGTGAAGAAGACATAGAGTCTACACTTTATATTTTGCCTCCTACTTTGCCTATTTATTTTTTTCAAATAAATAATAGGGAACATATTAAAAAACACACACACACTTATTCTTATGTTCATAGTTTACATAACCTATATTCATATGATAATAAAGTACCTTCTAGTCCATTATCATGTGATACCTATTTGAAAATTAACAAAATAAGTGATGCTAATGAATCTCCCTCAATCCCCTTACTATAGTAGAACCTATTTCTCAACCTAACCTACATAAGGGTGATAGTTCATTTCCCTTTAACTAGGTCCAAGATATCACACCTCCAAAGGTTACAAAGATCAAACCAATCCTCCCTAAAAAAGGTTCCCAATGTAATATACCAATGGATAAGATAAATAATAAAATTCAAGAATTAAATGGACCTCTTGATGATACTAATATACCTTCACAAGAGGTAATATCCTTGATGCATGTAGTGGGTGTTTTACAACAAGTATACCATCTCACATTAGAGAGTAAATCATATCACTCATGGGTGGATTCTAATGCCATACATAATAATCCCATCCCATCCAAAATTTTCAATGTAACATTTCCATAAAAATTATATATGATAGCATTAATAATGATAGATGGACATGGATATCCATACTTACATCTCGGATCTTAAGGAAATCTATGGAACATGTCACTAGTAGTTTGATTCTCTTACAATTCTTTCCTCGGGCTTTAGAGGATCAAGAAACATAGTGGTTTTATCATTCACTCCCTAATGGTTCACTATACACATAAAATGAGTTAGAAGAGGTATTTATCATGCATTATATTCAAAATAATATGAGAGGTTACCTTCACTACACCAAGGCCAACTAGAAATAGTAAATGAATAGATTCTAAGATATAAAACATGTATACATCAATTGATCTACCAAATAACAGAGTTAGAGGTATAGTAAATTATTGTTAGAGGACTCATTCTTCCTTTTAAATACAAATTTATATATGAGACATCCAAATCATTTAGACATCAATGTTACACAGCTTTAGGACTAGAGAAAAATTTGGGACTCATCGAGACACATTCAGAGATAGATTTGGATTTAGATATTTCATAGTCATAGTCATCTAAGATGGTAAAATAACCTAATACAATTATAATTAATAAATAAATGGACTATAAACAACCAATAAAAATACTCAATAAGTTAAAATAGCCACTTCTCATAGCACCTCCTATAGTGAGTAGATCTCAGGACACACACAAAGGGGTTATACAGTTTTTTAGATAGGGATAAGCCTCATGAAATCTTGTGTAAATTATTAGATAAGGAGATTATCACACTTCCTCCTATTAATAATCATCCATCACACCATTTTTATAGGGTAAAAAATAATCTATATTATAATTTTCATAAGATAAATGGGCATTCATATAATCACTGTTATGCACTCCAAGACCTCATTAACCAGTATGTCAATCGAGGCATTATAGATTTCACATAAGGTCACCAAGATATCTATCTCCATAGTATACTATATCACATTATTATATGATATATTTATCCTATGATGTTCCATTTAATGATCCATTGGTTACTTTGTTGACCATTGTTCCTGTTGATTGAAGTTTCGCATTAATGTTGTCATTGATGTCAAAGGTTCTTAAAAAAGGTGCTCATGAGGTTATTGAAAAATATTCTTGTTTGACATCATCATTGAGAAGTATGAAATTTTTTTATTATAATTTAAGACATGTGATAAAGTTATAATATCATCAATAAGTGTTTCAAGGATAATTATCAATTTTCAAGAACTTGAGAAGCCTAGTCATGACATTAGTCATTGCATAAAGAGACCTTATAATAATATATGAGATTGGTGGAATGGTGAGATGGATGAATAGAGGAATACAAGGATTTATAATGTTTTTTTATCATGTTTATGAGGATTTATTTCACTCAAGTGAGTCTTAGGGTAAGACCTACAGACCTAGTATGCAACTAGACTGCCTCTAGACCCTACTTGGCCTAATGAGGTAACATGAGTTGTTGAAAATACATATGAATAATGTTTGAAATTTTATGAGTATGAAATATTTTGTATGATCATTTATATGATTTTGAGATCACATGGAAAGAGACTTGAAGGTTAATTTCAAGGCCTAATGTGACTTGTAAGTCAAGGCCTAAAGAGCAAAGAGAGAGATGGTGACCAAATAGGGCATTAAGATTAATTTCCAAAGAAATAATGAACATATGATAATTTTAAATGGTATTATAGGGTTTAATATTTGTGTTTACCAATTATGAGGTCAAATTTTTAAAGAAAAAAAAAGGCATTAAAAGTGGTTTTGAGGTTTCTTGAGTGCATAGAATGAAGGTTTCTCAACCTGAGAAGAACTTTCAAGTACTCATTGACATGTGTAACCTATGCATGTAACCTAATTTATTGAGGATATATGGTTAATTTTCATAGATAATATATCTAGGATATATTTATGGAAATTAGGGGCAATCCTTTATGAACAATCATTAACACTAGAAACAGTGTTAACCCTCTTTAAAACCCTAACAATGACCTGATATGAAATATCTTATTCTAAAGTTATCATAATGTTTTGGTATATATATTTCAGTTATTTTATAATGTATCAAAATCCCTCAATAACCTCCATGTGTGATTTTTTTATCATGGGAGTGAGTGTTTCTTATAGGAAAGGTCTTGTTTCTATGATATTTGATGTAGTAGTCAGAGTTGACCAAGTTGACATTTAAAAATTGATGGAGTTTGAATATTGATAATTTTATTTGATTAAAATGGTAGTTTATTATCATATTATATACCTTAATTTTTATAAAATATTCGTCCAAGTTGACCAATCGCTAACAAACCTAATGGTACAGATAGTGAGAAAATCATGTAGAAATGAGAAGTTGATTAGGGATGTGTTATCATGGATTAGGGATGAATCCAAGATCATGGAGATGTTTTTAAATACATATATTACATGTTCATGTTAGATATTTTTTTTATATCATTTAATATGATGACAATTTTTGTCATAAGTTGATCTATCTATATCAAATGAGACAGTGAGATACAAGACTATGAGATTGGTCTACAAGACCAATTTTCTATTCTACCATATTATATATCTATCTAAAAATATTATAATGACCTAATATTATAATATACATGAATTTTAAATATTTTAAATTGGTTCTATGAGTGTTTTAGGTCTTTGTTTCCATGACTGTGTGTTGACGCTAGTTGGCAATTCTAAGTGGGCTACTTGCAAAAGAGGGTTTGAGTCTTTTTGCCCTATGTAATGAAGTTTAATGAACTTGGTGAATTTGTGGAGGTATTTAATGTTATCTTTATATGATTTATTTCCATGGTTTTTTTTACAATATTGTGTTTTTGGTTTAGATGTTCAAGACAAATTTTATGGGTATGCATAGACCTAATTGTGAATAATGCTTATGGCATGACTCAAGTGGTGGTTGGAGATAAAATGTATCATGGACCTAATATTATCTTGGTATGGGTTTATTTAAGTGGAATACAATATGTTAATGGTGTGAAAGAAGTTTGGTATTGTTCCAAGGTGTTCAAATGGTAACGTGTGCTAATGAAGGCCTAATTGAATTAGGTCTCCTTAAGGCCTAAAAGGGTTTTTGGTCCTATATACTATGACTAACTTTTTTTAATGTTTGATTCAAATTTTTGGAATTTCTAAAGGCCTGTTATTTAGCAAATATAAATTTAAAAGTGTGTATGTCCGACCAAGGAGTGTCTGAGAAAGAACCTAGTATAATAACAAGGCCTATTAGTCTATGGAGAGATTGAGAAAGTTAAAGCGAATGAGATAGAAATTTAAAGAACTCAAGGAGGTTGTGTTGACCAAATTTGACTTTTAGGTCAAATTGGGACCCCTATAGGTAAAAACATGAATTTCATATGTTTTATGGGGTCTAATATATTTTCATGGGTTGTATTATATGTTATTTGATGTCATTTAATGTCATCCTAGCCTTGGTCTTGGTTATATTAGTCAATTTATTATTTTAGGTTATTTAGTGGGCTTTTAAGGGTCATAAATGCAAGTGGCATGGTTTTCAAGGTGCCCAGTGTCCTATTTTAATTTAAAACATCAAGTAGGCCATTTTACCCATCAGGGATGTCAATTACATCATAATATTTTAGGTTGTTTACTAAAATACAAGAAACTAACTAAAAAAGGGAACATTTGGCACTTGTATGGCCCATGGGGAAGTGTGCCACATAGGAGAAGGTGATCTAAAATATTTTAATCTTCCTCACACTAATATAAATGCTTTAAATTCTCTATAAGTTCTATTTTTAATCCAAAACCATTCTACTCCTTTGTTTTTTTAGACATATAGAAGTGACCTTCAAGTTTGTGCTTAATATGGGCAGCTCAAGAGGTTTCACATAAAATGATTTTGTAAGATTATAATATAATTAGATACCTTAATTTACATTATAATATTTCCAATAATTTTTATCTATGCTTTATGAACCATCCTCATGAAGTTGATTGTGTCTTTTTGCTTGTTGTTTCATGCACCCTATAGGTTTTGTTCCATTTTGGGCAAGTTTGTACAAATCAATTAGTCATGTTGGTTATAGATAATTTTTAATCTATATTTATCTTATTTACATGATTTTTTTCATGTTCCATGATTTTTTGATGAACAAAGTAGCTTAGGTTGCAATAGGAAGCACTTTTCTAAGTTAAAGGCAGTTTTTCACCATTTTTAAGAATTTCATGCTTGTTCATGGTTTCAGAGGGTTAGGATAGGTCTTTTATTATTTTTTTTAATTTGATTTATTTCCATTTTACCTTCTAATCTCATCTTCTAAGGCATGTTTTATGGGTGCAATCAATACACTATGCATATGCAAGTAGCTCTTTGAATATGCAAGTATCTCATAATGATTTCATGATGGAATGGGAGCTCTAAGAGGTGTTTAAAATATTTTAGAGTGAGAATAATGTATTTTTCCACTTAGGTAATATTTATATTTAATCCCAAGCACATATTTATTGCACACTACCTATGCGCATAGTCATATGCCATTAAAATGCACTTGCAGGTGTTCTCATGAATGAGTTCATGTTAAAAGGGAGGTATAGATACTTGTTTCATATCCTTGATAGTGAGGATATTCCTTTGTAGGTGTTATGATAAGCATAAAACTAATTTTATATCCAAACACAATGCATATTGCCCAAGTTTCTACTCACTACCTGTATATATTGAATAATCACCTATAGGTGACCCTAACAGAGATGTATAAGTCCTTTTTTGGGAAGTTAAAACATGCCAATTTCTTTCATGAGGATCTTGGTGGGTAAAATTAACCATATCAGACCTATTTGAAGTGTAAAATGATAAAATGGGGTTATGGATAACATTCTAGGACCAAATAACTATGTTTAGGCCCTTTGTCCCCAAAAAGTGAAAATAGAGGTCTAAGGGGTTTTTGTAGGTACCCTTTAACATGTTTGTAAATAGTCCTAAAGCATCAAAATAGGTGAGTTTGATATCTTATATCATGGATATGACTTGTGCCAAGAATGGAGGTTAGAAGTTGAGTGGCAGGTGGAAATTGAAGGATTTAAAATTGCCTTAAAAAGTATTGAAATACTACACTAATATCTACATATTTGAAGTTTGGAGGACAGTTGATGCTCCAAGAACAATAAAGCATTTTTTCATGACTAGAGTGATCCCATAGATGGAGTGGTGAAAAAAATGGAATGAATACCCTTAGTATGATGTTTTAGTATGGTTTTTCAAGTTTCATGGACACCTATAGGTGTCCCTTCATAGGGAAATATCCACCTACAGTAAAATAGGTAGACAGTGAGATATCATTGGTTCTTTAGTGATGTTTGAAGGGAATCCAAGGTGAGTTAAGGTATAAACATACACTTTTTGACCTCAAGGTATTCAAACAAATCCTTAAACACCATTACCAAGCTTATTTAAAGCTAGTAATGACCTACAAGAGTAAAAAAAGGCAAGGGTCATAGTCATGACATGAAAAGCTTAGTTTGGTGAGCTCAAAGTGTAAGTAAGGGTTAAGGGAATGTTAACCTAATAAATAAAGCCTATGAAAACCTTCCTTAGAGCCATTATGTCCTAAAAAATCTTTTTTATGTGTGAAATAGGCCTACACAGGGTTTTCCAAGCTAATTTTCACCTGCAACCATTATACATAACTGTGACAAACAATGAGTTAAGGAGTGAGATATGAAAGTTGCCAATGCATATAAATGATCCTAAGTGATTTCAAACAAGCATTAAATGATTATAAGAGACCATAAAATGATCTAATGACCTTGTATCAAGATAAAATAGTCATGAATACCTATAGGCATGGTGTCAAGAAGCAAGATAGAGTCAAGGTAATACACTCGGTGTTGACTAGGCAGGAGTGTAAAGAGCATGTGGAAGATTGGAGAAATAAATGGATATTTGAATCCATAAAAATATTATCATGATATTAGTATGGATTTATCATGATAAATAAGGATCTAAGGATGAGCTCTAGAATAAGCAATATATAGTCCACAGCATGAAAACCCTGCACACAGTACCTTTATGCAGTCAGTTATGGGTTTTTAAGGATTTAAAAGGTCAAAAAATGTCATCAAGGGATAAATTTTTTTTCAAAGAGTCCTCACCACTTTTATAATTCCATAAAATATCCATTTTATTTGGGATAATATGGTAAGTACCCTTTGTTTTATCTCGGACAGAGGGTACTTCCCCTTGTGCATAGGCTGGCAGGTTTAAGGATGGGAGATGAAGGATGGACCAGAGGGTATAAGGACCTTTCAAGAGGATATGGTAAGTTAAAATATACATATATAAATATGAAAATACATGCATAATATGATGAAACCATACAGGGTGCTTTGGACCCTCAGAAGTGTAAACAGGCTCATGAGGCATGGTTATGCCTAGAGTCCAAACAAGAGGTTACTTTCAATTATAGATATAAGTAAAATTTATAATGTATTTTAACATGTATATATAGGAACTATATATGTTTAGGATCTATTTTAATGTATGGAATCCATCAATAAAGTCATTTTGAGCTTAAGTTTAGGCAGGCCTATTGAGCATCTTAAACTTAAAACTAAATGGAGAATCATTTGCACTTTTAACATGAGATATGATTCATAGACTATTATATCATGATTATAGGGTCATTATAGGTATTTTAAAGCCTTAAATTTTTATGGGAAGAATAATAACTCCATTTTTTACCTCAAAACTCTCTTAGGCCTACAAAAAATGGAAGGAAGAGCTCAATAGGCTAGTTTTGGTTGCTCATATCTTTTTGGAGGTTGTGCATGGGGATATAAGGAGTTAGAGTAAATTAATAAAGGTATTGAAATATTTTATCATAAAATTTATTGGCATATTCAATGTCCCATCTTTATGAACAAAGCTTAAGAAGGAAAATTGCCTAAAACCCTCCAAAACCCTTACTAGTGACCAGTTTGTGGAAATGGAGTTAGAAAGATATTCTAATGGACCAGTTTGACTAGGATGATGATTTAACCTTGCAAAGGACTCCCTCAAGATAATCCCCATTATTTTTTACTATACAAAATTATATAGATAGGGTGAAAAATAGGGTATTTTTGACCATTTTGTGTGTTTTTCAAGTTCTAAGAGTCTAAGGATGCAATCAATTCTAGGGGGAAGCTATATAATTTTTCTAACTCCATATGGCCATTTATTTGAAAATACTCCTAAATATGCAAACAAAAATATTCTCAGCCATTCAAAACTATCATAGTGACCAAGCTAGAAAAGAGGGTGGAAAACTTTAAGTGGGGTGATTTCAAAGTGTGTCTGATGCTTCTAAGGAAATAGATAGTATTAAAACTTTTCATCCACTCTTTCCCATGTATTTTAATATGAAATGAATCCAATTTTGAGGCCAAGTGTGTAGAGTGCATGAAGGAAGAGTTTTTTTGGACTGTAAATGATGATGGCTCACTTTTAGATGAGTCTAGAGGACCAAGACTAAAACCAATGCATGGAGAGGTATGACTCAAATCCTTCCCATTAATTCCAATCATTGGACCTATTCTTAGTAAGTTATTAGGTGTTCGAATAGGGCTAATCATGAAGGCATTTTTTTTAATCTAATATAATAACTTTCATGCCACTTTTCATGGGTTTTATGCCTTATATGGATGATTGGGATTCTTGACCTTGCATGGTTCATCCCATATCCTATTTTCAAGTAAAATTAATTAATTATCTTAGTTTTATAAGTGTCTTTGTGACCCTTATACTTCTCTCTTCTCCTTTCTCTCTCAATTTCTATAAGAACTAGCCATTTTGGCCATTGTAACTTATGCTCCACCTGAGTATGGAAAGGCCCTACTCATTTGAATACCATTTGATTAATAATACTACTTATTTTTACATCTTAATGATCATTTTTAGTGTGTTTTACTTAAACGTTAGATCTTGCTTAGTAAAGACTATGGATTCTTTAGTATGTTGTCTCATTCTTGAATCCTATTTACAGTTGGAAATATTTGTCTTATAAGGCATGTGAAGTTTTCTAGGAAATATCAATGATTAAGTGAGTTAGTATATTCATAATTTCCATTAAATGCCTCTTGTCTAGTCCTCCTAGCTTTACCAATTCATCCATAACCTAATAATGTAACATTGATATAAGATGTAGATTAAAGGAGTGTATGTTTAGTTATTCCTTTGTTCTCATGTGTAACATGTTATTGGTTGTAAGTAATCATCTTATTTGGTGTATTATCTCCCTTAGAATAGTTTCCTATTAGTTATCTCTCTCCCTTTTCCCCCCTAAAGTCAAGGTGTAGTTGTAATCCAAAGTGGTACATCAAGGGAGCTATCCCTATCTAGAGATTCACCTCATCCTTAGGATAACCACAAGCCTAGAGGTGTTTTCATTATGTCACTTGGATGAGGAGAGATTTTCCATCTCTTAAAAGGGTGAAAATCCAAGTGAAAATAGTTTTTGGCATGCTCAATGGGACTCTTGATCCAAGAGGTTGAATATTTTTGGTGTTGTCTTTCAACAATTAGTGTTTAGAGGCATCTATCCAAGCATCAATCACAACTCCAAATCTATATCAACTATTTAAGCAGCCTAAGTTATCTTTTGAATATTTTAGGTAATATTTTCCTTTGTATTCTTGCTTTAAATGAGGTTTCATGTCTAATTTTGGTGTTGAGTTTTGTCTTACACAAGTTGGTGAGGTATTTCTAGCTCATGGCATTCCTAATCAGCCTTTGTGTGATTCCTATCAACCTTAGTGTGACTCTTACCAGTCTTTCTATAACCATTTCCAACATTATCATGATCCTTATTGGTACTATAGCTAGCTTTTTCATGAGTTTTGTCAATCCTATAGCCAACCTCCTTAATATCTTGATTCTCCTAGTCAACCTAGCCACTTCTCAACTCAATCCATTTCCACCTTCAAGCAAACTCTTTTGGGGTATGAGAAGTATATGTTAGATCTTGACACATTAAGGGGAAAAGGTCAAGATTTCCATATAAATTTCATACAAAAACCAAGAGATGCACTAGAGTTGGTAAAAGGAGAGTGGGTGCCTATTGAGAGAGCCAATTGGTAAAGGCTTACAAATGAGATGCTAGATATGAGTGGCTTGATTGCATCTTTAGAGGATAAGCTAAGCATTCATGAGAGGTATCCTTGCCAAACCTATCATACTTGATATCTAATTCCCAAAGATTGTTACCAATCCTATTTAATCGCTATTCATGATCCCAATCAAGATTACCAAACTCATCCTTTTCCCCATCAATTGGAAGAGAGAGTTGATAAGAGAAGCCTTATTTTTGAATTTAATATTGATAGGAAAATTAAGTTGGCCAATATGCAGATGAAATAGTCCATGTTAACATCAAAATAAGTGGAAAAAATCCCTCATTACCCTCTCCCATACCATCCCCACCTCAATAAAATACCTTTAGATATGACATTCCAAGTTGGAGACAAGGTGGAGAGTCTAAGCCTAAGGAGATTCCATGTTTCTTGAGCACTGCACCCACTCCTCAAGTTATATCACTACTTAAATAGGATAGTCCTATTACTAACATATTAATATGGCATAAGATAGTGGATTTATGGGTAAATAAAGAAGATAAAGGCCTTAAAAAAGAGTGTGAGGTTGAGAAATAACTTGATCCTATGCAAGCCCCTCCCACCCTTACTCAAGAGACATCTTGTCCTCCACATGAATCTCCTTGTATTCCTCATTATCATGATGATTCATATCAAATTAAAGAGATAATTTTCCAAGATAACCTATCCAAACAAATTTAAGAGTTAGATTCAAGGATGAAGCTACTAAGTCAAGGTGTGATGGAAGGTTTATACCCAAAAGAAGATCATATGCCTAAACACACCCCATATACCTTCCTCAAGAGAGTCCTCAAGATAAATCATATGTGAATGAAGTTATTGTTAATTATAATGAATAAAATAAAATAAATTTATCCCAAGGTTTGCCTCCCCTTCCTTAAGAGCTTCCAAAAGAATCCCCTACACTTACTCTCAATCTGATTTAGAGTTCTATGTGCCACCTCCACCAACTAGTTTATCTTGTCCTCACCCCATCATCCTTTTCCTTGATGGAATTGTGGTATGGGAACCTAAAGAGGATTAGTTGGTTGAAACAATCTTATAACTCTTGCTTAAAGAAAGCCTACCTCCTTGGCAGCCTCATTGGGTTAGGTGACATGATTTCAAGATACCTAGTCTTGGTATCACCATGAAGGAAAAGGAGATGAAAGATATTTTAGCCCTTGAAGAAGACTCTGCATCTAATAAAAAATTTGTATATGATCACCTCTAGCATGAAGATGAATGTACTACTATGGATGGAGAATAATTACAAGTCTTTCCCAAAGAGGTTTAAATCCTAGAAAACTCTCTTGAGACCAATGTGTAAGATGTTGTAATTGAAGATGATCTAATACCTCAACCTAATATTGAATCACCATTAAATTAATTATATCATTAATCACACCATATTTATTACTTCACACATCAAGAAGAGAATATTGAAGAGGTAGTGGTTTTATATGATAAAGAGGACAAGGATGATTAGCAACTACAAATAAAGTTCTTTCAAGGGCTTGAAGAGTTTTGCCAATTTGAAGATAAAGTACATGACAAGGTGAAGAAAGAGTCTTCCATGGAGGAAAATGACAAAGATTGGGTAGATTATGCAGAGCTCCTTGATGAGCTATAAGAACTTGTAGCTAAAAAGAAACCTAATCTTATTGAGAGTACTATGAAAGTCAAGAAGGTATGCCTTATTAAATCATTATTTGAGGTTGTAATTGAGGATCCATATGAGAAGGTTAAGGTTTTGTGGATACAAGAGGAATTCATTTCCATATCCAACCTATATTGATCTACTTGTTTCTTAGTGACCACCATGCCAATGGAGTTAGCAAATACCATGAAGAATATGGAAGCACCAATGCTAAAGGACAAAAGGCTACATGTCTCACTAAATCCTTGATGTCATGAAACAATAAGGGTTTAAAACTTACCTTTTGATCTAGGAGGGATTTTTAATCTCAATTTAGTTAGAGTTATATTTAGTTTTGTGGGTGTGTTCCATAAGTGCTCATGAAGCACATGTGTATTTGCTTTTGTTTTATATGTCTTTTATTTTGTATGGTTTAGGTAGTCATTGGTCTTGTCTTGATCAAATTTTGTCGTCAATGGTCAAAAATTTATTGTTTTTACTAGACTTTAGATGACTCCCTAAACCCAATGGACTGATAAGGCTATCGACCTATTTAGAATAGCAGGCATACTACCCCTATGAGTCACCAATTTGTTGACCAATTTTGACTTTTAGGTTGAATTGAGACCCCTATAGGTAAAAAAATAAGTTTTATATGTTTTAATGGGTCTAATATATTTTCATGGGGTGTATTTTATGTTATTTTATGTCATTTAATATCATCCTAGCCTTAGTCTTAGTCATATTAGTTAATTTATCATTTTGGGTCATTTACTAGGCTTTTAAGGGTCATAAATGCAAGTGGCATGGTTCCCAAGGTGAACACATGTCATTTTTTATTTTAAATCATCCAAGAGTTCATTTTATCTATTAGGGATGTTATTTACATCATAATCTTGAAAGCTGTTTAAGTAAAATTCAAGAAACCATTTTAAAAAGGAAACATTTAGCACTTATACGGCCCATGGGGAAGTGTGCCATATGGAAGAAGGTGATGAAACATATTTTAATCTTAATCACACTCATATAAATTATTTAAATTCTCTGTAATTTCCATTTTTAACCAAAATCATTCTACTCCTTTGTTTTCCTAGACATACAGAAGTGATCTTTAGGTTTGTGCTTAGTACAGATAGCTCAAGAGGTTTAAATTTAAATGCTTTTGGAAGGTTTTAGTAAACTCATAGACCTTAATTTAAATTAAAATATTTCAAATAATGATTTATTTTTCTTTATGAACCATCCTCATGAAGTTGATAGTGTCTTTCTGCTTATTGTTTCATGCACCCTATAGGTTTTGCTCCATTTTGGGCAAGTCCATATGAACCAATTGGTCATGTTGGTTATATATGATTTTTGATCCATATTAATATAATATCCATGATTTTTTGCATGTTCCATGATGTTTTGATGAAAAAATTAGCTTAGGTTGCTATAGGAAGCACGTTTTTGAGTTAAAGGCAGTTTTTCACCATTTCTAGGAAATTCATGCTTTTTCATTGTTTTAGAAGGTTGGGATAGGTCTTTTATCATGTTTTAAATGTGATATTATTTCCATTTTACCTTACAATATCATATTATAAGGCATGTTTCATGGGTGTAGTCAATAAACTATACATATATAGGTAACTCTTTGAATATGCAAGTATCTCAAAATGATTTCATGATGGAATGGGAGATCTAAGGAGTGTTTCAAATATTTTGGAGTGAGAATAATTTATTTTTCCACTCTTTAAAAATATATATTAAATCCAAAGCACATATTTCTTGCACACGACCTATGCACACAAGTCTTCTACCATTAAAATGCACTTGCATGTGTTCTCATGAATGAGTTCACATTAAAAGGAGGTATAGATACTTGTATCATATCCATAATAGTGTGGAGATGATTTTGGAGGTGTTAAGATAAGCATAAAACTCATTTTAAATCCAAACATAATGCATATTTCCCAAGTTTCTAATCACTACCTATATATACCGAATAATTTCCTACAAGTAACCCTAATAGAGATGTATAAGTCCCTATTTGGGAGGTTAAAACATGAAAAATCCTTTCCTTTGGATTTTTGTGGGTAAAATTAATCATATAAGACCTATTTGAAGTGTAAAATTATAAAATGGGGTTATAGATTACATTTTAGGACCAAATAACTATGTTTAGGACCTTTGTCCCCAAAAAGTGAAAATAGAGGTTTAAGGGGTTTTTTTAGGTACCCTATAACATGTTTTCAAATAGTCCTAAAGCATGAAAATAAGTGATTTTGATATATTATATCAAGGAGGTTACTTGTGTCAATAATTTAGGTTAGAAGGTGAGTGGAAGGTGGAAATTAAAGGCCTTAAAATTACCTTTAAAAGCACTAAAAAACTACATTAATATCTACAGGTTTGAGGTTTAGAGGATAGTTGATGCTCCAAGAGCAACAAAGCATTTTTCATGACTAGAGTGATCCCATAGATGGATTGGTGAATAAAATGTCATGAATACCCTTAGTATGATGTTTTATTATGGTTTTCAAGTTTCATGGAGACCTACAGGTGTCCCCTTTTAGGGAAATGTCCACCTATGGCAAAATAGGCAGACAGTGAGCTAGCATTGGTGCTTTGGTGATGTTTTAAGGGCATCCAATTTGAGTTAAGGTATAAACATACACTTTTTTACCTCAATATATTTAAAAAAATCCTTAAACACCATGACCAAGCTTATTTAAAGCTAGTAATGACCTACAGGAGTAAAAAAGGTAGGGATCACAGTCATGATAGGGAAAGCTCAATTTGGTGAGATCAAAGTGCAGGTAAGGGTTAAGGGAATGTTAAAAAAATAAATAAATCCTATTAACACATTCCTTAGATACATTTTTACCTCTAAAATATTTTATATGTGTGAAATAGTCCTACACAAGGTTTTCTAAGCCAATTTTCACTTACAATCATTATAGATAATTGTGACAAACAGTGAGTTAAGGAATGAGATATGAAAGTTTCCAATGCATAGACATGATCCCAAGTAATTCCAAAAAATAATTAAATTATTATAAGAGACCATAAAATTATATAATGACCTTGTATCAAGATAAAATATGCATGAATACCTACAATCATGGTGTCAAAAAGCAAGACACGGTCAGGGTAATACACTTAGTCTTGACTAGGCAGGAGTGTAAAGAAAATGTGGAAGATTTAAGAAACAAATGGAGATGGTAATACATAAAAATATCATCATGATAGTCTTATTGAGTTATCATGATAAATAAGGAGCTAAGGATGAGCTCTAGAACAAGGAATATATAGTCCATAGTATGAAAACCCTGCACACAGTACCTTTATGCAGTCAGTTGTGAGTTTTTAAGGATTTGAAAGGTAAAAAAATGTCATAAAGGGATAAAATTTTGTGAAAAGAGTGCTCACCAATTTTATAATTTCTTAAAATATCCATTTTGTCTATGATAATAGGGTATTACCCTCTATTTTGTCTCAAACTGAGGGTACTTCCCCTTGTGCATAAGCTGGAAAGTTTAAGGATGGGAAATGAAGGATGGACCAGATGGTATAAGGAAATTTAAGGAGGATATGAGAAGTTTAAATATACCTATATCAATATTATAAACCATGCATAAAAGGATGAAATAATATAGGGTGCTCTAGACCCTCAAAAGTGTAAGCAGGTTCATGAGGCATGGCCATGCCTAAAGTCTAAACAAGAGGTCACTTTCAATTCTAGGTATAAGTGAAATTTATAATGTATTGGAACATGTCTATGGGTAAATTTTATATATATATATATATGATCTATTTTAATTCATGGAAGCCATCAAGAAAGTCATTTTGAGCTTAAGTTGTAGGCATGCCTATTGAGCATACTTAGATCTAAAACCAAATGGAGAACCATTTGCACTTCTAACATGAGATATACTTCCTAGCCTATTGTAACATGAGTATAGGTCCAATCCAAGTATGTTAAATATTTCACATTATAGAAGAATCATAATAACTCCATTTTTAATCTCACAACTCTCTCACACCTTTAAGAAATGGAAGGAAGAGCTTGATAGGCTAGTTTTGGTTGCTCAGATATTTTTGGAGGTTGTGGATGGGGATATAAGGAGTTAGGGGAAGTTAAGAAAGGTATGAAATATATTCTAGTGTAATTTTTTAGTAGATTAAATGTCCCATATTTATGAACAAAGATTAAGAAGGAAAATTGCGTAAAACCCTCCAAAACCCTTGCTAGTGACCATTTTGTGGAAATGGAGTTAGAAAGATACTATAATAAACCATTTTGACCAGGATGATTATTGAACCTTGCAAAGGACTCTCTCAAGATACTCTCCATTCTTTTTTATTATATGAAATTGTATAGATAGGGTGAAAAATAGGGTATTTTTGAACATTTTGTGTGTTTTAAAGGTTCTAGAAGGAGTCTAAGGATGCAATCAAGTTTGGGAAGAATATATAGAATTGTTATAACTCCATATGGCTATTTCAATCTTTTAAAATAATCCTATGTATGAAAACAAATAGCTTCATCTTAGCCAATCAAAATTGGCATAGTGACCAAGCTAATGAAGAGGGTGGAAAACTTCAAGCGGGGTGATTTTAAGGTATGAATGATGATTTTAAGGCCATGAAGGGTCTTGACACTTGTCATCCACTCTCTCCCATGGATTTTCATGGGAAACTAAAGCTAATTTTTAGGCCAAGGGTGCAGGGTGCATAAAGGAAGATTTTTTTGGACTGAAGATGATGATGCCTCACTTCTAAATGATCCAGAGGACCAAGACTAAAACCAATGCATGGAGAGGCATAAGTAAAATTCTTCCCCTTCATTCCAATAATTAGACATATTCCTAGTTAGTTATGAGGCATTTAAATAGGGCTAATCATGAAGGTAGTTTTTCTAAGACAATACAAGAACTTTCTTGCCACTTTTCATGCATTTTATGCCTTTTATGGACACTTGGGCTTCCTGACCTTACATGGTTCATCCCATATCCTCTTCTCATGCACAAGTAACTGATTCTCTTAGCTTAAAAAGTGTCCCTATGACCCTTGGATTTCTCTTTTCTCCTCTCTCTCTCAAGCTCTATAATAACTAGCCATTTTGGCCATTATAACTTATGTTCCACCTTAGTATGGTGAAGCCTTGCTCAATTTCATACCATTTGATCAATAAAACTATTGATTTTTACCTCTTCATGATTATTCTTAGTGTGTTTTACTTGAATTTTGGATCTTGCTTAGTGAAGACTATGGATTCCTTAGCATGTTGTCTCATTTTTGCATCCTATTTATAGTTGGAAAGCTTCTTCTTGTAGGGCATGTGAAGTATTATATGAAATGTCAATGATTGAGTAAGTTATTTTATTCATCAGTGCCATTAAAGGCCTCTTGTCTAGTCCTCCAAGTTTTACACATTCATCCATAACCTCATAATATAACATTAATGTGAGAAGATGCAGATGGAAGGAGTGAATATTTGGTTAGTCCTTTGTTCTCATGTGTAACATGTTTTTGGTTAGAATTCTTCATCTTATTTGGTGTATCACCTCCCTTATAATAGTTTGCTTTCAGTTATCTCTCTCCCTTTTCCACCCCAAAGTTTAGGTGTTGTTACAATATAAAGTGGTACATCAAGGGAGCTAGCCCTATCTAGAGATTCACCTCATCCTTAGGCTACCCAAAATACTAGAGGTGTTTCCATTGTGTCACTTGGATGAGGAGAGCTTTGCCATCTCCTCAAAGGGTGCAAATCCAAGTGGCAATAGGTTGTTGACCAAATTTGACCCTGCAGGTCAAATTGGGATCCCTATAGGTAAAAAATTGATATTTATAGGTTTATAGTGGGTTTAGTATTATGTCATAGGGTGTCTTATATGTTAATTGATGTCATTTAATGATACATTATCCCTGATCATTAGTATTTTTAGTCAATATGTTCTTTTGAGTCATTTTAGTGGTATAAATAGAGAATTTAATGACTTATATGGCCTCCTAGTGAAATTTGAAGATTTAAAAAGGTTATGTCACATTCCATGTGTCCCTTTATGCCTTACTCAACTATTTCTAACTCAAAATTGGTAGGTTCCTTAGAAAAAAGGTAGATTTATTTTAAAAAGTAGAGTTTTCTTGAGTTATATAGACTTCTACAATATGGGACATTTCAGGCATGTCCATTGGTCTTCCACACACTTGTTTTGATGATCAGTTTATCATAATCTCAAAACAATGAAGAAAACCACTTACCTCTCCTTCCACTAAGCTTGGCAAGTAAAATCAATCATCAAGTTTGTACTTGGTACGGTCAGGACGAGAGGTTTAAATAAAAATTCTCTTAGGGGTGTATTCTACACTTAGTCAGATTCCATTTGACATTTGGTTGTAGATGAATGGTGTCATATGCTTTATGAACCATTCTTAAGAAGTTAGACTATATAGTTTGCCTACTAATTGGTACACCCTATAGGTATTCCTTTAGGTTGAGTAGTTTCATACAATCTAGTTGATGATTTGGTTTCCATATGATGTTGAATATCTCCCTTCTTGTTCTCCATGCTTGGTTTCATGTTTCAAGGTGTTTGGATAAGCAAGTTATCTCATGTTGCAGGAAAGTGTCACTATGATGTTTGAGTCAAAAATCTTTGTTTGATGAATGTTTGGTTCTCAAAAAGGGTATCATAGGAATGTGATGTGATTTTTCCCATGTATCAATTTCATATTTATGATATTCCCTTCAATTTTTGTCTAATAACATCATGCTTGGACTAAGCTATTCAGTCTTGTAATTATAACAGTCAACCCCTTCTTCATTCTTACTTGTAGCCATGTTGATCACGTGTAGAACATGTTTAGTGTGTTCATAGAACTATATTATAGGTCTCAATAGATTGATATATATTTAAAAGTAGAAATATATAGTTGATAACATTCAAATCTTAAGAGAGGGCTATAACAGTCATATAGAACATTTTAGTGTAATCTACTATGAACAAAATCACCTATAGGTGCCTACAAGAGGTCTCAAATGTTAAAATGTGGTGTAGAGGTTTACCTCAATAAATTTAATAGCATCATCCACCATTTAAGTCTTTATAAGGGTAGGAATTTGGTCATAGATTCAAACTCATCTTCACTGCCTACCTAAACTCATTCACTACCTATATGCATGATATTATCCACCTATAGGTGGCTTGACAGAGAACATAGGTACCTGTGTGGGGAATTTAAAGCATGATAAAACTCCTTTGAATCCCTATCATGTGGTTTTAAATCATATAATACATTATTTAAAGTATGATATTGACAAAGTAAGGAGTAAGAAACATTCAAGATACACTACCTGTACATGACCATAACCACCTATATGTGGCATTGATAGAAGGTTAAATAACCATTTGAAGATGTCAATAATAGTATTGAAACCCTAATTGATGGTTCTAATGCATTGGGGAATCATGGAAGACTCATGAGGAAAGATATTTTGACAAATGCAAGTATGGATCACCTTCCAAAGATCCAATAATAATGTACATGGACCTTGCTCTCTTGAAGTGGTCTTGTGACGATGCTATATTGACTCCTGATTACTCTTATTACACTCATTTTTTAGCATCTACATAGGTCTATCACTTTGGAAGAGATATATCATAGATAAAAAAGGGATAATGGTTGTTAGACAGTCCAAAATTGCCTTCATATGATTTGAAAATAGGCAGTGATCACCTACAAGTTTGAACCCAAATAGACCTCTTCCCCTTAGATTACAAACACAAACCATGTTTCATGATTGAATGGTTTGATGTGGTCTAAGATATAATTAATAACCTAGGGATCAGTTATAAGATAACATATTGTGTTTTAAGTCCTATTGACACCTACAAGTACGCCTAAATCCAAGGCTATGCACCTACAGCCAGGGGTTAAAATCCATATCAGTCTTTGAGGTGGACTTAAGCATGAAGATATAAACTTAAGCCAATGGAAAATGAATTTAAATACCATAAGACATCTAAAGGATCATGACATAATTTATAATGTGAAATCATCACTTGTAGGCTCCTTTTGGTAAAAATAGTCATTTATAGTTTGATTATGATGTAACTGTGAGAGGAAACAGGTGGATCAGATATTGGCAGGTCTGAAAATGAATTGTTTTAATTTCAAAATGATATTAAATGAGATAAAAGGTATATATGAATTAATGAATCATAAATTAAATTCCAATCACCAAGTTACATCTATATGTGGGCCCCTATTCTAGAACAAACATACTCACGGTCAGAAATGAAACTCAATCTAAGCTAGACATGGTGTATGAAGGGTATATGAAAGGTTGGAGTGATGAATGGATATTGGGACATATCCAAAAATATAATGTTAGTATATATATACCATTTATATTAGAAATAAATTAGATAATGATTCTAAATTAATCATACATAGTTCACACTAAAAGTCCATACAGTTAGTCAGCTTTCCTAGGAACCTATTTTGGATCTTGCAAGTTTTAAAGGGTCAAATGATATGAACAAGAGCTATATTTTGGTATGGATCATCATTTTCACTTATAGAGACTCTAGAACTCATTTTTAATGATTAAATAGGGTAATTACCCTATATTTTGTCTTAGATAGAGGGTACTTCCCTAGGTGCATAAACTGGTAGGTTTGAGAAAAGGTGATAGATGGATAAACCACGAGCTAACTAGACCTTTATAGGAGGTATAAAAGGATATATAACACCTATGAAAACATAAAAAAACTGATCAATAAAATATTAATCTTAATAGGGTATCCCAGACCATAAAGTTTTTAAGCAGACTTATTAGGTAGGGTTTTAGCCTGAAGCCAAATGGTAGACCAATGACACTTCCAACCTTAGTACTAGATTAAAATTGACCAGGACATGTTTTTAGATCCATTTTATAGGTTTTAAATCTCTTTTTTTCCAAACATATCCAGGAGAATCCATTTTGGGCTTTAAGGTGCAGATGCCAAGCCTATTAGGCATGGCTAGGCCTAGAAGCCAAATGGGGAGTCACTCCCACTTTTCACATGAGGTGAGAATTATAACCTATTGGAGCATGTTTTTTGGAACATAAGTATGTTTTCAAGCTATTTTTACATATGTAAAACATAAATAATTCAATTTTAGGCTCAAAGACAACATTAGGATTGTGGAAATGAGGAATCAAGTTTGACAAGGCAATTTTGAATGCTCATATCTCCCTTAGATATTTAAATGGAGGCCCAAGACATTTATAGGTGTTATCAAGGGTATTTAACAGCCTTCTTATGAATTTTTTTTTTCAATTTGAATGTCCCATGTTTATGAATGAAGCTTAAGAGTCAAAACTACTCAAAACCCTTACAAACCCTAGTTATTGACCCAATGGAGAAAATGAGGTTGGAAAGATATTTTTATGGACAATTTTGATCATGAAATTTATTTTACCTTGTAGATAACTCACTCAATATCCTCCCCATCCTATTGGACTATACAAAATCTGTATGGATAGGGTACAAATAGGGGTTTTTTTAATATTTTGTACATTTTGAATATTATAGGAACATTAAAGATATTAAATAAAGTTTTGGGGGAATATTAATACTTTGGATAACCCCCCACATTTATTTAATTCATCAAAAAAATTCCTAAGTTCCTCAACTAGAGCTATCATCTCAACTAGTCAAAACTGGCATAGTGACCAAGCTAGTGAGAAGGGTGAAAAACTTCAAGTGAGTTGATTTTAAGGTGTTAATAATTATTATAATGAAATTTATGGTATTTAAACATGTAATTAACTATATACCATTAATTTTCATTGAAAATTTATGCCTTTTTGGAGGCCAAGTGTGCAGGGTCATGGAAGAAGAGTTTTTTAGACTATAAATGGTGATAGCTCTTTTTGTGAAGGTTCTAGATGACCAGGACTAAAAAAATACATGTGGATTCATGTCTAAAATAATTCACCTTAATTAAAATCATAATACATATTTATAATCAATTTTTTGATATTCAAATAGAGATAATCATGAAGGCAATTTTTCTGAGCTAGTCAAGGGAATTTTATGCCACTTTTCAAGAGTTTTATGCCTTGTATGGACAGTTATTCCTTATAAAATTTCATGGTTCATCCCAAATACTATATTAATGTAAAATTAACTCCTTTTATTATCTTTATAATTTTCCTTGTGACCATTTGACTTTTCTCTTCTTCTCTCTCTCTCTTAAGTTCTATAAGAACTAGCCATTTTGGCCATTATAACTTATGTTCCACCTGAGTATGGCAAATCCCTGCTCATTTAAATACCATTTGATCAATAATATTATTAATTTTTACCTCTTACATAACTTTTCATATAATTTTTACTTGGATTATGGATCTTTCTTAGTGAAGACTATGGATTCCTTAGCATGGTGTCTTATTCTCTCACCTATTTGTAGCTTCTTGTTGTAGGTCATGTGAAGTGTTATAGGAAATTTCAAGGATTGAGTGAGTTATTATATTCACTAGTTCCATTAAAGGCCTCTTTTATAGTCTTCATATCCTTACACATTCATCCATAACCTCATAATGAAACATTTATGTGAGAAGACTTATATTAGAAAAGTGTATGTTTGGTTAGTCCTTTATTCTCATGTATAACATGCAGCTGGTTGGAAGTCATCAAATTATTTGGTTTATCACCTCCCTTAGGATTGTTTTATTTTATTTTTCTCTATCCCTTTTCCCTCAAAAAATTTAGATTTAGTTGTGATCTAAAGTGGTACATTAAGGGAGCTATCCCTATCTAGAGATTCACCCCATCCTTAGGCTACCCACAAGCCTAGAGGTGTTTCAATTATTCCACTTGAATGAGGAGAGCTAAGACATCTCCTCAAAGGATGAAAATCTAAGTGATAATATTTTTTGTCACACTCTATGGGACCAAAGTCCAAGAGAGTGGGAATATTATTAGTGTGTCTTTCCCCTATCATCTTTTGGAAGCAAGTAAGCCAACACCAATGGTGACTCTAAATGATAACTTCTGGTTGTAATCAAGCCAAGTATATCTATTTGAAAATTTTGATGAGTTTTTTTTTCCTTTGACATATGAGGTTGATATGGATAGATATGGCCAATACTCCTATCAAGAACCTTCTTATCAACCTTGATATGAATCACATTTTACTCCTTAACAATCCTATCAAAATGGCTATCAATCCTTTGAGTCATGAAAGACCTATTGTCCTTCATTTCCCTCTCCATATGGACATCATGTTGTTGTATAACCTTATGAGGAAGGTTACCAATAAACATATCAATAAATACCTCTTTATTAGTCCCAATACAAGCCCTATCATTCATATCATGATGCTTATCAGCCTCAAGAGTACTCCTATGAATCTTGTCATATGAAATCAGATGTTTTCATGGATTATACACAAATTTATTAATGGAAAAATTTAGTTCCTACTCCTTTAGATGTTCCTCCTAATTAACCTAGGAATTCACTTCCCTCTGAGCTTACTAGTGATTTTATCTTTCCTAAATCCATTCCCAAGTTCTCTCCTTCATCCCATACTCCATCTCTAACTCCTTCACCTTCCACTGCATCTCAAATTCCATCTCCCTCACCTCAAATCCATGAGCCCATCCATAAAATTTCCACCTCACCCCTTCTTGAGGAAGAGCCCATGTTGAGAGAAGCAAGTGAAGAAGAGAAATCTCAATTCATGGATGATCAAGAAGACCTCATGAGTGACTATGAGGGAAAAATAACCATATGAACTCCCCTTGGTTAAGAAAAGGACAATCCACAATTTGATGCCTCCATTTTTGTACGTATGTGTTTCCATGAAATAGACTCTAATGCCTCCATTTTATAGGGAATGTGTATCCATGAAGAATGTGGCCAAGACTTAAAGAGAGAGGTATTTGAGGAAAACTTCATGACTGATCATGAAGTTTTATATGACCACCTCAAGCATGAGGTAGAATTTACTATCAATGATGGAGATCAATTTCAAGTTATCCCTCAATAAGTGGTAGTCCTAAGAGAGTCTCATGAGACCAAGGTAGAGTAAATATCTCTTAAAGATAACATTCATGAGGAATAATATTTGTGGTAGAAGTTCAATGCCATATGCAAGGAATTTTACAAGTTGGGAAAGGATTTTTCTTCTCAAAAATATTGCATATTTGATGACAAGTTTGTTGATGAGTCTAATGAACATAATCTTGAGTGTTCAATAAAACATGATGATGAAGGTCTTTTTATTGGTCAAGAACCTATTGTCATGAAGCCATTTGATGATGCTATTGTACATGAGAAGTTTGAGATTATTTGGATGCAAGAGGAGTTCATTTCCATATTCAAATTGTATGGAGCTGCTTGGTTCTCTTTGAACATCATGCCAATGAAGTTGGCAAACACCATGAAGGAGATGGAGGCATCAACATTAAAGGTCAAAAGGATACATGTCTCATTAAATACATCATGTCATGAAGTAAGGAAAGTTTTAAACTTCCTATTTTATCCAATATTGAGATATGATTAGTTGTTAGTTGTACATAGTTTTTTTCTTCTTGTTTTTCTTAAGTGTTTTGAGCATATGTGTGTGTTGTTAGTGTGTTTTTTAAATTTGTGTGTGTCCTTTATTTTGTGTGGTTGAGGTAATTAGTTTTCTTGTCTTGATCAATCATGGTTATCAAGTTTTCAAATTCAAAGTGTGTGTTAAACCTCATGTTCATATGACTCACTAAGTCCAATGGATTGATAAGGCTACTAGTCTAGTTTGTATAGTAGGCATACTACCCCTATGAGTCACCAATTTGCTGACCAAATTTGACCTTATAGATCAAATTAGGAACCCTATAGGTAAAAAATTTATCTTTATAGGTTTATATAGGGTTTATTTTTAATTCATATGGTGTATTATATGTTAATTGATGTCATTTAATGATACATTAGCTTTGGTCATTAGTCTTATTACTCATATATGTCCTTTTGAGTCATTTTAGGGGTCTAAATAGAGAATTTAATGACTTGTATCCTCCTAGGGAAATGTGAAGGATTCAAAAGTTTATGTCATCTACCATGTGTCCCATTATGCCTTATTCAACTATTTATAATTGAAAAGTGGAAGGTTCCTCAGAAAAAGGGTAGTTTTCTTGAAAAAAGAGGAGTTTTCTTGAGTTGTACAAACTTGTATAGTTAGGGACATTTTAGGAGTATCTCTTGGTCTTCCAAAAACTTTCTTCAATGATCATTATTATCATAATCTCAAATAAATGAAGAAAACCACTTACATCTCCTTCTACTAGGCTTAGCAAGTAAAAGTAGTCTTTAAGGTTTGTCCTTGGTACGATCAGCATTAGAGGTCTCAAGAAAAATACTCTTGGGAGTGTATTATACACTCATTTAGCTTAAATTTTATGTTTTTTTTAGATTAATGGTGTCTTGTGCTTTATGAACCATTCCTAAGAAGTTAGACTATCTAGTTTGCCTACTAATCTATGTACCCTATAGGTTTTACTTTGGGTTGGGGAGTTCTATATAATCCAATTGCTAAGATGGTTTTCATATGATGTTTAATATCTCCCTTCATGTTCCCCATTCTTGGTTTCAAATTTCAAGGTGTTTGGATAAGCAAGTTATCTCATGTTGTAGGAAAGTGTCACCATGTGAGGTTTAGGTCAAAAATCTTTGTTTGCTAAATGTTTGGTTCTTAAAAAGGGTCTCATAGGAATGTGATGTGATTTTTCCCATGTATAAATTCAATATTTATCATTTTACCTTCATTTTTAGTCTCATAAAATCATGCTTAGACCAAGTTATTTAGTCTCGCCTTTCTCTTAGTCAACTCCTTGCTCATTCTTACTTGTAGCCTTGTTGATCACATGTGTAGAACATGTTTAGTGTGTTCAAATAACTATATTAGAGGTATCAATAGGTTGAGATATGTTTATAAGTAGGAATAGATAGGTTAGAACATTAAAATGGTAAGAGAGGGATATAACAATCATATAAAACACTTTAATGTAGTTTGTCATGAATAAAATCACCTACAGGTACCTACAAGTGGTTTCAAATGTTGAAATGTGGTGTAAAGGTTTTCTTCAAGTGATTTAATACCATAATCTACCATTTAAGTATTTATAATGGTAGGAATTTGGTCATAGATTCAAACTCATCATTATTGCCTGCCTAAACTCATTCACTGCCTATATGCATGATATTATCCACCTACAAGTGGCTTCATAGAGTATAGAGGTAGTTTTGTGGGGAAGTTAAACCATGATAAAACTCTATTGAATACCTAGCATGTGGTTTTAAATCATATAATCCCTTATTTTAAGTATGATATTGAAAAATTAAGGAGTAAGAAACATTCAAGATACATTGTCTGTACATGACCATAACCACCTCTAGGTGACATTGATAAAAGGTTCAATAGTCATTTAAAGATGTCAAAATAGGTACTGAACCCCTCATTTATGGTTATAATGCATTAGGGAATCATGGAAGACTTAGGAGGAAATATATTTTTGTAAATTCAAGTATGGATCACCTTTACAAGATCTAATAACAATGTACAGGGACCTTTTCCCTAAAGGTTGAAACTAGAGCACCTTGCTCTTTTGAAGGGGTCTTGTGACAATGCTATATTGACTCATGATTACTCCTATTTCACTCATTATATAGACTCTACATAATTATATCACTTTACAATAGATATAGGATAGACAAAGTGAGGATGGTTGTTAGATAGTCTAAAGTTGTTTACTTATGCTCTAAAAATAGGTAGTGATCACCTACAGGTCTGAGCCCAAATAGACCTCTTCCCCTTAGGTTACAAACACAAAACATGTTTAAAGATTAAATGGTTTGATATGCTTTAATACAACATTCATAACCTAATGATTAGTTATAAGATAAAATATTGTGTTTTAAGTCCTATAGACACCTACAAGTATGCCTAAATCCAAGGCTATGCACCTACAGCCAGGGGTCAAAATCCATATCACTCTTTGAAGTGGACTTAAGCTTAGAGATATAAACTTATTCCAATGTATAATGACTTAAAATACCATCACATGAAATCCAAATGATCATGACACAATTTCTAATTTGAAACCATCACTTGTAGGTTCTTTTTGGTCAAAATAGTCATCTATAATTTGACTATGATGTAACTATGAGAGGAAATAGGTGGATCAAACATTGGTAGATATGTAAATGAATTATTTAGAGTTAAAATTTATATTAAATGAGATAAAATTTATATATTAAGTACTATATAAAAAATCCAATTCCAAGCACCAAGTTACATCTATAGGTGGGCCCCTGTTTTAGAATAAACACAGTCACAATCAGAAATAAAACTCAGTTTAAGCTATAGGTAAGGTGTATGAAGGGTATATGAAAGGTTGGAGTGATGAATGGATATTGATACATATAAAAATTTATTATGGTAGTATTTATATACCCTTTAGATTAGAAATAAATTAGAGAAGGATAATAAATTAAGCATACATATTTCACACTAAAAGTCCATACAGTCAGTCTGCTTTCCTAGGAACCTATTTTGGATCTTTAAAGTTTTAAAGGGTCAAATGATATGAAAAAGAGCTATATTTTGGTATAGATAATCCTTTTCACTTTTAGGGAATCCTAAAACACTAATTTTGCATGATGAAATAGGTTAAATACCCTCCATTTTGTCTCAAATAGAGGGTACTTCCCTAAGTGTATAAACTGGTAGGTTTGAGAAAAGGTGATAGATGGATATACCAAGAGATGAATAGAAATTTATAAGAGGTTTTTAAGGTTTTATAACACCTATGAAAAAATAAAAAACCAAGAAATAAAATATGAATATTAACAGGGTATCCCAGACCATCAAGTTTGTAAAAAGGCTCATTGGGCAAGGTTTTAGCCTGAAGCCAAATGGTATACCAATGATACATCAAACCTTAGTACTAGGTTCCAATGGAATAGGACATGTTTTTAGAGCCATTTTAGAGTTTTTCAAGCTCTTTTTTGTTAGACACATCCAAGATAATCTATTTTTGGCTTTAAGGTGCAAACAGAACTATTAGGCATGGCTAGGCCTAAAAGCCAAATGGGGAGTCACTCTCACTTTTCACATGAGGTGAGCATTATAACATATTATAGAAATTTTTTGGGAACATAAGGATGTTTTAAATCTATTGGTATGTAGGGAATGCATAAATAATCCAATTTTGGGCTCAGAGAAAACATTAGGATTATGGGAATGAGGAATCAAGCTCGACAAGGCAATTTTGAATGCTCATATCTCCCTTGGAGATTTGTATGGAGGTACAATATGTTTATAGTTGTTATAATGGGTCCTAAAAAACCTTCTTGAGAATTTTTTTTTTCAAGTTGAATGTCCCATCTTTATGAATGAAGCTTAAGAGTCAAAACTACTCAAAACCTATACAAATGTTGGTTATTGACCCAATGGAGAAAATGAGGATGGAAATATATTTTAATGGACCATTTTGATGATGAAAATTACTAGAAATTTCAGATAACTGACTCAAGATCCTCACCATCCTATTGGATTGTATGGAATCTATATGAACAAGGTACAAACATGGTTTTCTTGACTATTTTATGCATTATGTAGGTTCTAGGAACATTCAAGAGATGAAATAAAGTTTGGGAGGAATATTAATACCTTGGATAACCCTCCATTTTCATTTCATTCATAAAAAAATTCCTAATTTCCTCTACTATAATTCTCATCTTAGCCAATCAAAACTGGCATAGTGACCAACCTAGTGAGAAGGGTGAAAAACTTCAAGTGAGCTAATTTTAAGGTGTACCTGATGATTTTAAGTCTATAAATGGTATTGACACATGTAATTCACTCCCTCCCATTTATTTTCATGTAAAATTTATGCCTTTTTGGAGTCCAAGTGTGCAAGGTGCATGAAAAAAGAGTTTTTTAGACTATAGATGGTGATAGCTCATTTTGGGAAGGTTCTAGATGACCAAGAAAACATATAATGCATGGAGAGGAATGTTTGAAATTCTTACCCTTAATTATAATCATTTTTGGTATGTTCAAATAGTGCTAATCATGAAGGCAATTTTTTTGAGCTAGTAAAGGGAATTTTATGCTACTTTTCAAGAGTTTTATGCCTTATATGGACACTTATTCCTCATGGCCTTACATGGTTCATACCACATCCTCTTATAATACACAAGTAACTCCTTTTCTCATCTTGACAAGTTTCCTTATGACCCTTGGACTTATCTCTTCTCCTCTCTCTCTCTCAAGTTCTATAAGAACTAACCATTTTGGCCATTGTAACTTATGCTCTACCTGAGTATGGTGAAGCCTTTCTCATTTTCATACCATTTTATCAATAAGACTAATGATTTTTACCTCTTCCATAATTTTTAATAGTGTTTTTACTTGGATGATGGATCTTTCTTAGTGAAGACTATGGATTTTTGAGCATGTTCTCTTATTCTCTTACCTCTTTGTAGCTTCTTCTTGTAGATTATGTGAAGTGTTCTAGGAAATGTCAAGGATTGAGTGAGTTAGTATATTCACTAGTTACATTCAAGTCCTCTTGTCTAGTCCTCTTAGCTTTACACATTCATCCATAGCCTCATAATGAAACATTGATGTGAGAAGACTTAGATTGGAAAAGTGTATGTTTGGTTAGTCCTTTGTTCTCATGTGTAAAATGTAGCTGGTTGAAAGTCATCAAATTATTTGGTGTATCACCTCCATTAGGATAGTTTTCTTTTATTTTTCTCCCTCCATTTTCCCTCACCAATTTTAAGTTTAGTAGTGATCCAAAGTGGTACATCAAGGGAGCTATCCCTATCTAGAGATTCACCTCATCCTTAGGCTATCCACAAGCTTAGATGTGTTTCAATTATGCTACTTGGATGAGAAGAGTTGAGACATCTCCTCAAAGGGTGAAAATATAAGTGAAAAAAGAGGTATTCTAGACCATCATAAGGGTGCAAATAAATTATCATGAAGATCTTATAGGGGTACTATAGATGATTATCAATTTCATATGACCTAACCAAGTCAAGAAGAGGGATAGAAACCAGTTTGAGAAAGATAAGTGTGTGAATATATAAAGGAGATAATCACATTTTATATCATCAATAAATTTTTTTGAAGGTTATCAAGGGTTTGAGGTGGTTGAGTTGGTGTTGAGTCATCTAGGGGGTTGGTGCCTCCTTACAAGTGGGTGCTTGCTAAAGCTTAATTAGGTTGGTGCTTATCTAGTTGGGGTTGGTGCTCTAAGTGAAGTTGTAACTTCATTAAATATTTATAGTTTTCTTATATTACTATAGTCCATTTACATCATCATTGTATTTTCTTCCCATGAGGGTTTCCCATTCAAATAAGTGTTGTATGTGTTATTCTTTTATTTCATGCTCATGGATCTTAATGTGTTGTTAGTTCACTCTATTGTTTTAATGTTTCATTAATAATAAATTAAATTTGAAAAAGTTTTGAAGACTGATTCACCCCCCCCCTCTCACTCATTGCACTTTCAACAACTAGTATTAGAGATTGATCCTTTTAGACTTGAAGGTAATCCTAATAAGTACAAGATGGTATGTGAGCAGTAGGAAGAAGACAACATGTATTAGGAAGAATATTTCTATGACATTGAAGAAGGATAAGATAAATTAGACCTTGAAACTAAGCTCATAAGTGTCCTTTATGATTTGAAACATCAAGAGAAGACTATCAAGGATCTCTAGAGTTAGTTATAAGAAATCAACACAAGGTGTAAGTCAAAGGTAGTTAAGTATGACCAGTTGAATACAAAGCTAGATTCCTTGAAGGTTGAGCATGAGTAACTCATAGACAAAATGAAAAAATTTGAAAAAGAGAGTGAGAATCCAGAACAATTCAAGAGTACCAGCCTAAAAATACCAATCAGGAAGCCTAATGCAATAAAGGAGAAGTCATCAAGGAATCATGGTAAGTATAGAAATGTTGTTTGTTCATAATGTAGGACACATTTTAAGATTTTGCTCCAAAAGAGTTAAAAGGTTGATAAGATTCAACATGACATATGAATCTCCTAGAATGCATAATAAGGATCAAAAATTAGTATGGAAGCCAAAGCAAGCTAGGATGGATCAGATTAAGGTCAAGAAGCAAGATGGACTATTTTCCAATAAGGATTTAAAGACCAAAGAGTTATCTATGCCAGCTCAAACTACCTTTCACACTCAAATTCATGAAATGGTATATAGATAGCGGTTGCTTAAGCTACATGATAGGAGATAGAAACAAGTTCATATATTTAAAGAAGAATGTTACAGGAATAGTAAGGTTTGGAGATAATACAACTACCAATATAGATGGCAAGGGTGTTTTGAGATTATAAAATGGAAAGACTAAGACATAAAATGTGTTATATGTGGAAGGTTTGAAACATAACCTACTTAGTGTAATTCAAATGTGCAATCAAGGACACACAGTAACCTTTCATGACATAGGGTGTGAGATAAGGAGAGCCAAATTAGGTAGGATAATTGCCAATGCCAAGAGGACTGAGAACAACCTATATGTATTAAATTATATCAAGAATGAGATATGTTTCATGAGAAATATAGATGAAATTTGGATATGGTAAATAAGGTTAGGTCACCTAAACTTTGGCAACCTATTCAATATTACCACTAAGAAGTCTATGAAGAACATGCATAAGATCACTAAACCTACAAACATATTATTCAAGGCTTGCCAACATGGTAAATAGACTATAATAAGGTTCAAGTCTAAGGAGTAATCTTATACAATACCCTTGGAGCTAATACACACTAATCTTTGTGGGATTATAATAATTCAAAGCATTCAAGGAGATAACTAATTCATGTTACTTAGAGATGATTACACAAGAATGACTTGGGTTGCATTCTTGAAAGAAAAATCAAAATCTCTTGACAAGTTCAAGGCATTCAAGGCTCTTGTTGAGAATGATAAGAATGGGAAGATCAAGTGCCTAAAATCTAATAAAGGATGAGAGTTTAGGTCCAATTATTTTGATTATTTCTATGAGGTTCATAGAATAAGGAGACAATTCTTAGTAGCTAGGATACCTCAGCATATTGAGGTAGTGGAAAGGAAGAATAGGACAATTTAAGAGATGGATATAACTATACTAAATGAGTCTATATTATCTAATGGATATTGGAGAGAGGTAGTAATCACTACTTTCTACATTTTTAATTGAGGATAGATAAGGACTAATGGCAATAAGAATCCTTATGAATTATGAAAGGGAAGACCTACCAATGTGGAACACAATAGAGTGTTTGGGAGAAAATGTTTAATTAAAAGGGATGATGAAGACTTGGTTAAGTTTGATTCTAGATCTGATTGAAGGCATATTTTTAGGATACTCATCAATGAGCTCAGCTTATAGATGTTATACCAAGATACTAAAAAAGATAGTGTGAAGCACCAATGTGAATATTGATGAGACAAGTAAATCTCACTCACAGTCAAAGAAAACTTTAGAGAATCAAGACTTCAATAATGAAGAGGAGACTATAGATCTTGATGAGGAAGAATAAAAATTTAAAGAAATACAAGACTCAAAATGACCCTGAAGACATATTCAAAGAGATCACCTGAATCTCAAATGATTGGTAATAAGAATGTAGGTATGAAAACAAGGAGAATACTAGTAAGTAGTCTAAATAAAGATAATGTTTCTCTATTATCCAATATTGAACCTAAGAGTCTTATAGAAGCAAGAAAAAATAAATTTTTGATAGGTAATATGAATGAGGAGTTAGATCAAATAGAGAATAATGAGACTTGGGAACTAGTTCCAAGGCCTAAAGACAATAATGTCATTGGCACAAAATGGGTGTTTATAAATAAGTTGAATGAATATGGATAAGTCACTAGGAATAAGGCTAGATTGGTATGTAAGGGATATGCACAAGTTTAAGGGATAGACTTTGAGGAAACCTTTGCACTAGTAGCAATATTGGAGTCCATTAAACTTTTTATAACATATGTAATATTCAAAGGATTCAAGGTATACCAGATGGCTGTCAAATATGCCTTTTTGAATGGGAATTTGGAAGGGGAAGTGTACATTGAGAAATCTAAAGGGTTCTCACTATCAAATGATAAAGACTATGTTTTTGGGTTGAAAAATTCTCTCTATAGTCTAAATCAAGCTCCTAGATCTTGGTATGCTAGATTGGACAAGTATTTTTTGGATCAAGGATTCAAAAGAGGAGATATAGATAGTAATTTATACATCAAGATAGAAGATGACCATCAGTTGATTGTATTTATCTATGTGGATAACATCATCTTTGGTGGAACTAATGAGAACATGAACAAAGCCTTTGCATAGGTGATGAAGAAAGAGTTTTAGATGTCTAAGCTAGGAGAACTATCATTCTTTCTTGGGTTGTAAATCACTCAATTTAAAAAAGGTATATTCATCTCACAAGCTAAATACATAAGAGAGATGTTGAAGAAGTTTGAGATGGAAGATTTTAAGGCAATTAATATACCCATGATCATAGGATGTAAGTTCAAAAAGGAAGATAAGTCTCTAAAGGTCAATCAAACATCATATAGGTCAATGATTAGAAGTTTATTGTATACCTCTGCCTATAGACCTAACATCATACAAGAAGTAGGTCTTATGGGAAGGTTTTGAGTAGATCCAAAGGAGAATCATCTGCAAGTAGTTAAAGGGATAATTAGGTATCTCAAAGGGACTATGGAGTATGGATTTTGGTATCTAAGAATCAAGGAGTTAAATTTGATAGCCTACACAAATGTAGATTAGGTAGGAAGCATAGATTATAGGAAGAGTATCAGTGGAGGAGCCTTTTTTATAGGTGGGTTCCTAGTTTCATGGATAAGCAAGAAGCAACCATCAATAGTTTTATCTACTTATGAGGCTAAGTATATTGTAGTAGCTTCATGTTGCACTCAGGTCCTATGGATGAGATGGACCCTAAAAGACTACAAAGTAGAGTATGGTGGTCCTAGTCCTATCTATTATGACAATACAAGTTCCATAAGTGTCTCAAAGAAACTTATCATGTACTCAAGGACATAACACATTCCCATTAGGTATCATTTCCTAAGAGAGAAGGTAAGTGAAAAAAATTTCAAACTTGAATATGTTTCTACACAAGATTAGATTGCAGACATCTTGATCAAACCACTTCTAAAGGTAACTTTTGATCACCTAAGATAGGAACTAGGTGTAATTACTACCCCTCACAATCAGTAAAAAAGTCAAGAACTTAAGGGGAGATAATCATGTTCATTATCTCTAAGAAAAGGTGAGTTATTCCAATAAGGTATACATGGAGATAGGGGAGCATGTTTATATTATGTCTCATAAACTCATAAGTCCTTTATGTTGAGTATTTTAGTTTCAAAGAATGTGATTTAAGGAGTTACAAACATCACTCTATCATTTATGTCAAAGGGGAGAAAGACTAGAATGGGGATATAAGAATGATTAGTATACAGTATGTTTTTCCATCAATGACAAAGGTGGAATTATTGAGCATTGTTCTTATTGATTTAAGTTTGGCATTAATGTTGTCTTTGATGTCAAAAGTTCTAAAGAAAGGTGTTCATGAGGTTATTGACGAATTTTTTTGTTTGATAGTATCATTGATAAGTATGACATTGTTTTAGGAGCATGTAAGACATGTGATGAAGGTATAAGAGCATTAAGAAGTGTTTTAAGGTCAGTTGTCAAGTTTCAAGAGCTTAAGAAGCCTAGTCATGACACCAGTCATTACATAAAGATACCTTGTAAGAAGATATGGGCTTAGTAGACTAGTGAGATGTAAAAAGGCATAATAGGTTGTATATATTGTTTTATCATGATTTTTAGGCTTTAATACACTCAATTGAGTCTTAGGGTAAGCCTATAAGGGTAAGACCTACAAACCTAGAATGTAACTAGACCACCTCTAGACCTTGTTTGGCCTAATGAGAAAACATGAGATATTGACAAGACATATTAATAATGTTTGACATTGTTTTAGTATGATATATGTTTTATGAGCATGTATATGATGTGGAGAGAACATGGAAAGAGACTTGAATGTCAGTTTCAAGGCCTAATGTGACTTGCAAGTCACGGCCTAAAGAGCAAAGAGAGAGATGGTGACCAGATGGGGTATTAGGATTAGTTTCCAAGGAAATAATAAGAATATGAGAATTTTCATTGGTGTTATAGGTTGTATTAGGTGCGTTTACCAAGTCTATAGTCAAATTTTTTAATAAAAGGCATGAAAAGTGGTTTTGAGGTTTTTTGAGTGCATAAAATGAAGGGTTATCAACTCGAGAAGAAATTTTAAGTGTTCATATTCATGTGTAACCTCTACATGAGAACCTAATTTTTTGAGGAGATATGGGTAAGGTCCTAACAAATATATCTAGGAATTAGTTTTGGAAATGAGGGGCAATCCTTTATGAGCAATCATTAACACCATAAATAGTGGTAACCATCTCTAAAACCCTAACAATGACTCAATGTGAAAGATCTTGTTATAAAGTACTCAAAATGGATTGGTATATCTATTTAAGTTATTGGATCATATATCCAAATCTCTTAGTCACATCCAAGTGTGATTGGTTTTTTAGGTGAGTGAGTGGATCCTACAAAAAAAGGCCTTTTCCTCATAAATTTGATGTAGTAGTTAGATTTAACCAAGTCAATATTGATAAATTAATGAAGTTTGATACATTTATTTGATGAAAATGGTGGTTTTTTATCATATTATATCCCTCATGGGTTTTAAACCAGTATTCCAAGTTAACAGGTCACTAATAGACCTAATGGTGCAAACAATGAGAAAACCAGGCAGAAGTGAGAAGTTAATTAGGGATGTGTTATCATGGATTAGGGATAAATCCAAGTGCATGGATATTTTTTTCAAGACCTATAGTACATTTTAATTTTGGATAATTTTTTATATCAGTGAATATGAATAAAACATTGCTTATAAGTTGATATGTCTAGTTTATATGAAACAGTGAGATACAAGACTATGAGATTGGTCTATAAGACCAATATTTATATTTTAACATATTATATATCTATATTATAATAGTATAATTAACACATAGGATCATATAAATGCATTTTAAATCTCTTAAAGTGGTTATATAGGTGTTTTGGGTCTTTGTTTCCATGATTGTGTTTTTAGGCTAGTTGGCAATTTTGAGTGGGCTACTTGTAGAAAAGGGTTTGAGTAATGAAGTATAATGAACTTGATGAATTTGTATAGGTATTGAAGGTTATTTGTATATAATTTTTTTCCATTGTTTTTTTACAATATTTTGTTTTTGGTTTAATTGTTCAAGATATATTTTATGGGTATGCATAGGCCTAATTGTGAATAGTGTTTATGGCATGCTTCAAGTTGTGGTTGGAGCTAAAAGGTGTCATGGACCTAATTTGATCTTGGTAGTGGTATATTTAAGTGGAATATGATATGTTCCTAGTTTATCATAAGTTTGAGAGTGTTTTAAGGTGTTCAAAGGGTAATGTGTTGTAATGAAGGCCTAATTGAATTAGGTCTCCTTAAGGCCTAAAAGAGTTTTTGGTCCTATATACTATGACTAACTTTTTGTAATTTTTGATTAAAATTTATGTAATTTCCTCAGGCCTATTTTTTTTAAAATCTAAATATTTAAGTGTGTATGGTTTACTAAGGAGTGTATGAGCAAGAACCTAGTATAAGAACAAGGCCTAATAGGCCCAATAGTCTATGGAGAGATTAAGAGAGTTGAAGTGAATGAGATAAAACTTTGAAGAGATGAAGGAGGTCTTATAGACCATTAGGAGGGTGTAGATAAGTCATCATGAAGATCTTATATCAATATTATATATGATTATCAAGGTCATATGACCTAACAAAGTCAAGAAGAGGGTTAATTGAGGGAAGAAGGCTAGAGACTAGTTTGAGAAAGATATGAGTGTGTGAAGAGTTGAAGAAGGAGATCATCATCTATTATATGAGAAACAAAGTGTGATCATGGGTTTGAGGTGGTTGAGTTGGTATTGATTCATCTATAGGATTGGTGCCTCCTTAAAAGTGGGTGCTTGATAAAGCCTAGCTGAGTTGGTGCTTAGCTAGTTGGAATTAGTACTCCAAGTGAATTTGGTGCTTCAATAAATCTTGATGTTTGTCTTATAGAACTATATTTCATTTTCATCATTAGTGGGTTTTCTTCCCCTTGAGTTTTTCCCACTCAAATAAGTGTTTTGTGTTATGATTTTATTTCATGCTCATGGATCTTAATGTGTTGTTATCTCACTCTATTGTTTTGATAGTTTATGAATGATAAATTAACGTTTTAAAAGTTTTTAAGACTAATTCATCCCCCTTATTAGTTATTGTGATTATAATATACTCATCATATGATCTGTGTGGTTTTTAAGACACCTATTTATGAGCAATCTTGTACACCATAGATTCAGCATAAATGGCATCTAGTTCAAAGAGCTTAGAGCATAGTCTCAATTCACACACCAATAAATATATTTGGAAACAACCAAAAATATTAGAGCATAGTCTTAGTTTTTACAACAACTAAGATATTTTTAAATAATCATAGAGATTAGATCACAGTCTTAGTTTGCACACCAATCAAGATATTTGGAAATAACCATAGATATCAGAGCACGGTATCAGTTCAACCACCAATAAATATATTGGAAAGAGATCATGGACATAAGAACATAGTCTAGGAGCTAATCAATATATTTTATATAGATCATAGAGATACAAACACAATTTTAGCATGACAATAAATCAAGCTCTTTACTACAAATTATACACACCTAACCACTAGTAGTGTATCACACATAGTTTCAATTGTAGAGTCTACTTCTACACTGACACAATATTAGTATGGTCATTTATTCACCATGCCATCTAGGTTTAGATAGTATATACTTTAGTCACATGATCTACATGCATATATCTTACAAAACACTTATAAAATCTATACCAATGAATAACATTCATAGTCCACTACACATGTCTACTTAAACATTTGTAAAAAAATAAAAAATTCATTGTCATTCCTTAGAAAAATACCATATACTAGTATCACCATTTAACATAATCAAAACAATTAAACACATGTAAACATGATCAATATAACCAAATTGAGATATCAATATACACAATGCCTATATAACAACAAACATCCATATATATAACTCAAAACATAGTTTCAATAAAAATATTTTACATCACTTTATATACAGGCATGGCCACTAGGACATCCCCCTCACTCTCACTCTCAAACATATTCATATTGGAATTAGAGGCCCCACTATCCCTCTGTGACCTCGATTGATGGTTGCATCTACTCTTTATCTCATGAAACATAACCAGCTCAACCATACACTTTGCATGCTCTCATTATAGATGTATGTAATTATCCATATCCAACTACTTGCCCCACCTAAGGAATTAGGTGTGGGCATGGTCCATCTCCACAACTCTGTGTATCCTCATCCCTATATTTAGTCTCTCACCTATACATTATGGTAGCTATAGAAGCTTGATCAAATAAATGGGCATGAACACCAATAACATTGGTGGTCTTCTCCACTAATATTTCATCTATAACATCATAAATAATATGATGTGTTAGTATGCAAAGTTTAGACTCAATGGTAGTCTCCCAATACTCATCATCATCTGAACCTACACATACTAACACAATGAATCAAATTCCTAGCCAAGTAAATAAGTAACCAAATACACAAAATATACAAACATACAATAATAACTTACCATCAACAGTGCTAAGTGGATCCACATCCAATATATCCTATGCAATAATCCCACCTCTCAAAAATAGAGGTGCCCATCTATGATCTCTCCACCAGGATATATAGGCATCAATATCTCTTACTTTTCCTACATCTAGTATGTCAATCATTGGATCTCATTATATTAATGAAATTGGGGATAACTCTGTAATCAATGGTCTAGGCCTATTACCTAGCCTCACTAGATCCTAAGAACTCCTCAACCACACCATTGGTGTTGGGGGCACATCCTGAGTAAGACCAAACTACCATGTCACCAGATCATATTGGAACCTATCATATACATTGACATAATGGTCATGTAGTTGAAATCTCACTCGAACACATCTCAATTAATCATCATCCTTAGGCCATCCTTCATAGCCTCTAAAGGGCCTACAAATAATGGCTTTGGCTATCACCCATCAACACTGCATCATGCAACTCTTAGGCATGTGGGTCATCCTAGTTCACCTCTCTATAAATGACTATGAGTGGGCCCAATCACCTTAAAGAGGTAACACTAGTCTACTCATTGATATGTGCTCATATTCCCAACATTATAATAGTTTGTAATACCCAATACTTTTTTCATACATCTCCTACATAAAATGCTATAAATCTCGATATAAGTGGGCTAGTATAGTGTAAACCCACAAGTATATGGTACCATGATCCTCTATGGCATGCACTATCTCATGCATTCTCTAGGATATCAATACCCCACTCCCATATATAGCCATGAAAGAATCTAATAAATTCACTAAGAACTTCTTCATCTATAAAATATTTAATGTGATAATTAGTGATAATAATATATTACTACATCTCCCTATATAATGAGTCCCTATATATATAGCAAAAAAATACATAACATCCTGATGTATATCTTGATCACTAATATCATCCTATAACATGGCTCTCTTCCTAATAATAGGTAATTTCATGATCCTATCCACATCCTCTAGGGTGACAGTTATCTCCCAATAGGTAACTAGAACATGTAGGTATCTACATCCTACCTCTCACATAGTGCAATCATCATGTGTTTATCATAAGTCATTAAATCTAAGGAGTACATATGACTCAAACTAGCTCTATCTACCATGACCATCTCAGTGTCTATTAGGGATAGACCCCATAAGGTCTCCATCATCTAGCTACTCTAAAACTCTCTTATACATGCATCAACCTAAAAAAATACAACCAAATACAACATTACCAACACAAAATATAAGATCAATATAAAATCATAGTCATCAAACACTAATCATAAATATAAATCATCATAAACTAGTCCTACTAGACACTAGCACTACATATAGGATAGTAGCACTATATAGTAGCACCATATCTATGACACTAGCACCATATCCTAGATATTAGTGCTAATATTGGGACAAAAGTGCCACTTTTCCAAAAAATGGCCCTAAACTAGTATATTTTCAATAAAAATAATAAAAAATGTAATACAAATTATAAAAATAAGAAAACGTACAGGCTCCTTACTAGGTTAACCTCTTCCATAACTTGGATAAGTGCCTCCATTTCCTCATATTGGGTCAAAGTCACTCCTCATTTCCTCACATTCTCTCTATCTCAAAACAAACAATAAATATCAACTCAAATGATACAAATGAATTTTCAAACTAATCAAATAACCTATTTACATCACATTTATCAAATGCCACCATACTAAGGTTGACCTTACACACCAATTTCATCAACTAATACCAACTTCTTACTAGTGTGATATCTAAAGAATCATAATTTTGATTTATTAGTTGTTTCTTTCCCATTGGACTTAACCTTAATGTACCTCACCCTATATTGGTTAAACCAACATCCTAATCACATTTAACTATGCAAAATGACAAAACTAATATTACTATAATAAGTGTAATAAAGAAGAAATGTCTATCTCATTACCAATTTCAATAATTGACTCTATCACAATAGATAAATATTCAAACTTAAAACAACCTCACCCTTATTATTTCACATCGACACATTTGGTAGTTACCACTTTTGTTTAGACACCCTTACCTTAGTCTTGGCTTTCTCACCAAAGGTGGGGGAATACACATAGATTACTTTAGATATACACATATTCAAACACATGATCTCACTCAAATACATATATTTAGACACATGGGTCTCCTTGTATACAAATATTCAGACATAGGTTCACTCAAATATAGATATTCAGACACACAAGCTCACTCAGATATAGATATTTAGACACACAAGTCTACTCAGATATAGATATTCAGACACATGGGTTCACTTAGATATAGATATTTAAGCACATAGTTTTATGTAGATGTGCAGTCTAGCTCATATATATAATTTGACTCAAATATATAGGTTTAAATAGATATACAGGTTTAATAGATATATAGTTTAGCTTAGACATTATAGTTTGACTTAGATATTATAGTTTGAATCATATATACTTATGTTCAGATACATAACCACATTACTCAAAAATTAGGATTAGAAGCATGATGCAAAGCACACATCCTTAATCTCCATTTTTTAGATTACCAAGTTACACTCAAATCATCACTAGGATGTCACCAAGATGCCACTAGGGTTTCACCAATTTGGGTCACATGACCATCTATAATATTTGATACATAGGCTTCTACTAGATCTAGTTTCCATACTTAGATTTAGTACACACATCAGAGTGGGGGAAATCAGGACTTATTTATCCACATATTTAATTATCATACTAATATTCAATACACACATTAGATTGGAATAAAGTAGGATTTATTTCTCCACACACTAATTTTACATACTCAGATTCAATCTAGATATCAAGGTGGGGGCACAATAGGGTTTTGTTTCTCATGATTCAATTCACTATTCAGATTTAGTATAGAGGACATCCACATTAAGGATTTCCTCTTCACATATTTCATTCCAACTCATGTCCACTTCTCTAGCCAAGAAGTGAGCCACATCCAAAACACATCCACATAGGTAATCACAGGTGCATGATCCTCTTTTTATTTTACTTTAGTAATTTCATTTCATTGCATTACTAGAATAAAATGGAGGTAAATGTATATACCCTAATTTAATCAAGCAACCACAAGTACTACATCTTTTATTGCTCTTTCACAAGGTCTTAGTGATGAATATATCCCTTTTTCACATAGTAATTTTGGGTTCTTTTATCTTTATATGTCTTGTCTTCCATATTTTTGCACCCCCAATGGCCTTGAGTCACCTCCTCCCAATCACAGGAGGATCTAGCTTGTCCTACTTGGTCTTATCTCAATTTTTAGGACTCAAGACACTAGTGCCATTATTAATATAGTAGTTCCATGTGACACTAGTATCTAATTATGGCTCTAATGTTTTATGGTCATTTTATACTATGTTTTTGGGTCCTCACCCTACCTTGAACCTTCTCTTTTATTTTTATCTCTATTTTTATGACTTATCAGCCAATGAATAAGGTCTTACATTTAAATCAAAATTCCTTCTATATAAAGAACCTCACAAGGCAATTACATCTAGCACTTACTATTTTTCCACATAATTACTTAAAATCAATCACTAGTATATCTCAATACTTTACATACTACTTAATTATTACATTTAGACATTGCATGCTTGATCAAAGAAGGGCCTAAGTGAAAGTCATTCTAGCATACCATGCATGTTGATTATGCGTGTTCCCTAAGGGATAAATACATGTGATATAAGATCCCTAGCATTGGGGTTAATGTAGGTAATGACTAGGATAATAGGGGTTCTACTTTGTATGATCATAATATGCCATAACCCAATTTTCCCCTTTATTTTTCATTTGATCTAGCTGTTTCATGTGTGTAGGTACTCATGAGGGTTTTGGAAGATATTCAATGAAAATAGTGACACAAGAAATGTTTTAGAAGACACAGAACCACCTAAAGGTCCCCTAAAACCTCCCACAACTTCCCTAAAAGTTCTAGATAGCTCCTTTAAGAGGGACACTAGTGCCAATAATTGGACACTAGCACTACATGGTGTTATTGTCCACATAATGGCACTATTATCTAAAGCTATATTTCATCTATAGTCATAGAACAAAAGGTGTCTAATTGTTTCTCCATCTTATTTTAGCCTCTTAAGCCATAAAAATACATGTTTTACTTTAGATAAGTGTTCATTCTTTATATCCTTGTTATTTTGGAAAAAGCTTGTCAAATTAATTATTTCCAATTTTATTTTAGGTTGTTGCTATACTCAAACCTTTAACAACATAATATTTACATAACATAAGTCATAAATGGTTAAAACAGTTGGAAAGACAAGAAAACACAAAACTAAGTTACTTAGTTTGACTTAATTGACCATATGATATAGTTTTAATGAAACTAAAAAATGGCAAGGATAAAATGGAAAGTTGAAGCACTGAATAATTTTACGGAAGACTATAAGTAGAAAAATTGATATAATTGACAAATTTGAAGTACTAATCTAGATAGAGGGAACCAGATAATATAATAAGGTTGACATAGTTGTCTGAAACTAAAAACTAAAAAAATGTAGAAATTGAACATGGTTTATTAGCATGACCTAGTTTATTGAGACTAAAAACTAAAAAATTTAGAAAATGAACAGGGATGAACAACATGACCTATTTTGTTGAGACTAAAAATTAAAAATTACAAAAAGTGAATTGGGTTTGCCAACATGACCTAGTTAACTGTGGATGCAAATATACATATAGAGAACTAAATTGGGTTTTTCATTGTGACCTAGTTGACTATATATCTAAAATATGCAAACAAAAAATAATACTAGGTCAATTAATATCTCCTAGTTAAATGGAAATGAATATTTTAAAAATTAAGGGTTAGATTCACATCAGGTTCACTAGAATATATGCAATATATTAAGATAGATCTATAATTTATCCTACTTATTAAATACAAGCTTGGATAAGGTAATCAACTAACATCTATTATGATACTTTGTATATAAATAACATGATGAAATTGGATCCATTAAACCTAAATAAGAGAGCACTTATCACACAACACTAAAGGAGAGGGCTCTAAAACCTCTAAAAAATCAATATCCTATAATAACCCTAATTATGTCTTCTAATGCATAAAATTAAATCTAATATGGTGTTATCAAATCTTATAACACAAAATACAGATGGTTTAAAATAAACAAAACAAACAAGGGATCATGGTAGGCAAATGGGTACCTAGATCACCTAAGGTGGAAGATGGCAAGCAAATAAAACATTATAGTTATACTAAGTTTTAGTATAGAGTTAATATAAGAAAGGAGTTATATATTAAAAACATACTAGTTTATGTAATATCTATCTATAAAATGAAATTAAAAAAATAGAGATATGTACCTTAAAACGAACATATCGAGTCTCAATCTCCCCTTGGCCAATGGTGATTTGAAAGAGATTATTGTGGATTTATAAGGATCACATTATAAAAATAATATCTATGATAAAATACTCCTAATTTCATTTAATACTTCTCATAATATAATTTATATTCCTTCCAAGGTAAATCCTAAGTAATGGTTCCTTCAAAATTAATTGTAGCAGAATTATTAGCTATAACAATGCAAAAATAAATGTTCATATATATTAGATTGAATTGAAGGTTATATTTCTATAAATTTAAATGTCCTAACCCTTTAAAAAACTTATCCAACAAGTATTTCCCACTCAATCCTATTTATTAAAAGTTAATTTTAGGCCTCAAACTAGGTTAACCAAACCAAACTTAGTTCTGTAACATGCACCATAGCTTTCACAACAGGGTTGCCCAAGAAGACTTAGTAGTAAAAATGGGTGTTTTATTAGTTATGTGTTCTTTTGGAAGAGAATTGATTATGTATTTGGATAAATGTGGTTTATTTTCTTAGGGAGTTAGGTAAATGAGGTTTATTTTCTTAGGGAATTAGATAAATGAGGTATATTTGCTTAGGGAGTTGGATAAATGAGATTTATGATGGGTTTAGATATGATATAATTAACCAACAATATTTTGAAGAACCAATTATCTACCCACCCATTTCTCAGTGTACCCTTCAATTCTTGCATTCAGAGAGATTAAAAATTAATAGATTCCTATAAGAGAGAAAGTGTCAGTAAATTATAAAATTCTAAAAAATTATGTGTATACACCTCCCACTTGTAATGTTTAATTGATACTTTGTGAAAAAAATATATATCATAATATTTAGGTGAGAGAAATTAGTTTAACCTAAAATTAGGTGCGAAATGATTAGAAATGCCCAAAATCATTAACATAGAATTCGATTTTATCTCTAGTTTACTGACTCATTTATCTCTTGCTAGGGTGAGACCTTATAGAAGAGATTTAATCTCTACCTCATTTTTGGTGGCTTTTGGAATAAGTGTAGAAACACATACAATTAATTAACCTATACAAGTTCTAAGCAATCCTCCAAAGCATAGAAACCATGTATGGTATTTTCTTTCTCTATCAAATTTAAATGAAATCCAATCTCTAGTTTGGGGAATCCAACATATTGATAATCTTCCAAGTTTGGAAGTATCTCCCTCACTAAATAGATACTATGAAATTAAAGGCCATTTATACTAAAGTTCAATGTTTATGTTATATTTTTGGGTATTGTATGATTTATTAACTATTGTTACTCACTTTAAAATGGATAATTCCAATCTTTCAATGAATCTTTTCCATGATAAGTCTTCCTACCTAAAAATATGTATGTTTCTTTCTAACCAAATACTTCATAAAACCATTGTAGGTGATGAGATAGAGTGGACTAACAATATTAGAATGGGGGTAATTTAATGAATCAATGAGTTACCCTATTGTTATATGAAACACCCAAGGAAAGAAGAGTCTTTTAAATAGCCATGACCAAGTTTTAACTATAAACGAGCATCTTGTTTAGCCCTATATTTTATTTTTTACAAGGGTGCCCATAGGGTTAATAATATAGAAATGAATAAGCACAAGGGTGATAAATATATCTATATTAGGCTAATTAATTTGAAAACTTAGATAAACAAAATTTTAAATTTATAATACTAATATATACCAAAAATAGAAATTATAACTATTGATTGATATTTCAATGAATTGAAAATTAGAGTACTTATTTGATTTATTGTGTGTATACAGATCTAGGATAAAATAAGTTAGAAGTAGACTACATTAGGTTTTTATTACAAATCATTAGATTTTATAATTTTTTATTTTGTGTCTTTAGATGCTTGTGTTAGATATGGATGGTTGCATCGATATTGATGTCTGAGTTAGACACAAGTATCTAGTATGGAATATCAATTGGATTTGGATGTGACCACCTAGAGCCTTATAAGTTTTCTATTACCTTTCTTATGAGGTTTTCATATTGTGTGAATAGGGTGTTCTTCTTTATAAAATGATCAAATCGTAGCTTCCTAACCCTTAGAGTGACTAAGGAAAAAATGGGTTACTGGTCATAAGTGTCAAGTTATCCCAAAGACCCCTTTATTAATGGACACTGCCTAAATATCCAATACCCTAAAAAAGGCCTCAGACTTATGTATTTCTCCCATATGTGTTGTCTTATGTGTGTGTAAGGATGCAATGTGTGATAATAAAGTACATATAGTGACCTATATTTTAACTTCACAAATATTGATAATGGGATGCTCCTTCAATACTTTAGACCTATGAGGATACTGATCCTATGCTTGATATGGAAATAGGGATGAGTAGGGTATATTTGCTCACTTGAATTCTTGATTGAGTGATTTTGGCAAGTTACCTTGTGAGTTCCTAGTATTTTATAGGTATTTTCTAGGTGTATAATGAATGAGGGTTGATCTTTTATATATACCAATATTTTTTTAAAATATCTCACACTAATTCACTTAGGCCAAATTTTAGGATATGTTTCATTTGGAAATTGGGTGAATTTTTGGCACTAGATAGTTTGAAAAGGGACACTAGCATCAACATAGGTGTCTAGATAGGATTTAAGTGTCGAGGAATCAATAAAATAGGTACAAGTCTAAAACTGGTAGAGATTGATAATTATCAAGTTTATAACATTTTTCATAATATTTAAGTCTTTATCATCAAAATAATAGTGGTTAGAATAAGAGATAATAAATTTAGGAATAAGAGATAGTGAATATGAGCCTTTCAATAGTGGGAAGGTTTTAGAATTGAAGGGTATAGCCATGATAGGTATTTTCCAAGTGTATAAGATTGATGTGATATATAATTTATATTCAGTGTCTACATTCCCCCTAATTTAATCTAGTAAGAAAATTTATATTTTAAAGGAAAGAAATGTGTACCTCAGTGTGTATAACACACCTTATCATTGTATGAGTCCCACTTGAGTGCTTTGTTGGTGACTAGCCTACATCCAAGAGTATATTATAATATACATTCAATGCATATAATCTAGAATTAAAATAATTTTAAATTGGTCAAAATAAAGAGAGCAAGGTTAAGAGTACACCTGTGTATCAATGCATCCATCATGCTTTTTGGTAATTTTATTTGAACTAATGCTTCATTATAAAATATTTGAGATGATATTAGGATAATAACCTATAAGTTCATATATAAATATAAATATTAGAGAACACCATGTCCCCAACCTTGGTAAAGAGGTGAATTTCCATATGTCCTTTGAGCTCATCTCAATTGTACAACCCAATCATACTTATAACATGGCGAGTGTGAGTGATCTAATTAAATTAAACTATAAATCTAGTGAGGGTGAATGATTTAATCACTTCATCCTATAAATATTGTGAAGTTAGATTATTCAATCAATTATAACTAATAAACTTTTTGAGATTGAGAGATTTAATCACCTCAACATTTCCAAAAGGTGAACTTACTATTGTAGTAAATTGTCTCAATAAAGTATGTAAAATTCCATCATGGGTAGATGACAATCCATAGTAGTATTTGAAATCTTAAAGTTGATTTTATTTTGCAATCTAAAGTGCTATTTTACATGGCATATGCACCTCATATGTGTCTCAAGCTGAAACCTAGGTAAAAAAATCATACCAATGTATATAATGTTGTCACAAATGTGTATTTGAATCATATAACTATGAAATTTGGCCAAATTTGATATTTTCAAGTTTGGAAGACATGTTCCCATGACATGCCCCCACTAAATCTAAATAATATGTAAATTGGTGTAAGTGTGGAGAACATGTTTCCATAACATTCCCCCACTATATTCTAAAACTATGAAAAAGTGGAAACCATGCCATCACTAAAATTTCTCACTTTCAGGTGAGGGTAAGTAAAAACTAGTAGTTTCCTTACCTCAAAAAGATAATATAAATGTATAATGTGTATGGAACATGTAGCATATAAGAGTAACATGTCCAGATAAATATAACAATGAGGTGCATAGTAAGTGATCACATAATGTCCTAATATGCATCATTTCAATCATGGCAATGTCTAGAGAGTAACAGTACAAGCTCAACAAAAATTCAAGCACACACATAATATCACTCAAAATCAAGAAAAAAGGCAATGGTCCAAGGAGACATCATAGAAGGGGCATGTTCAAATGTCACACAATTGAATGGAAATAACATATTTAAATGTAAAAAAATCATATAATGGCATGTTTAAATGTTAACATACAATAAGGCATGACATGTTTAAATGTTAACATATAATAAGGTATGACATATTTAAATGTCAAAATAGGAAAACAAAGGCACAAGGGTCACAAGTAATGGATCATATTCAAATACTAAAATAATTAATATAATGTGAGACTCTAGAAAGAAAAAACACTCAAGGAAGTGATAAAAAGGAAAGTATGTAATCATAAGCAACCAACATAAGCATGTATTATTATTCCCTAAATATATGTGTTAGCAAAAAATGTTAAAAATATAGAATATTAAGTACATTATGAATTATATAAGCATGTATAAAGGTATGTATAAGTACATAAGCTTAAACATTATAATTTAAGTTATAATATAATAATATAACCTATGTGTATCATGATCAAAGAAGTAGATTCCCCCGGCATATTGATGACATGAGTAGAGGGAAGGCCTAATATCCATATATGCATATATCATGTGCCTGGGTATGTTTGTATCATAATAAAAAGTTGTGTGAACATATGTTTTTGTATTTATCTAAAATGTGCCAAGAGTGTTACTTAAGACCACCCATCCCTAGCTTAGCCCTAGACCTACATTAGGGCCTATTTAGACACTTACATAACTTTCATGTGGGCCTTATGCATCTTTAGAAATCTCAAAATCAGTCTCGCACCCTCCCTTAGGCATCCAAGCCCCTAATGCCTTAGGTTCTAACACCTAGACATTAGTGCCATACTTTAGACACTATCACCCTGCACTAGTGTCCCAATTGGGAGTTATTATTTGTTCCCTATTTTTAGCCTCAACAGATATCATTTTAATCCCAAAAACACATAGGGTTAGCCTAAACCTATTTAAAACCCCGAACAAGAACTAGATTAATATATACACATGATTTTTATCCTTTTATTCACTAGATGGAAATTAGATGGAAATACACACAAATAAACTCAGAACAAGTTGTGCATAGTCAAGATTATTAAACCTTATTTTTCCATGCTTCTCCATACATTCATTTACAACCATCCTAAGATTAAAATAAAAATATTTCTAGTTTCAATCCTCACTTAAAACACTCAAACTAGAATTTATGCTAGCTTCGCTTGCACTTTCACTAATAATTAGGTGGGGAGAACTACATCTAGCTTGATCCATCATCAGAATATTGGTATGTAGGAAAATATCATCACATTGGTGTGTTGAGGATGTCCATCCTACCTAAATAAAATCACACTTTTTATACTTGTGACAATTAAATACCATAATCACATAGAGGTCTAGGGTTTATATACAAAATCATTCAAAATAAGTCATAGATAGTGAAGCAAGTTTCATCCATAAAGGAATAGGCTTAGTGGACTTAGACATAATTACTCTTAAAAGTACATATCAATTATTACACATAGGATATTAACACAAAAAGTTTACATTTGTGCCTAATTAATAATATCCATGGTATGACATTATCTAGGAGGGTTTCTAACACTTGGATTCTATTTATGACATTAAAACTAACACATGTACTAGCTTTCAACTTTTAGCTCCTTCATCTCAGTCAGTTTCTAGCTAAGTACTTATTTGTGATATTCATTATTATTTTGTGAAATATATTATTAGATCAATTCTTTCAAAAATAAGTGGCTATATTTATTGCATATTTTATACCCTGAATTAGCATACTCAGACCCTTTAATAACCTAGGGCTTAAAATCCATAACCCCTTAAGAGTTAAATCATTTGGTGAACTTAAATTACTTTGAATACTATCCAAACCTTATCCCTATATGATATTAAGGTTTTTACCCTTAATTTTCATATTTCCCTTGGTTTTTTTAGGATTTTTAGATTATATAAATTCCATTTTAGCAACACTACTTCATTTTATTTTCTATATGCCATCTCAAAAATTTATATCTCTTCCTTTAAGAAGTGTTAGTCTTAATGGCAATCCTATTGATCATACTTATTTTCCTTTCATTTGATATTATACCATGGAAAAATCACTAATTATAACCCCTGTTATTGATCCTTCACACCTTGATTATGTGGAATTCAATGATAATACATCTGAACATGAACAATACAATCAAGATCAAAATGATACACAAGATGGGAATCAAGATGCCCTCCCCCCACTCAATAATGAAAATCTTATAGTTAATAAGGATGAGAGTTTAAAAAGTTTTAGAGATAAAATTTTGGAACATCCCCATGATCCTGCATAGATTTTTCAAGCCATAATGGAGATAAAGAATAAATCCAATAATGGTCAATCTTCTACTCCTCCTAATAAAAATATTTTTACACCTACTTTGGGGGAAACTCATTCCATAACAAATTGCTTTAACATGGTAACCTTAAACAATGGCAACACCTCCTATGTCTAGTTCCTCCTCTCCATATGTACAATCCATTATGCATGATATCCATGACCTATAAGCCAAGGTGTTACATCTTGAGCATGGTGCTACTAGGCCATCACATCCATTGGATTATCATGCTCTTTTACACACACCACTGGCATAGTACATAATGGAAACTCCTTTTCCATCTATATTTGTGGTACCTAAGCTTAATTTGTATGATGTTAAGGGTGACCCACAGCATCATGTATGAGCTTTTCACATAGCATGTTTGGACTATGTGTCCAATGGTTGGTTACTTACTAAGTTGCTCCCACATAGTTTAAATGATTATGCCTTATAGTGTTTTTATGATCTTCCAAATCAGTCCATCACATCATTAAATCCATTGGTAGATATGTTTTTATCACACTTTTCAATCAATATCAGTGATAAGTTTTTATATGCTCAAGTGGTTCAACTTAAGCAAAATCCCAATGAGCCTATAATAGAATATGTCTTGTGATATATAATTATATTGACAAAAATGACTAGACCCATGGAAAATAGATAACTCCAAGAGATATTCAAACAAATTTTACTACCAACATTACATGAAGCTATATTATTCAATTAGTCTCCAACATTCATAGATTTATTCCATATAGTGAAAGAAATGGAAGTCAAGCTTCTCTTTATGGTAAAATTAAAGTAAAAAACTAGATCAAATTTAACCAATAAGAGTTCTAATAATCCCCCATATAAATTAAGTACAATTGAAAACAAAAATGATCAAAAGGCCATATAACACAACTTCTAAGCACCTCTTTGCATGGTTGTATCAGCTCTTCCATGGAGAGTTTTCACAAATCCTCCACAATCATTGCCACATGATTTATAGTAGATCTTATAATGCAATATCATATCTTTCCCTCCCATTAAATAGGTTGATATGACTAGGCCTCTTATAAATAGCTATAATTCCAATGTATTATGCAACTCTCATAGGGCACCAAGACATACTACAAATAAATGCATCAATTTGAGACATAAGATACAAGACTTGACAGAGGCCAATATCATTGATGTGGGCACACCTATAGAGAAAGCTAAATTTCAACCAATGAAATTTAAGGTAAAGAAAATATTTTTAGATCAATTTCCAAAACATAAAACTAATGAGGTAGGAAGCACTTTAGGTGTTCACTATACATATCAGGCACATCCACCATCAACATCTTATCATACTAGTATAGAGGACACACACCCCCTACGTAATATCATTGGTGTCTATCATACTATAGTTCTAGCTAGACCTATCATCATTATCTCATATTAGGATATTATTGATGATGATTTATATTTATATGCACTCTTTGTACTAGCCTACATTGATCATCATCTTATTCAAAGTGTCATGGTTGATATTGGGTTGAGTATTAATGTGTGTATCATTACACTTATAAAACATCTTTGATCAATATAGTTATTCATGGTTTTAGTGGCCATGTTTAAAGCTCCATTGGGTATATTGTATTCACATTACAGGTTAGGCTAGCACATGTGACCACTAATTTCTTATTCATACCTACTATAGGCATATTTGGCATGTTGTTGGTAGGCCATGGATATAGTATCTTCAAGCCATTCCATCCATCGTACATAGATACCTCAAAAATATACATGATAATCAAGTGATTATAGTTGAGGGACTTCCATATGAGTATCTTTTACCTATTCCACATGTCATTACATATTAGACACTAGTGACATTTCTAAGTATAGTTTCTATTAGTATGCCACATATTTTAGTTAAGGCACCAATGTAGGTGAGGTCTAATTTTACACTGTTACCATGTACACATATTCACCCACAGAGACCCTTATTAGAGACCCCTATGTAAGAGACATGTTATAGATTCTAGATAGACTCTCTACCCCTTTAATTCTAAAATCGGTGTTATTGAGTTCCTAGAGTTCTCAACATAGAGCATCCATGTCAATTACAACATATTCTACCAGATGGGTCCTTAAGATCCCTATAATTCACAGGTTAGTTGAGTCAACTTCATATATTCCTAGCCCTACCCCATTGGCAATGTCAACTATAAATCACTCAGTATAACTAATTCCTAGACCACAAATAATTTTTCACATATCACACACGATTACTCTTCCTCTATTTAATACATGATACCTTGATAGTGAGTCTCTTGTGAGATTCATTAGTTAGTATGTTCCTCCCTACTTGTGCATGATTTCATTTATTTTGGATCCTTGTATATAGTTTCATGTTCATGTTGATTTCACATAACTTATATACAAAAAATAAAAAAATAATATAGTATGTCAAAAACACAAAAATAATCAAATATTTTATTTGAAAATGCAAATTTTAAAATGTATGCATTTCCATGTTTACATTTTTTTTAAATGTTAGGTACTATGTTATCTCTATTAGTGTAGTTAGTTTTATCATATATACATGATTTACTTGTTCTTTTCTATATGTGTCCATGTCCTTGTGTGTGCCTTCTTGATTATATATGTGGACATTTGAACATGTCCTTCCATGTGGCTCTACACCAACTTTATTTTTATTTGAGTATGTGTACATTTAAACATGTCCTTGTATGTATTATTTTCTCATATTTAGTGACATGTGCCCATGTCCTTTGTATTGTGTCCCCTTGGCCTAATTTATATGCCTCATGTGTGTTGTATGTATGATTTCATGTATGTGTTATGTCTATGACACTTATCTATCTCTTGTTGCACACTCTATTTTTAGATGTCCGGAAGTACCTCATACATCTCCCCTTCCTCCCTAGGTTCCTTAATGGACATCATGCCCCATCCCCCTAGGTAGTTACTCAGTTTATTACTTAGATGTTTTGTCCATACATATGATTACATTGTTATATTTATCTTTAAAACTTTGTGAATGTAATATCTAACATACATCATGTATCACCAACTTATTATGATATTATCTTACATTGTGATGTCATGTATACATGTTATATTGGTTTATTACACATAAATCATATATGTTCAAGATAACACATAGCATTCAGATATTTTATTTTGAGGATAGTTATTACATAAGTATAAAAATTCCCCTCAAAAGAGGGGGAATTCACAAAGGTTTTTCATAGAGATCAAGCCATCCTAGTGCACTTAGAATACAATTTTCAACATGTGGGCACAAAATATAGAGCTCAAAATCAGGAAAACACAGTGGGAAATAGTTAGACAGAGATTAGAGTCAATTTGGTAGAAAAAAAGATAGTTGGAAACTAGCTTTGAAATTGGAAATTAGCACTATATCACTACTACCCAAGGTATAGTGTTATTATCCAGTATTCCCAAAAATAAGAAAATATATATTTATCTAGAAAATAATAGTAGGTATAATCTAGGTTTACATAGATTTAGTTACAGATTATCAATTTTTGTTTAGTTTTGCATAAAATCATACTAATTTTTTTAAATTATTAGGGGCATCACGCATGGCATGATCACTCCTATTTTATTTTTAGATATAGATTATTACAACTTTTAATCACCTAAAAGTAGTATTTAGATGCTAATATTTTTGTTTGAGTTAGCATATTCCTAGCTTAGCCCTAGACCTATCCTAGAGCCTTTGCCACACATTTTTAATCACTAAGTAGATCATAGACAATTATAGTAATCCAAAACATAGTCTTAGGATAGATTTCTCATATCCCAACCCAATTTTCCCAATAGTCTACTAGGTGGACATTAGCACCACATTTGGGACATTTCAGCAACATGGTGATAGTGTTTCCAACTGGGCTCACTATCTTTTGCCCTATCTCTCTTGAATGGATACTTCTTAAAATGTGTGCCCCTCCTAAGGTCAAACTAATCACATTTTATTATTCACATAAGCTACATATCTCTATAAATACAATTCTATTTGACCTTTATTTGCTAGATGTAAAATAAATGTAAAAGCCTATTCAATCAAAAGACAAGTTGAAAAAAATTAAGGTATTTGATCCTTATTCTACCCTAATTCTACATACTACCATCTATAGTAGCCATAAAACCAAATTTCAAAGTTCAAGCACATTCAAGTCATATGATTCCACTCTCATTCTATCATTCACTTGCACTTACATCAAGCACTAGGTGGGATAACTCATTAGGATTGATCCCTCTTTAGAATATTGGTATGTAGGAAACTATCTTCATAGTAGGGTGTTGAGGATGTCTAGCCTATCATACTAATTAACACATAATTATTATTCATGCCATAATTTCAAGGAGGATTAGGGTTTACATACTAAATCAAATTTTTCAAGCACAATAGAGAGTACTAGATTTTATGTGCATAGGAATAGGACCTAAAAACATAGGCATAGGTACTCCCAAAAAATAGGAATAGTCCTTCAAAGGGGACACTAGTGCCACTTTAAGGAAACTAAAGAAACATGTTGTTATTATCCAAGTGGGGTGTTACTATATAGTGAAAAAAATAGATCCTAATACCTTGCTTATGACATTCAGACCTATCTAGAAATCAATTTTCAAAACCCAATTCATCCGCGATAGTCACTTTCTAGATAAGTCTCTATTTAAACATATTTATTACTATTTTTAGAAATTCAAACAATGTCAAAAGCCATAATAAATTAGTATGTAATTATTGCATATTATTTAAATGATTTAGACAAATCAGCCCTTTAATCTAAACATAAGATTTACATAGTAAAACCCTAAAAGGTTAAATCATTTGGTGAACCTGACTTACTTTGAATATTGCTTCAAACCCTAGTTTGAATTAATCTAAAATTTTGTCCAATAAATAAAGAATACATACTTCTAATTTTATATATAAAAAAATTAGACAACCCAGCTAATTAAATCAATTTCATATTAGGGTTTCAATTTATTTAAATATAATTTAAATTTATTACAAAGAAACCCTAGATTCAAATCAACCCTAACCCTAGAAACACTTAGGGTTTTTATCCTTTACTATTTACACTCAAATTTTATTAACAAATCTCAAATTTTAGATCCATAGATATTCTAATTTATATTTGATATAATCATGATCATAATGATAGAATAAATTAATCACTTTTTATTACAAAGTTTAATACTTTCATTTACATGCTTGTTCCTTTTAATTTAGAATGAACTCAAAAAGGAAAAACACATGTATATATGATGTTTTATATTAATTTCAATATATGTCATATCTTATAGCATGTTATCTTTATCCTATGTGGAGTTCCATTAATAAGCAAACCCATACATAGAGGATTTAGCACATAAGCTAACAACTATGTTTCAATTTTAATGTCATGTCTTATGTATAGGAAAGAATCTCCTTCTCCTCTTCATATCCATGAGGGTGATATCTAATTTCCCTCTAACCAAGTCCATTATATCACTCCTCCATGAGATTAAGTAGCCTATACCAATGTCACTATTACCCATATTCAGCCTATTCATACCTCTTCCCTATAGGGTGTGTGCCTACATGTTAAATCAAAAATAACTAGGGTTTACACTTGTGAAACTCTATGTGATCAAATTATCAGTATGAGAAAGATAATTATGAGGTTAAAAAATCATAATCAACTATTACATAAAAATACTACAACATTGGAAAATCAATTTACAAGACAAAGGCCTCCAGGACACAATAATGTAAATCATGTATATGCATCTTCACTTAGTCAATTCATGGAAAATAATGTTACATATCCAAATCATAAATAAAAATAAAGTACATATATAACTAATGATTCAAAAAGAATTCAAAGGTCAAATAAGATATCTAGTGAGGTACCAAGGTAAATGTTTAAATCTAAGTTGATCAACCTAGATCTTCTACATTTAATGAGGAGATCAAGATATTTTTGTGCATATCATAGAATGCATGGGAACCACATCAATTAATGTTTAGAATTGAAAAGGAAAATATAATAGCTAATGGATATAAATGACTCACACATTAACACTTAATCCAAACAACATATAATGGCACATCTACCAATTCAAAAAGGGTCAAATTCTGAAATAGTATAAAAATGGTTACCAAAGCATGACTTAGAACAAAACAAGGTTTAAAACACATAATCAAATCAAGAAACAATACAAGAACAGATAAATCAAGCAAAGATACATCTCTAAAAGGAGGCTCAACATTCAATATGTTATAATTTAGATCACAAATATTTATAATAATTTGACTATTAGGGTCAAGGTTTGGGCAAACAGTCCCAAGGCATCACTACTCCTATCCAAACAATTAATAATATGGGTCAATAAGGTTTGGTATTTATCTCACATCCTAAGGTACATTAGTCATAGATATAATTCATCAAATTAAAACATATAGACACATATGACATGTTATAGAAAGAGTAGGATCTTAATTTATAGAGTCAAAATCATGCCACACAAACAAACATTCTAAAAATAGGTTTTCTAGCAAAAGAGCCCACATAACACTATATGTATATAATAAGCACAATTTCAAAGAGAAAAATCATAATCAATCTTCCAAATCACAATTCAAAAATTTCAACTCCATAGTATGAGGTAATTCCCTCTAGCACACTAGGTTATTTTGATTATGATGATGAATAATACTCAGATTCCTACTGCAACAACGCTTAACTACAACATAACAATCACACTATATGAGAAATTATTATTCTTATTTTAGACATAGGCCATAGTGATAGTGAGTCTCCCATGAGACTCATTGGTTAGTATGGTTCCTACTCTTTTAATACTTCCTTATCTTTCTCACTCCTTGTACATAGTTTATTTTCATTTTCTTATACATAGCTTATATCTAAAAAATACAAAAACAATATTACATGTCAAAATACAAAAACAATATAACATGTCAAAATATGAAAACATTCAAATATTTCAAAAACAAAAAATTTATAGATTTTATGCATTGCTATGTTTACATTTCTATTACTTGTCTGATATTGCATATTACTTACTATCCTAGTATAGATGGTTTTATCATACACATATGTTTCACTTATTCTTATTGAGTGCTTTCAAATTACATAAAAGACTATAGTCCACTACATTGATCCATATTAGCTCATATACCCACTAGGGTAATATACACCGATCCAAGTTTATTCATTTGATACATCTACCCACTCAAGGGCATCTCATACATAGTTACTACTACCAGGTTCTATCTTTACATACTATAAATTCTAGTTTATGCATTGATACATCTTGATACTAATCATTACTACTATTGGTCATATGTTTAGCTAACTATCACTAGTTATAATCAATATATATGTGTATCTTATCATCTACATAGATTTGTAATACATAGTTATACATACTTTCATTTATAGTTTTCCTATGATTCTTCCATCTTTGAGGGCATTTGAATATGCCATTGATCTTTGGATCTACACCATTTATATATTTATATGCCTTGTAAATATGTGCATGTTCCTTGTGTGTGTATGTTTTTGCTTCTATATGTGGACATTTGAACATCTCCTTCTATGTGTCTCTATGCCAAATTGCTTATTGTTTGTATATGTGAACATTTGAACATATCTTTGTATGTCTTCATTCTTAAATTTAGTGACATGTGCTCATATCCCTTATATTGTGTGACCTTGGACTACCTTTTAATGCCTCATCTGATTATATGTATACTTATTTTTATGATTCTTCACCATGACACTTGTATTTGCTTGTTACACACACACACACACACTAGTTTTTGATGTCATGAGGGACCTCATGCATCTACCCTTCCTATTTGGGTACCCTGATAGGTATAATTCCCCATCCCCATAGGTAGTTACTCATACTTGTTATACACATTTATTACATCTATCTTGACACCCTTGTGTAATGTTACATTATAACATACATCTTACATTACCTACTTATGCTCAAATTCATTTGCATTCCCATGTTATGTTTGTATATTGTATTAGAATACTATGCACATGCTCTGGATAACAAATTTTTTAAAGATACTTCTTTTCAGGACAATTATTGCATATGTTTAAAAACTACCCTCAAAAGAGGGGGTATTCATAGGGGTTTATCACAGAGATTAGGTTCCTATTTTGTTATTCACAGATAAATTTCAGCATACAGGCTCAGTTTTAGAAATCAGACATTGGAAGACATAGAAAAAAAAGAGACTCAAATGTCATTTCAAATCACCTATATTTCACACTAAGTATAAATTAGTGCCAATATTTGTAAATTAGAGCCATAAGGTGCTACTATCCACTATAGGTCACTATTATCCAAAATCCCTAGCTTCAGGATAGTCTAGATTATTCAGACCAATACACCAATTACAGTACAAATTTGCATGAATATAGTCACAAGCTTGATAGTTATGTTTAGATTTTTCTCAAATACATTCATTACATCTTAGATTAATACTATTTGATCATATTTTTGGGCATCATGCATGTAATGATCACTCTCACATTCATTTCAATTACATAAATTTAGTTATTACATAATTTAGATTTAGGATACTCAGATAGCAAATTGGGGGCATATGTGCAGCACATAGTTTCCATATACTCAGTTAGACATAGGTTGATCATATAGAATGGAAAAATCCATGCCATTCTCTACACTTTATACACTTTTTATCACATTCCAAGTTGTCACTAGATTCATGTCGTACTCCATCTATAATGGTTGGCATTCCTGAGTGGCCCAAAGTTCCCTAATGTACTTGAGTGGTCTTAAAGCTAATATACACTATTATATATACTTAATTAGATACTTTCATCACTTTATGAAGTTTATTTATAAATGCATCTACTTCACATAGGTTGGAAATGATGAAATCATGGCCTACTTGAGTTATTAAGCCACCCACATGAGAGGGTTAGACACACTTACACCCTTATCCAAGCTATTCATAGATCAGAATCCACTGAGCAGGGGTGGGAAATGATGGAGTCAAAACAAAATTGAGCTTTTGAGCCACCCATATGAAGATTGAGCAAGCCATTATCTTAGTCTAAGTTATTCAATGATATGATCACTATGTACACTCATACACATAGGTTGTCACTAGGTTCATGCATTGGTTCACATACCCAATGAGGTGTATTCATTCATTTCCTCTCTCTTTACTCATCTTTAGTCAATTACTTTATTTTATCATAGTCTTTTACTTTCTATTATCTCTTAAGGACAAATTTTTGCATGTTTCAATATAGGACATTATTTTGGATCATGTTTGACATATGTAGATCCATATTCACATATTCATACTCAACTACATGGGATTCACTTCTAAGGTAAGTCCAAGTACACTTATTTTTCCTTTATACTAGTCATTTCACTTTTTTATATTTACAACATAAAGGCGGGGGAAATATAATCACCTAAAAATGGTATTTGGATGTTAAGAGTGTTGTTTGAGTTAGCCTATTCCTAGTTTATCCCTATACCTATATTAGAGCCTTTACCACATGTTTTTATTCATTGATAAAACTACAAAAATTTATAGTTATCCAAAACATATTCCTAAGATATCTTTATTATATCCCAACCAAGTTTTCCTAGTAGCCTACTAGGTGGACATTAACACCACATTTGGGACACTATAGCCACATGGTGCTGGTGTCCCCAACTGGGCACTACTATCCTTTACCTTAACTCTCATGAATGGATAATTTTTCAAATGTGTGCCCCTCTTAAGGTTAGCCTAAGCATATTTTCTTATCCACACAAGTTACAAATCTCTATAAATACAAGTCTATTTGACCTTTATTCACTAGATGGAAAAAATATGCAAAAGCCTATAAAAAAAGACAAGTTGAGAAAAATTAAGGTATTTGATCCCTATTCTACCCTATTTCTACATACTACCATCTAAAATAGCCATAAACTTAGGTTTCAAATATTTCAAATATCAAGCACATTCAAGGCATCTAAGTCCACTATCATTCTAGCATTCACTTGCACTTGCATCAAGCACTAGGTGGAAAAACTACAATGAGATTGATCCCTCTTTGGAGTATTGGTATGTAGGCAACTCTCCTCATAATGAGATGTTGAGGATGTCTAGTCTATCCTACTAATGAACACACAATTATTTCTCTTGCCATAATTTCAAGAAGGATTAGAGTTTACACATTAAATGAGGTTTTTCAAGCAAAACATAAGGTTACATATTTCATATGCATAGAAACAAGACCTAAAAACATAGGTGTAGGTGCTCCCAAAAAATAGGAACATTTATACTAAGGGAAAACTAGCACCATTTTGAGGACACTACAATAACATGGTGCTATTATCCAAGTGGGTTGCTAATGTCTAATGATAAAACATATCTCAAGACCCTAAAACCCAATTTTTATAACCCAGGTCATCTACAATAGTCACTTTTTATACAAATCTCTATTTAAGAATATTTATTACTATTATTATAAAGTCAAAGAAGCTTAAAAGCCATAATAAATCATTACTTAATTATTATATATTATTTTATTGATTTAGACAACTCAGCCCTTTAATATAAACATAGGATTTACATGGTAAAATCCTAAAAGGTTAAATCACAACTCAGTCCATAATTCATATGCTCAGATATCAGATTTGGGGGCATGTGCATAGTATATTATTTCTATATGCTTAATTTTATACTAGTTGATAAGATGGAATGGAAAAATCCATGTTATTATCTACATTACTCATCCAAACACCATTTACACTAGTTTATACTACATTTGATGCATTAATCCATCTACAATGGCTGGCATTATCAAGTAGTCCCTAAGCTACATAGTTGAGTACTTGAGAGGCCTTTGAGTTGATTCTCATTCCAAAGTTTTTGATTGACTAAAAAGTCGTCATATATAGTTTTAGTATAGTCACATATATTTAGTTTCATTACATAATTTAGTTACAAATGCATCTACTACACATGGGTAGGTAATGATGGAGTCATAGTCTACTTGAGTTCTTGATCCACCTACATAAGAGGTTTGGACAAGCCATCAGTCCAATCTAAGATATTCATATTTCATGATCCATCAAATAGGGGTGGGAAACTATGGATTCAAGGCTAGCTTGAGTTTTTGAGCCACCCACACATGGGGATTGAGTAATCCATTTAGCTCAGTCTAATATTTTCATTGATGGATCACTATCTACACACACATAGAGGATGTCATCAGGTTTATGCATTGGTTCATATACCCAATGATGTGTATTCATTCTTTTCCTCTATCTTTTCTCTTTACTTATTTTTGTCTTTACTTTTGATATCTCTTAAGTAAGGACTGATCTATGCATGTTTTATTTATAAGACACACAATAGAACATGCTTCACATACTCAGATTTAGATTCAAGAGCTTTACCTCTTAGGTAAGTATAGGTATATTTTTTTTCTTTATCCTTGTCATTTCACTTTGATGAATTTATAAAATAAAAAGGGGGAAATTTAGTCATCTAAAATGTCATTTGAGTGTCAAGAGTGTTACTTAAGACCACCCATCCCTAGTTTAGCCCTAAACATATATTAGGGCCTATTTAGACACTTATCCAACTTTCATGTGGGCCTTAAGCATAACTAAAACTCTAAAACTTAATCTTAGACCCTCCCTTAGGCATTTAAACCCATAATACCTAAGGTTTTAGCACCTAGACATTAGCGCCATACATTGGACACTAGCATCCCACGTTAGTGTCCCAATTGGGCTCTATTGCCCTTTTCCCTATTTTCAAACCCAATGAATATATTTTCAATTCCAAAGACACCTAGGTCAGCCTAGACCTATTTCAAACCCTGCACAAGCACCAAATCATTATATACACATGAATTTATCCCTTTATTTACTAGATGGAAATTAGATGTAAATACACACAAACAAGCTTAAAAAAAATTGTGCATAATCAAGGTTATTAATCCATATTTTACCCTATTTCTATGTAAATTCATGTACAACCATCCTAAGCTTAGAATACATAGATTTACAGTCTCAATCCTCACTCAAAAAACTTAAACTAACATTTATACTAGCTTCACTTGAACTTGCACCAACACTTAGGTGGGGAGAACTACAATGGGATTGATCCCTCTTTGGAGTATTGGTATGTAGAAAAATTTCATCATAGCAGGGTGTTCAGGATGTCCAGCCTACCTAGATAGCATCACACTTTTTTTAAGTGTGCCAATCAAATACCCTAATCTCATGGAGGTCTAGGTTTTGCATATAAAATCAATCAAAATGAGCTCCAAATAGTGAAGTAGGTTTCATCCATATAGGAACATGTTTAGCATACTTGGACATAGTTACTCTAATAAGTACATATTAGTTGTTACATAGAGGACATTAGCAATAAAAGTGGACACTATCACCATAAAACTATTGTCCAAGGTATGATGCTATTATCCAGGAGGGTTTATAACACTTGGATCCTATTTGTGACACTTAGACAAGCTCATGTACCATTTTTTTAGCTTTTAAATCCTTCATCTTAGTCAATTTATATTTAAGTAACTATTTTTGTTATTCATTACTATTTTAATAAAATATCATATTAGGTTAATTCTTGCACAAATCAGTGGTTGTATTTATTGTATATTTTATACCCTAATTTATTTTGCTCATACCCTTTAATAACATATGGCTTAAACTCCATAACCCCTTAAGAGTTAAATCAATGTGTATCTAGAAATAAATGATATTATATCTACCAACATGGAACCAACAACATAGATGCGAAGGATATACTAAGACATGGAAATACTGAATATTTTTAGATTTTTAAGTTTTTTAAATTTTTCATATTTATTTTTTGGATTATTTGAAATGACCAGGCTATCCTATGATCTCATCCAAGGTATTTTCATAGTTATCTCCCCAATCAAAAATTGGTGAAATAAATTGGTGGTACTATCAAGGAGCATGTATAGGTGTAGTATCTATCATTATAGTATTTATGATGTTTTTCATATGTATAATAGGATTCTATGGTTGTGAAGAAACAATAGAAGGAATTGGGGTTCATGGAACCCAATGTTGAGTGATTTGTGTTTTATTTTTATTATAATAAGTAGGAACATGTTTGGTTGATCTAGGTAATGGAATATATTGTCTAATAGTAGATAAAGATTCTATAGAATCCATTATGTATCTCTGATGCGATGGTATCTCAAGAAATTGCAACTTAGAAAATTGGATTCTTATTACTTAATATTTCATAGAGGATTAACCTTATTAGGTTTCATGATTAACTACTTAGATATTAAATTATTTTATTCTAATGTATGTTCATGTGGAATTCTATAAATTGCAATTACCATGTTGGCATGAATGTATTTAACACACCCATGCACTTTATAATGTAATATGAATATTGTATATATCCAAGGTCATCCCAATAACATATAAAAGATTCTCATGTGTGGTATAACTAAGAATGTAGTGACCACATGTGTTGGCCCAACCTATAAAGATAAGTCAATCTCACCAAGGACCTTTGTCAGGTTCCATCAAATGTTCTGACCATTTTGGTCAAAGGGTGTAAATCATCAATTGTATATCCAAAATGTTTAAGTAATGTCATGGTACATAAATGATCTCTAGCACCATTATAAATCATAGAATTATGTATATACTAGTGATCAAGGTGTGCACGAATGAATAATGAATGAAAATTTGAGTCATCATCCACATTCTCAATATCATCAAAAGTAATAAAATGTATCTAAATCATGTGAGGTGTATGTCATGTATAAGTACCAATAATACCATTTAATATGTGCCCATAGTGTGGTAGAGGAAGATGTACATTATATGTCATTTGCACTTTGGTTTAATTTTTAGAATGGGATTATAAAGGGTTGTTAATTATTTATCGATTCTAGTGATCACCAAGTTGTGAGCCTAATTTTTTTGGAGGATCATCAAATGTAATTTTTTGGTCATCAATAATGTCTTGTATCTTATTCCTCAAGTCAAAAAATATGTTTGTATAATTATCATGGCCTTGGTGATAGTCACAATAAGCACTTGCATCATATCCTTTGGGTAAAGGTTGACTCATATCAACCTATATAGAATGAGGGAGAGATATGAGGTGACACTCCACAAGATTCATAAGTAACAAAGTTAAAGACTCATGTAAGCATAAAAATTGACTCCTTAGTGCATTTGATAAGGAAAGATAATTAAGTTATTATGACACTGCGTTAATTATAGTAGTTTTTTCCTTTTTAGACTCTATAGGTTTTACATTATAGCTTGGCTTAATAGTGAACTTGGTATTGGATGTAGTTGGTGTGTTTTTTACATATTTAATCTTGTTTAATGAGATAAATTTCATTTCATGATCGCAAACAATAGGGCTTAAATCATCAAAATATTTGAATTTTCTGAAAATAATGGACTCATATAATGGGGCAATCAAAATTTTCTTGAAGATGTCTTTAATCTCTTTATCTTCCATTGGATTGGTCATTTTATCCAACATTGTCTTGTACCTTTAGATCTATTAATGGATATGTTCATGGGTTCATTTTTTTATTTTTACAATTTGGGTATTGGAAACCTTTTCAGTAATGTTAATAGAGAATTTGTCTAGAAATTGATTTGAAATAGGTTTGAATGATTTTACTGATTGTATTGGTAAGTCAGAACCACCGTAGATCATATTCCTTGAGGATTCTTAGTAATAGTTTATTAAAAAAAATATCATTGGAGGCATAATCAGTTCATGTCACATAAAACAATCAAATATGTTGTTAAATATCACCCTTGCCATTATAAAATGGGAACTTATTTGCAATAAAACCATTTGGAAAGGGGTAAAAATATATTTTAGATGCAAGAGGGTTATGCAAAACCTCTTGTGAATTAATAGCATAAGGTGATTTCATATAATTTTATCCAATATTTGTAACCTTATATGGAAAAAGTTTTAGAGTTTGGACATGATCTTGCACATTTTTATCACTAAGTTTTTAAGTTTGAGAACTCACCAAATGAGGAATACCCATAGTTTGAGTTGATATAGGCATTGAGATAGGTAATTGGGTTGAAGTGTTAATGTTTCCCATGGAGGATATAGCAATAGGAGGATTTTTTGCAGATAACAATCATGTAAACACATAGCCTATGCCCCCATTATAAGTATGAAGTAGTGATGTGCTTAAGGAGAGGGTTATTGGTATATGGATATGGCCTATCACTCTAATAGCATGATCAATATATGAACCTAGTTTATTGTCTACGTTTTTTACTTTTTTATCTTCCAATATAATTCTAATAATGTCATCAAGATCTTTAGGTTTTTTATGGATACACACTTGAAATATAGAAATATATTTTATTGTATCTTGATCTATTTGATCATGTTCATTGTGTTCATTAGATGTATCTTTTTCATAATCATAATCATTTTCTATGATAACCTATTTAGTGTGTGGTTTTTTTCCTTATTGGCATCTTCATTGGGTATAGGGTTGGTTACTTCATTGGTTTGATCCATATTATGTGGACAATGAAAAATATCTAGGCGTTTGATAGAAATACCAAGTAAGGTTGCATACAAATGATAAAATAAATTTTAAAAAATACAACAATGAAAAACTTTATAAGGCTAAACACCCTATGGTATTCTAGGGTTTAAATAAATAGATGAATGAAGAAAATGTTTAACCCTAAAATTATTTTTTTACAAGGGTACCTATAGGGTTAAGAATACATAAATGAATAAGCACAAGGGTGATAAGTAGATATATATCAAGCCAATTAATTTTAAAACTCAGATAAACAACATTCTAAATTTATAATAAGTTATGGTAAAAATATAAACTAAAACTATTGATTAATATTTCAAATAATTGAAAATAAAAGTACTTAGCTATTTTATTATGTGTGCATAGATCTAGGCTAAAACATGCTAGAAGTGGACTAGATCAGGATTCTAGAATAGTCATCAAATTCTATAAATTTACATTTTATGGCCTCAGATAGTTGCATCAAATCTAGATGGTTGTAATGATGATGGTGTTTAAGTTATATTTAGGTGTGTAGAATGAAATAATGATTCAATTTAGATGTAATTGCATAGATCCTTTTGGGTTTTCTATCACCTTTTTTTTTGTGTTCAGATTACACACATATGTTGTCACTCTTTATCAAATTATCAAACCCTAAATTTCTCATCCCTAGTGTGACTATGGAAAAAATGGGTTAGTGGACACATGGTGTCGAGTTGTCCAAATTACCCCTCTATCAATGGGTATTTCTTACATAGTCATTACTCCAAATCAGGCCTTATATTTATGTAATTATCCCCTTACATGTTAGCTTTTTTATGCGTAAAGATTCAATGTGTGATAATCAAGTACATAGATTGACCTAGCTTGTAACTTAGAAATGGCTTATATGATGCTCTTTTACTACTTCAAACCTATAGGGATATTTTTCTTATGCCTGCTATGGAATTAGAGATGAATAGGGTAGATTTGCTCACTTGAATGTTTGATTGAGTGCTCTTGGTAAGTTGCCTTATGATTTTTTGATATTTTATAGGTATTTTATAGGTTTAGAATGAATGATGATTGATATTATATATATACCAATCTATTTTGAAAATATCTTGCACTAAAACACTTGGGCTAAACTTTAGGATACATTTCATTTTCAAATTGGATGATTTTTTGGCACTAGACACTTAGTTTGAAAAGGGAAACTAGCATTGATGTAGGTGTCTGGATAGGATGCAAGTGTGTAGCTAGGAATTTGACATAGAGAGGAGTGTAGTCTTGTGTTATTCTCATAAAACCATTGAAATTAACACACTAAGCTCCAAACACCTTTATCCTAGACACTAGGGAGAGCTTAGTAACAAAAACTAAATGAAAGCAGAACAAAAATATAAAATACACAACTCTTTTACCTTCCTTGGAGCCTCAAAATGGCTTGTTGAATGGATTTTTCTAATTGTACATAAATAAGTATTTGAAAATGGATATTTTTGGGCTCCTCCTCTCCTTGACACCTTAGATTTGATGTTTCTTGTCTTAAGATTTGGGCATTATAACACTACTTGCATGAGTCTTATAAAAAAAATCTTACATAATAACTCTACAATATCCAAGCTTATAAATGAAGAGGTATGGATTTATATTTATAGCTTTAAGAATTAACTCTCACCTAAGATGATTCAAGGTTGAGTTAAGGCTTATAATGGGTTCAAACTAAACTTAGGTGAGTTAAAACTAACTCTAGTAGAGTTAATAGTTGTCAAGTAATTATGATTTGTAATTAATAGGCATGGATCTCAAATTAGATATTTTAGGATATTTTCAAAGAGTTTGACAACTCATAAAGGCAATGACGAAGGGGTAAGATATTTTGTATTTTATAATTTCCTTTTTTATATATTCATTAATTTCAAATAGATAATTCAACTAGACATTTAATCTTATTTAGTTTGTTAATTGATTTTGGTTAGTCTTTTAGCTCTTTCAAGATTTAATTTAAGTGTGCAATTTCCCCACTTAATATTTCCATAGGCCAAACTAACAGTTGTGATGCCACAAGGTGATTAAGGATAAATACATGGGAGGTTATTATTGCATGTGATAGAATACCTCAATTAGGGATGTCTCAACATGATTCTGAGATTTGATGAATGAAGCACAAGAAAATTTGGGATGTTCTATGATTCTTAGGCTTAATTTTCAATCGTTGATAGGAATCAGTCTGAAGTCCAGTCGAAAGCTAGTTGTGGCTAGTTTTAGGTGTCTACAGCAAGTGTCTAGGAAGCTATAAAATATCTATGTATCTAAAATGGGTAGATAATGATAATTATCATGTTTATATCATTTTTCATGATATCAAATGCCTAGTCATCATAATAATAGTGGAAGGACTGATAGATAAGTAATTTAGGCATAGGAGATAGTTAATGTGAGCCTTTTGATAGTAGGAAGGTCTTAGAACTGAAGGGTACATCCATGATAGGTATTTTGCAAGTGTACAAGACTAAGAAGCTATGTAATTTAGATTTAGTGTCTACACATCTAAGTAATAAATGACCCATTATTTCATAATATTTCTCACATAATGGGAATCTATTTGGTCCATGAAAACCTATTTTTATCAAATTTTCATGGGATATAATTTTTTTAATGTCATAAATCTAGGTAAAATCACTTGCTTTAGGTAAATTCCAACAATCCCAAATATGATGGCTAGTATAATTTTTCAAGCCAAGAATCCTTATTTGAGAGCCAACAATGAGTATCCCATTCTAACCTTATATGCATTTATTAGAGAAGCATTTCACTTAAGTGTATCCTATTTTCTTATACTATGGAGTGGTCTTGAGAAGAGGCATGAATTTAATAGGATCACTTATTATTGTGGGGTATCCATGGTAGAAAACTCTTTTCATCTATAAGGAAACTAGCTAGGACTCTCCAAGGGATAAATATAATTACATAATATAGAACCCCATTTAATTGTAATCAAGTGTGTAATTTCTAATACTTATTATAAAATAGAAAGTGTTGGGAACCCCAACCGAGGTTATTTCTAAAAGTCAATATTTTCCCTTGATTCTACCTCCCATGTTAATTTTATATGATAACATTTATGCATGAACATATGAAGTTCTAGATATGAGACCCATTAGGAAGGTTAAAAGATGTACAAATTATTTATTTTCTCATTGAATCAATATATTTAGCTCATATCACTTTGCTCCAAAGCTGATCCAAGTCTAATAAAATCTTCCAAGTGAGTTTGGATCCTAATGTTGTGTTGTGATGCAAAACTAATTTCCTTACTCAAAAATATATTGGTTTGATGGTCAAATTATATCTCTAATAACATCCTCAAAAATTCTTACCTTACTAAATAATGTGTTGGGTCATAGGTCAACTAAATGTGACTCATTAAAAAAAAAAATCTTACCTAGTAAGGTGTTAACTCAAAAGTTGAATAACTTATAAGTTGTTGGCTCTAAGGTCCATTATTATGAAAATGAGTGGTCAAGTTGCAAGTTTTCCCAAAAACTATGGCAAGGCAACTGAAGGGTGAAATAACATTCTAGTTAGGTTCAATTTTGTCTTTATGGCCTTCTTAGGTGTACTTATCATTGATAGGTGTGGTAGGTGGCATAGAGAGTTGAACTGTATCATTGGGGCGAATTGGTAAATGAGTATTACAAATACTCAAGCATTATAGATACATGATGTTGGATCGAAATTCCAATAATTCATAAGGTGTTACGCTGAAGGTCCAATAGTATCACCTCTATGTTCCTCAAAAAATGGGTTATCATTAACTTATATCATGTTGGATGAAAGGTCACATGATAAAAAAAAATGTTCAAAGGTACAATAGTCTCAAGTCTATGTTCCTCAAAAAATATATTTCGTTACTATATAAGGTATTAGCCTGAAGTTCCAATAATCTTACATCTATATACCTCAAAAATGTTTTCATTATATAATAGGGTGTTGGTTTGAGTTAATAATAATATCACATCTTGTTTTAACCCTAAATTAAGATGAGTCAATAGAGTATATGGCTAATAATATAGAAATTAATGAGCACAAGGGTGATAAATAGATCTATAGTAGGTTAATTAAATTTCAAATTTAGATGAAAAAATATTCTAAATTTATAATGCTAAATATGCTAAAAATAGAAGGTACATCTATTTATTGATATTTCAATAAATAAAAAACAAGATTACTTAGTTGGTTTACTATGTCCATGTAGATCTCGGCTGAAAAAGATGGAAGTGGACTAGAATAGGATCCTAGAATATTCATCAAATTCTATAAATTTTTATTTTAGAGCCTCAGATGGTTGTGTCAGATTTGGATGGATGTGTCAATGCTATTATATAGTTTGGATGTAGGTGTATGATACATAATATTAGTTAGATATAGGTGAAACCATACAAAACCTTGTGAGTTTTATGTCTCCTTTACTATGGTGTGTTCAGATCATGCACACAAGCTTTCACTCTATGTCAAATGATCAAACCCTAGCTTCCTCACCCTTGGAGTGACTATGATAAAAATGCGTTAGTGAGCACATGATGTTGAGCTACCCTAATGACCCCCTTGTTATTGGGCACTACCTACATAGACAATTCTCTGAAGAGGGCCTCATACTTATGTATTTCTCCCCTACATGTTGGATTTTGTGTGAATCAAGATGCAATGTGTGATAAGAAAGTACATAGAGTGACATATCTTGTAACTTGGTAAGTATGGATCATGGAATGCTACTTTAATAATTTATACCTATAAATGAGCTATTCCTATGAGTAATATTGAAATGGGAGAGAATATGGAAGCTTTGTTCACTTGAATGCTTGATTTGGTACCTACAGTAAGTTACCTTGTGATTTTTTATGTTTGTGTTAGGTGAGGAATGAATGAAGGTTGATCTTGTATATATACCAACCCATTTTATAAATTAGGCCAACCATTAAATTTAAAATTATAAATTTGATGACTTTAGGGCACTAGACACTTAGTTTTGCATAAGACACTAGCATCGATGTAGGTGTGCGACTAGGACATAAGTGTCTAGGAAGATATAAAATAGGTACATGTCCAAAAATTGTAGAGGATGATAATAAATAGGTTTATAGAATTTTTATAATCATAGAAGACTTATTCATTAGAATAACATATGGTCAAATTAAAAGATAATAAATATACACAAGAGATGGAAGATGTGAGCCTTTCAACAGTAGGAAGATTGTAAGAATTTAAGGGAACAACCATGAGAAGTACTTGTCAAGTATATAATATTGAGGTGATATATAATTCATATTTATTGTCTAGATTCCACCCTAAATATAATAATTAAATTTATAAATTAAAGGAACAGGAATGTGTACTAGGATGTGTATAACACACCTTATCTTTGCATGAGTCCCATTTGAGTGCTTTGCTGGTGACTAACCTAAAATTAACATCATGTTACAATATATAATTAGTGCACATAATATATAATGGAAATAATTTTAAAATGCTTGAAATTAATAAGAGCAATGTTAGGTTTTACATGTGTATTGATGCAACCATCTTGCCTTTTGACAATTTGATTTGAAAGGATATTTTATTGTGAATCTTTGGATCTGAGATTAGGACAATAGTAAAACATTCAAGTGAAAATATATATAAACATTAGAGGGAAACTTTCCCTCAATATTATAGAAAAGGTGATTTACCACCTGATAGTTGAGATTAACTCAATCGTGCAAACTAATCATACATCAACTCACACTATAAAACTAGTGTGAATGGATGATTTAATCACTCCATCCTATAAACTTGGTAATATTCAATAATGTAATCACCTTAACCTTTCCAAAATTGAACCAACTACTACAATATATTGGCTCAATAGCAATCCATAAAAGTCCATCCTGTTGTAGGCTAAAGTCCATAGAAGTATTTGAAATCTAAAAGTTGATTTAATTCTAAAATTTAAGGTTCTCTTTTGCATGAAATATGCACATTATATATGTTTCAAGCTAAAACTAGGGTATAATAATGGTACCAATGTTTATAATGCTACCACAAGTTTGTATATGAATCATATAACTATGTAAATTTGGCCAATTTTGAGATTTTGTAAGTGTGGAAGACATGTTTCCATGACATTCTCCCACTAAAATCTAAAACTTAGAGATGTTATAAGTGTGGATAACATGTTTTCATAGCATTCCCCCATTTTAATATGAAAATATTGAGTACTAAATAAATTTGGAAATCATGTCTTTTTGGCATGCCCCCACTGAAATCTGAAATAATGGAAGTGTGGAAGCCATGTCTCTATGACATGCCCCCTTTTGAGGTGAGGGGAAGTAGAAACTAGAAGTCATCTTACCTCAAAATGATAAAATAATCTTATAATCTATAAATGTATCATGTAACATATGGGGGTATCATGTCTACATAAACATAGAAATGAGGTACATAGTATGTGATCAAATCAATTCTTAATATGCATGATATGAATCATGGAAATGTCTAGATAGTAATAGTGAAATCTTAGCAAGCAATCAACCACACATACAAGATCACTCAAAATCAAATCAAAATACAATGGTCTAAGAAGACCTCAAACAAGGGGCATGTTCAAATTCTGCACAATTGAAAGGATGTGACTTAGTCAAATGTCCACAAAGCAAAAAATGACATATTTAAATGTCAACATAAAACAAACTATGACATATGTAAATTTCATGATAGGAAAACATAAGCACATGGGCCACAATAAATGGATCATATTTAAATGCTCTAATAATAAATACAATGCAATAAAAGACACTCAAAGTAAGTGCATAAATGGAAATCATGGAACATAAGCAACTAGTATAAACATGCCATCCTAGTTCCTGGATATATGTGTTAGAATAACATGTTTAGTATATAACATATCAAGTACACACATAGATAAAGGCATGTGAAAATATATATAATCTCAAACATGATAATGGAAAATGATCATATAAGGATAAAGCATGTATGTATCATGATCAAATAAGCGTAGGCCCTCAATGTCCAAATGACATGACTGAAGGGAAGGCCCAACATCCAAAAGTCCCTAGATCATATTCTTGGGTATACCTCTATCACACTCAAAATGTGTTTGAAATTTATGTGTATATATAGATATATGATATTTTATCTACCAATATGGAACTAACAACATTGATGCCAAGGATCTTATAAAACATGTAAAAGCTAAATTTGTTTTGGATTTTTTTTTTAAATTTTGGGTATTTTTGGAATATTGACGAGAAAAAACTATCCTATGAACTCATCCAAAATATGGTAATAGGTATCTCCCCATTATGAACCTAGTGAAATAAATTAATGATACTACCAAGAATCATGCATAGGTGTAATATATGGCACTATAGGATCTATAATGCTCTATGTATGTATAATAGGAGTACATGGTCATGAAGATACAATAGAAGGAAAAAGGGTTCATGGAACCCATCATTGAATTATCAGTGGTTTATTTGAATTAGGATTAATAGAAACATGTTTAGGTGCTCTAGATATCTTAATATGGTGTGTAGTATAATTAGGAACTATATCATGGTCTTTTGGTAAGTTTGTATTGGTATATTTGCTTCGCATTAATGTGTAATTTTAGCTATTTATTCATTGTGTATACATTACTTTCACTTGTTTTAAGTATTTTTTATTTTTATATGATAAATGATTCAGGCAACAATTCAGGTGATAATTCGGGCAATGGTTCTACCCCAATTGATGATGGAACTTCTAGGAGCCATAACTTTTGCATCGTAGCTCCAATTGACTCCCCATTTGAATCATTGGAAAGATAAGAATGAGGAGAATGAATTGAAATGACACTAAAATTTTTTAGGTGGTTTTTTACCCCTAAAAACCTAATGGAAGTGCCCCAAATTTCAATTTTAGTAGTGCAGTCTAAAAATAGTAAGTTTCTAAAAATAGTAATTCCTTGATTTTGGATTGTTTTAAATCATGGAATTTGAACAACTTAATCTCCCTTGAGATTGGTGACCTTCTAAATCCTCATCTTGCTTTCAAAATGTGTATAAATTAAGATGTAACCTAAAATATAAATCAGACATCTCTTCCCAGAGATAAGCATATAGTTGTATTGCGATCTTAAGTAATAAAACATCTCTTCTCAGAGAATTCATTATTACTATGTTATTTTCATGTTTTTGAAATAACTTTCAATCAAAAATTCTAAGTTTTGGATCAATAAACTACATGGTTGTATATAATATTTCAATTTAATGAAACTTTTAATTTAGTGATAATGAAGTAATTATTGTACGCAATGAAACCCGATTGGAAATAAGAAAGCTCAATTGTAATGATCATGTGGTAATAGAACTTCTAATTTTGCTTCTATCACTATAGTTGATGTATCTTTATAAATATATCATGAATGTGTGTGTGTTGGTTTATGTATCCAAATTATTTTTGTATGTATGCCCCCTTCACATGTCCCTCTATCGAGAGCCTGACCAATCAATGTTTCCTTGGTAGGATCAGTGTGGGAAAGATTAGTCTTGGTAGAGGGAACACTAGGATAAGGACTTCTACTAGAGGTTATCTTCTGAAAAGGTCGATGGACCACATGTTCTTTAAAATGATTAGCATGGGATGTCTCAACCTTCTTAGAAAAACTTCTATAAGAAGTGGGTGAAAGGGATCTAGATGTATCTTTTCAAAATGTAATAAGTCCTCGATCTACCAACTATGTAAGCTTTTGCTCAAGAGAAAAAAAATAATTATTGTGGTGCCCATTTATACCATGGTAAGTGAAAAAGTGTTTTCCTTTAACCTTTTCAAATATGTGTGGTGGGTAGTGAGAATTAGGAGGAAGTTTTATCATCTGTTTATCCAATAGTGTATACAATATATCATGTGGTATATCTTGGTATCAATCAAATTAAAGTGGTTTCCTTTTTGTAGAGTCATCTGGTTTAATTTTAGGAGGTATTTTTTAAGTATTTTCCTTTCCTTTGTTTAATATATTTACTATTTTTTCTTTGGTATACACGACTGATTCTGAAGAAGGTTTTTTAAGTGGTTCATGGCCCTTCTTAGGTTTCTTATTTGCATTGAAATCATTATTTGTACCATCTTTTACATGATGTGGGTAAATAGGTAATTAGATTTTGTTATTCATTAGAGCACATGCATGATTATGCACATCCCAATATAAGGTTTCAAATGAATCAAAAGGTTTGTTCAATGATATTTCTCTAAGTTGATAAAAAAGACCCATACTAAATATAAATTGCACTTCTAGATCTGAGGGGGTATAATTTAAGGAATATAAAATATCCTTATATATGATAGTATAGTCTTGAATGGACTCATGCTCATTTTGTGTTAATACTTGAAAATGTCCAATGGTATCTTAGGTAAGGTATATCAATTAAAATTGGACAAGAACACATCTTTACTTTTTATGAATGTTTATAAGAAACCATTTGGGAGACTATAGAACCAATAATTAGCCTCTTGAGCTAAAATTAGATGGAAAGCCTTTAATAACAAGTGTCCATCCTTAGCCAATGTTCAAATGAGTGTGTGTATTATTTCAAACAACTAGAAATATCCCCTTGACCATTAAAGGAGAACTTATGCATGATAAAGTTTTAAGGATAAGGATATTCAAAATTATCCCAAGTAAGAGGTTGTTCCTCTAACATCTTCTTATCAAAGGTAGCCCCATGAGAAAAAAAAATTACTTAAGGGTATTCATTTTTTGTTGAATATCTCCCATGTTATTCATTATAGATAGCATATCATAAGTAGATATTGGTAAATAGGTCAAAATTTTGCTTAAAGGTTGTAAACTACCATTCATATGAAACATAGGAATGATAGACTCTTTACCACCCTATAAAATATGATCATCACATGGTTTTGCAACATTTAGTAAAGATTCAAGTTTATAATTTTGATTAGTACAATGTTTGATATCATTATCATTGCAAGGTGTTACATCACTTGAAATTTCATGATATACAATAGGATTAGGAGAAATAGTTTCACTTGTAAAAACATGTTCTTTTTTTAGCATAAAATGTGAAGGAGGGAGGAAAATAAACATTTTATATTTCATTTGAAATATTAAGATAAGGAAAGATGCAATTTTCACTTTCATTTGTACTTTATAAATAAGGGAGAGAAAATTCAACTTACTAATTTTGGTAAATCATTCTCATGTGAAAAAGAGACATTTAACGCAACAATTTATTTTTAATCATGCAATGCATTTTTTATTTCATTTTTATTATAGGACTTAAGTTTGAAATAATATGAATCAAATGTACTTGGAAATTGAACTATATATCAAAAAAATACATCTTTAATAATAGATTTCTTAGGAATTTCACATGCTTTTTCATTTTGACATTCAAACAAGATAGGAGAGGAATTAGTGCATGCATTTTGTTCATTGGAAGTTAGAAAAAGAGGAGTACTTTTAATACTTTCATTGGAATGATCCAAATAAAGAATAAGATTTTCAAATTTAGCATCATTTTTAAAAGAGGAGACACATCCATATTTTCCAACATTTGAATCATTAGAAATAGGAAAAGAACATTCAATTCTTTCAACATTTGCATCACCAGAAAGAGAAGAGGGGCATTAAATTTTTTATTCATCTAGAGAATCTATGCATGAAACATGTTAAATTTAAAAATATTCATTTATCATCCTTATTTGAGGTACTAACAAAATTGATCATTTTTAACTTTTTAGGCCTTTCATCATTAGAAAAAGAAGAAATAATATAAGTAGGCTCCTCATATTCACATTCAAGAGGAACAAAATCACACTCATAATCATATGAAAACATGTTATGATTGTCAACATATTCATTTAGACTTGAATTTTCATCATTATTTTTTTCATTATCATAGATATAAGCAAAGGATGAAGATTGATCACTTTTTTAGATGCCATATGATCGTCATATGCAATGCATTGGTCATCGGGAAAATTAAACTAGTGATCCAAAAAATAGGGCTTCCTAGGGATTGTAGTAAAAGTAAAAATAGTGAGGAAGGCTATAAAATTGGATGCAACCACATAGAGGAGAATAAAAATGCCTAGGGAAAAAATAGAAACAAACATTACTTAAGTTACACCCATGCAACAAATTAAATCTAAAAAAAATAACAATAATAAAAACTATTTTTTTAGGAGAAGGTGAAACCCTAGATTACAATCTAAGGTTTGGTTCAAAAAACTAGAACTTGGGTTCACTAGAAAGTTTTAACCATAAATTGAGATGAGTAAATATATTACAAGGTTAATAATATATAAATTAATAAGCACATGGGTGATAAATATATCTATAGCAGGTCAATTAATTTGAAAAGTTAGATAAACAATATTCTAAAATTATAATACTGAGATATGCTAAAAATGGAAAGTATAACTATTAATTGATATTGTAATAAATTAGAAACAATAGTACTTAGTTGGCTTATTGTGTGAATGTAAATCTTGGGTTAACCACACTGAAAGTGGACTTGATTAATATCCTATAATATTCATCAGATTCTATAAATTTACATTCTAAAGTTTTGGATGCTTCCATAAGATTTGGATGGTTGTATCGACACTACTATCTAATTTAGGCATAGGTGTCTAGTATAAAATATTAGTTGGATATGGGTGTGACCATCTAGAACCTTTTGTTTTTTTTTCACCTTTACTTTGGTTTATTCAGATCATGTGCATAAGTTGTCACTCTTTGTTAAATGATCAAACCCTATCTTCCTTACCCTTGGAGTGACTATGGAAAAAATAAGTTAGTGGGAACATGGTGTCGATATGCTTCAAGGACCCATCTATCAATGGGTGTTACCTACATAGCCATTACTCTGAAGATGGTCTCAAACTTACATAGTTTTCCCCTATGTGTTGGCTTATGTGTGTATCAAGATGCAACATGTGATAAGTAAGTACATAGAGTGACCTAACTTTTAACTTAAAAAGTATAGCTCATGGAGTGTTCCTTCAATACTTCATACCTATAGATAGGATGTCCCTATGACTGATATTGAAATAGGAGAGAATAGGGAAGCTTTGCTCACTTGAGTGCTTGAATGTGTACCTTTGGTAAGTGATTTTGTGAATTGTTAGGTATGTGATAGGTGAGAAATGAATGAGGGTTGATCTTGTATATATACCAACCCCTTTTAGAAACATCTCATGTTAAATAACTTAGGCCAACCATAAGTATAAATTACAATTTCAAATTTTATGACTTTAGGGAACTAGACACTTAGTTTGGCATAAGACATTAGCATCGACATAGGCATCTAGTTAAGATGTAAATGTCCAAGAAGATGGAAAATAGGTATAGGTAAAAAACTTGTAAAAAATGATAATAAGTAGATTTATATCATTTTGAGAAGTATAAAAGGCCTAGTCATCATAATAACATATGGTCAGACTAAGAGATAAGCAATAGGCACAAAAGATATTAGATGCAAACCTTTTGGCAACATGAAGGTATTAGAAACTAAATGGTATAGCCATGAGTACTTTCTAAGTATACAAGACCAAGTCATTGTATAATTTAGACTTAGTGTCTACATCTATATATACCTCAAAATAATATTTCCTTACCAACAAGGTTTTTGATATTAGCTTCAATGATATTACCTCTACTTGTCTCACAAAAAGGATTTCCTTTCCTGATATTTTGTGTTGGCTAGAAGTTAAAATATTCTCACAAATATATGCCTCATAAAATTGGTTTCCTTATCCAATAATGTGTTGCATCAAAGGTCCAATAATTTATCCTCTACATTGCTAACAAAAAGTATTTCCTTACCTAATAAATTATTGGATTGAAGGCTCAATAATATCACTTCTATGTGCATATGAAAAAGTTACACCTTACCTAATTAAATTTAAACATAAAATTACAAAAACTACACCTCTGTGTGCCTAAAAATAGGTTATCACTTTATGATTAGGTGTTTTCTCAAAAATTACAACAACCTTGCCTCTATGTTCCTCACAAATAGTCTTTACTTACACAATAGTGTATTTTCTCAAAGTTTATACAATCTCATCTCTACATGCCTCAAAAAAAGTATTTCCTTACTTGATAATATTTTTCCAACAAAATCACATCTACATGCCTTAAAAAAAGGCATGAAGTACTTGATTGGGTATTGTTTGAAGGTCCAATAATTTCATCTCTACGTGCCTAAAAAAATACATTACCCAATAATGTATTGGATTAAATGTCAAATAATATCACATTTTTTTTCCTCACAAAATGCCTTTCCTTACCTAATATATTTTTTGTTCAAGTTCCCAATAATCCCACTAACACATGCCTGAATATAAACTTGTCCAAGTCCTAATTATATTTTAGATTGAACTTCCAACACTTTCACTTCTACATGCATCAAAAAAATAATTCCCTTACTTTATAAGGTGTTGGATTGAATGTAAAATAATCTCACCTCTACATGCCTCACAAAATTGATTTCCATACCTGATAAGGTTTCAGATTGAAGGTCTCATAATATCACCTTTGTGTGATTCAAAAAAGGGTTTGCCTTACCTAGTTAGGTTTTGGCTTTAAATTAAAATTATCTCACGTATATTTCCTTAGAAAAAGGTTTTCCTTGATAAGTTATTTATTTTAAGCTCTAAATATTTAACCTCTACTTTCCTTACTTGATACTTGGTGTTGGATCAAACGTCTGATAACTGATAAGGTTTTGGATTAAAGATCCAATAGTATCACCTCTATGTTCCCAAAATATGATTTCATTATCTAATAATATGTTAACTCTAAGGTTGAATAAACATACCTAAGCATGCCTCACATAAATTATTTACTTCAACCATAAGGTATTAGCCTGAAGGTGCATTAACCTCAAATATTTATCTCAAAAGACACTATCTTGAGATAATTATATATTTCCTTAATGTGCCTAAAAAAAGGATTGACATAATAAGATTTTGGATTCAAGATCGAATAATCTTACCTCTATTTTCCTTAAAATAGTGTTTCCATACTTCATATTTTATTTTCTCAAAAGTATAATAATACCACCTATACCTACTTCACAAAAAGGATTTACTTACATCATAATGTGTTGAATCAAAATTCAAATGACATCACCCATACACATAAGTCACACAAATTATTTACTTAAAAAATAAGGTGTTAGCTTCAAGGCTAATAATCTCACCTCTATGTACCTCACAAAAATGTTTTCCTTGCCCAATTAGGTGTTATTTCAAGGGTCCAATATTTTATAAGATGTTAGCTTGATGTTATAAACCTCACATATAATCATGTAAATATGTATAAATGTAGTGAAGATTAACACACAAAACATGTTTGGTGGGTCAATATGCCTATATATGAAATATATTTAGAATATAATGATTACCTTTAAGGTAAGGAAACACAATATAATACTCCTTTAGGAAAGAATTCACTGCACAATTACACTTTGAATAGAATACTCACAACTTAGTTGATTTATCTCCTTATATATACCTATATCACTAATAATGGATGGCACCTATACTCTTAATCTCAGTGTAGGCTGACTCATTTAATTCTACAAGTTACACAATTAATTCCATAAATTACCCATATAAGTAACTAAGGGGGATGTGTGTCACATGTCAGCATCTCCATCAACTCATATAAATTAAAATATCATATCTATAGGTACATGACACTTGAAAGTCCAGTATTATGTTACTTATGTGCCTCACAAAAAGACTTGACTAACTTGATAAAGTGTTAGCTCAAAGTTACAATAATTTCACTATTGTGTGCTTCTTAAAAACAATTCCCTTAACTGATAAGGTGTTGGTTGTAAGGTCCAAAAAACCTACCTATAAATGCCTAAGAAAATGATTTGTTTTACTTAAAACAAATTATTAGATCAAATTTCTAATGATATCACCTTTATGTGCATCACATAAATGTTTTCCTTACCTAATAGTTAGTGTAAGATTGAAGGTCTGATAATTCATAATAATTTGGGTTGAAGTTCCAATAGCCTCACCTAAATGTGACTTGCAAATAGGCTTTCAGTAGTTGATAAGGTTTTGTATAGAAGGTCATATAATTAATAAGTTTTTTTGTTCAAAGGTACAATAATCTCATGTCCATGTTCCTAAAAAATATGTTTAGCTTATTCAATAATGCATTGGCCTACTTGTCCAATAATATCACTTTTATGTGCCTCCCAAAAAAGGGTTTTCTTACCCAATAAGTTGTTGGATTGAATTTCCTATAATCTCACCTCTATATGCCTCAAAAAAAGGTTGTGTTATTGAAAAGTTTTTGGAATAAATATCCAATTATATTATGTTTATGTGCCTCAAAAAAATGATTTCCTTTTATGATAATTTTTTTTTTCTTGAACTTCAAATTAGATCATGTCAATATGCCTCACAAAAATGCTTTCCTTATTTGATATGGTGTTGGATTGAAGATCCAATAATTCCACCTATTCATTTATAACAAAAAGGATTTCCTTACCCAGTAATGTATTGGATTAAAACAAAAATAATCTCACCTTTATATGGCTCTGAAAAAGGTTCACCTTGCCTAATTATATGTCATTTAAAAATATAAACAACCTTGTTATTGAATATGATGTGAATATGGGCACTTGACTATTCATGTTAGGTTTTTTTTTATTGTTTTATTAATTAATGAAGGTTATTTAATTTATTTATTTCATATATTAGTTTTTAGATCAATTTTAGAAACTTTTTAAGAACTTTTTAAAAATTAGTTAGAAGAGTTAGAGTGTAATTCACTAAATGTGTATCTAACTGAGCTCAAACACTTATCCATTTATCCCAAAGAGGTATGGCACATTTTTCACTATTATTTAATTTAAATTAAGTTTATTTTATGTTAATTCCTATTTTTTAAGTATTTATGGTGCCTATCTTTACTAGGTTGCATGAGGTACTCACTTGTTAAGCAAGGCTTCTTGCATGTTGACATTGTTTTGTCAATAAGTCAGCTTGTTTACTTGAGTATAATTTCAGTTGTGTTAAAGTCTATTTTTATAATTCTATTTTTAGATTACTTAATTTTTAATTAAAGGTCTTAATTTAGTTTTCACTTTATATTTATTTTAGATATAACTTATCATGCAAGTTATCTTGTATTTGGTTAATTTTAGCCATGTTTGCTATTAAATAATGGTGCAAAAGTGTGGCGATATAATTCTAATTTTAAAACTCTTTTGAATTTTTTATATCTAATTTCATTTCAAGTATATGATAATTAATACCGAAAATCATGTATTTTTAGATTTAAAGTTACTTTGTATAATTTTTTGTCAACAATCTCACTTATAACACTGTTAGATTAATAACTAGTATTTATGACACTGATTGGTTGATACATAGCTTCAATTTTAGATTAAATCAAAGATTATTATCACTCTCTTTATACATTCTAAACTTTAATTTGGTATCATATCCTCATTCAATAAAGGTTCATAAGGGTTTTAGACCATGATCAGGGGAATCAATGGCTTCAGTGAATTCTACTTTCATGAATATTTTCATTTTCAAAGATGAAAACTTTGAATATTGGATAGATCAGTTGAAGATAATTATTTTATGAAAAATATTTTTGGAGAATGTTATATATGGGTACACATGATCTCAATATTGGAACACCTTGACACAAGATCTAAAAAAAACACAAAGGAGATGAATAAAAGGTGGATGCACAAGCTTTATTCTTTCTTTAGAGGGACATAGATCCAAGAATTTATCTAAGAATTGTAGGATGCAAGAATGTTCATGAGGCATGAAATATCTTGAAAACTTCATATCAAGGATATACTAAATTAGGAGAAGTAAACATACAAACCCTTAAAATTAATTTTGAGAATTTTGAGAATTTGAGAATGTTTGATAATGAAGGAGTTAGAGAATATTCCATAAGGGTAAATGACTTAGTTCATATAATATGGGTTTATGAAAATAAATATACAAGATAGTGTTATAGTAAAGAAAATTTTGAGATCTTTAAGTTAAAAATGGTTGAATATTTTTATAACTCTTAAAAAGTGTAAGGACATAAACACTATAAATGTTAACGAGTTGGTTGTTTTTATCTTATCCTATGAGGATAAGATGAGACTATACATAAGAGATCAAGAATATGCACTTGAAACCAAGAAAAATGTTTCGAAACTATATATATAAAAATAAAAATTAGAATCAATGAAGTTCAAAAAACTATAATTCAAAGGGTAAAGTTGAAGCTAAATTCAAAATTAGGATCACGTGACACTTTACTTGTCATTATTACAAAAAACTAGGGCATATGATAAAATATTATAGGATACTAGAAGCTAAGAATCAAGCTAATCAAAAGAGTGAAAATAAAGCATTTCAAACTGAACAAAATGATGTTCAATAAAACTCAGATTATTTTCTCACATTTATTTTTGGAATAGAGGATGAAAAGATTTTTTTGTCTCTTAATTCAAGTTGCTCAAATCACATGACAAGTCATAAAGATGGTTTCAACAAGCTAGATGACTCCTTAAAAATTCAAGTGTAATTGGGAGATGAAAATTTCATCTAAGTTGAAGGAAAGGGAAGCATGAAAATCACAAGTCAAGCTATAGATGTCATAATTAAAGGGTGGAATCCTATTGATGTTTATTATGAGGGCTTATAAATTCCTATACCAGTTTCTAGTTCAATAGAAAAAACTACTAAATATTCACAAGAAACTAGTTGTATACACATAATATTTTTAAACTTTATCAATTACTGATGCTTTCTCTCTTGCAAGAACCTGTTGAATCTTAATCTTTTTGGGTGCATGCCTTAAGAGGTGCATCAAGAAATTAGTTGACAGACTTTTGGTGATTCACAAGATTGTTGGCTCATATACCACCACTTAAAACCAATACAAGCTAATTTTATACATTTCCATAGGCTTTGAAACCCTTTATACACTTTCATAAGCAACTCAACGCCCAAAATAGCCCCTAACTAATCAAAACCCTATTTTTACCATGTTTCCTACTAGGTTGATTGGGTCATCCCTATTTTTGGATTTATCACATATTATAGAACTATGTTGTTCAAAGCGGACATAGTTCAAGACCTAACAGCTCTATTTTCTTCCTAACGAGGTCGACTGGGCTGACTCTATTGACTTAATTTTTAAGAAGGTTTAGGGTCAATCTGTGGCTATATATACCTCATTTCACTTCATTTCCAAGAGAATATCAATCAATTTTGCATCATTATTTATCATAAATATACTTATAAAATTAATAGGAGGCTTCATTACTTAGATTTTTTCCCTTGAATGAGTAACACTTATCTTGTGGAAGTCTTGGATACATAGAAGAGGTCTTGTAGCCTAGAGCCAGTTTATCCTTGTGATCCTTACAAGCCCACAACAATCTCTTGCAAAGTACCATTGATTAAGGAAGAGATTGAGGTACGATGGAATCACTTCAACAGAGGTAAGTATATTCATAAGCCCTTTATATTTCAATAAGTATATATTGTAGAGTTAATAAATGTTGGATTATATCTCTCCTTGCTTAGATCTTCTCTATGTTATAAATAGATTTGTCTTTCCATGTCATTATCTTCCCCATTTGTGTCAAAATATTTGGTGAGTACTAGATTATCTTGAATATGTATTTACTATATTAGCTTGCATATTTGTTTATTAGATTATATTTCTTTTATATTATTATAAATATAAAGACCTAGTTAGGGTATCATAAGATGGCATTTTCCTAGAGGCCTTGGAAACCTCTCTTTTTCTATAGTGGGATAAGAGATATCTTAGTGTAGGTTTATCATATATAATATTGATCATGACCATGATTTAAGTGTATTTTGAAGTGTACTTTTTAGTTGATTACCTTATCTGAGCTTGAATATTATTAAGTAGGATAAGTTATAGAACTGTCTAATTTTGCTTGCATACACTAGCCATCCATCTTCACCAATTTCAAGTAATAACAAGTGTTTGTTGAATCCACATCTAGTCAATAAAATGTTGGGTAATAATTATAAGATAATGATCAAAATACTTTAACATTAGGAATGTAATTTTTTTAATGTTGTTTATGATAAAAATATTATGTTTGCATTGTTATCTGTTGTTAGTGAACCTAGAAGTTATGCATTAGCTAGTCAAAATAAATAATGGGTTAATGCTATGAAATTAGAGATGGATTAAATTGAGGGAAATAATACATGGGTTCTTCTTCAGCCTCAATAAAATAAATATGTCATTGAAACCAAGTGGGTATACAAGACCAAATTCAATAGTGATGGAACAATTGACAAACTAAAAGCTAGACTAGTTACAAAAAGATTTACACAAACATATGAGGTTGCTTATGAGGAAACATATGCACCCATGGCATGTAAATATATTATTATAATAATTATTTTTATATATATTCATAAAAGATTTAAAATCCATCAAATGGATGTAAAATTTACATTTATAAATAGAGTGATTGAAGAAGTATATGTGGGGCAGCCACAAGATTTTGAGATAAAGGTTAAATAATTTTGGGTATATAAGTTGAATAAGGCTCTTTATGGATTGAATTAAGCTCCAAGAGATTATTACTCAAGAATTTATAGTTGGTTATTGTATCAAGGCTTTTTAATAATTCAAAATGAACCAATCTTTACATACAAGCATTGGGCTCTAATGTTGTATATATTTATCTCTATGTAGATGATTTGATCTTTACAGGGAGCTCTATGGAGATATTAAATAGCTTCAAGGAAGATATGAAATCATAATTTGATATGATTTATCTTGGTCTTATGAAGTAATTTTTTGACATAAAATTCTATCAAAATAAAGAGAAAGTATTCATTTTTCAAGCCAAGTATGCCCAAGACATATTAAAGAAGTACAATCTTCAATATTTGAATCCTTCAAACACCCCAATTTTTAGTGAAAAAAATTAATGAAAAATTATGTAATTCCTTCAGATGAATATAATTTTATAATTATGGTGGGAGGTTTGATGTATCTCATTCTGATAATGCATAATATCAATTAGGGGGTTTCACTAGTTTTTAAATTTATGAAAAAAATGTTACTCAAGTATTTGCAAGAAATGAAGTAAATTTTTAAATATGTAAGAGATACTTACAATCATGGTATTCGTTTTAAATCAAAAAATATATTATGTATAATTGAATACATAGATTCATATTGGGGAGGATCTCTTAATGACAGGAAGTCAATTTCAAGTTATTGCTTCACACTAGAAAGAGAAATGGATTGGTTTCATGGTATTCAAATTAACAAGCTACAATTACATTGTCCTCTACTAAAGTTGAATATATATCCCTTACATCATATTTTACACAATTATTTTGGTTTAAAATACTCTTGGTTGATTTTAGAGAGGCTCAACTTGAGATAACACATATTTTTTGTGATAACAATGGGGCAATACAGTTGTCCAAGAATTTAGTTTTTCATGTTAGAACCAAGCATATTGAACTCAAATATCATTTTTTAAAATACTTGATCAATTATAAAAAAAAATCATTGAGTATGTGAGAAATAAAGATAAATTTTATGATAATCCCACTAATGGATTGCACAAGTAGATTCGTGAAAGATTTAAGGAGATGATAGGCATCTTTCTTCTTTGCATCAAATGGAGGAATATTGAGTATGATGCTAATATGAGAATTTGATTATTCATGTTAGGTTTAATTTATTTTGTATTTTATTAGTCTATTAAGTTTATTTAATTCATTTATGTTCTATATTAGTTGTTTTGTCAATTTCAAACACTTTTCAGGAACTTTCTAAAAAATAGTTTAGAATTGTCAGTTAGATTGTAATTCATTGGATGTGTGCTTAATTGAACTCAAACACGTATCCATTCATCTACAAGAGGTGGAAAATAATTTTTAATGTTAGTTAGCTTAAAGTAATTTTATTTTAATTCAATTCATATTTTCTATGAATTTGGGGCGCCTAGCTTGACTAAGTTGCATGAGTTGCTTACTTGTTGTGTAAAGTTTCTTGTACATTGACCTTGTCTTGTTTATAAGTCAACATGTTTTCTTGATTATAATTGCAGTTGTGTTATAGTCTATTCTTTGATTACTTATTTTTTAATTAAAGGTCTTAATTTATTTTTCACTTTATGTTTTTTCTAAACATAACTTGTCATGCAAGTTATCTTATATTTAGCTAATTTTAGCTTTGTTTGCTAAAAAATAATGATGCAAAAGTGTGGCACCATGATTCTAATTGAAGAAACTCTTAATTTTTTATCTATAATTTTATTTTATATCTATGTTAATTAATACCATCAAGCACGTGTTTTTAAATTTGAAGCTATTTTATACAAGTATTAGTCGACAATCTCACTTACATCGCTATTAGATTAACAACTAGTAATTTTGGATAGATTAGTTGATACATAGCTTTAATTTTAGATTAAATCAAATCTAATTTCCATTCTCTCCATACATTCAAAACCTTCACTTGCCTCTAAGTGTCTTATAAAAACTAGGTTCTCCTTACCTAATTAGGTGTTTGCTCAAAATTCCAACCACCTTGCCTTTGTGTTCCTTACAAAGAGGCTTTACTTACCCAATAAGGTATTTTCTCAAATATCAAAAAATATCACCTCTACATGCCTCACAAAAAGGATTTCCTTAATAATGTGTCTTCTCAATGTCCCAACAATATCACATCTACATGCCTTATAAAAAGTCTTGAAATACATGATTAGTTATTGGCTCTAGGGTCCAAAAATTAAATATTAATGTGCCTCACAAAAAGGAATTATTTACCTCATTAGGTGGTGGCTTGAAGGTCTAATAAGCTCACCTTTGTGTGCCTTACAAAAATGTATTTCTTATCTAATAAAATTTTGGCTCAAAGGTCTAATAATCTCATTACTATATGCATCAATAAAGAGCTTGTCCAATTCCTAAATATGTCTAGCTTAAAGGATGAACATTCTTACCACTACATGCATCAAAAAATGCTTCCCTCACCCTATAAGGTGTTGTCTTTAAGGTTCAATAATCTCACCTCTACATGCCTCCCAAAAATTATTTCCATATCTAATAACATGTTGCCTCTAAGGTCCAATAATCTCACCTCTACATGCTTCACAAAAAAACTTGCCTTACCTAATTAAGTTTTGGCTTGAAGTTTAAATGATCTCATCTCTATGTTCCTCGCAAAAAGACTTCCTTTACATGATTATTTTTTTCTTCTAAGCTCCAATGAACTCACTTCTATATATTTTTTTGATAGATATCACTTTTAACCGGAGCTACTAACTGGATCTAGGGCACAACAAGGGGCCCAGTCCCTGAAAACCAGAAAACCAACACAGATGACCACCACTAATCACTAAAAAAATGAGTTCAACTTAAGCACCACATTTTTCTACAAACACCCAACAAATTCAAACCTAGGTAGGGTTGGGCACAACAAGCCCATTTAACCCATTAGATAAAAAAGAAGGTAATACAAAAACCAATTTTTTATTTCAAACTTGGATAAATTGTCAACTAGCCAAAGGCACAAAGAGATAAAATACCACATCTAAAAAAACTTAGAAAAAGCATCAAAAACCTGTAAACAACCAACTCCCACACTTAAATGAGCATCATCCACGAGTGACAAGTGCCTTTATCACACTGCAAGAAAGTAGTGCCTCCATTATTTATTATGATCCCTCATTAATATAATTCATAGCATCTAATTTTAGTCTTTCTGCTTCTATTTTTATTCCTCTTCGACCTTTCTTGCCATAATTTGCTATGGTCAAATCACATGCTTTCTGAGAAAGCGTAAGGGTCTCTATGGATCTAAAATTTGCCTCACTATCCTAAAAAGCAATATTTTCCAACAGATCCAGATCCACTAAAGGAAGAGTTAAGTCATGAGCATGGACAAGGTTTTGTTGTTCCAAGTCTGAAAAGGATGTTGTTTTAAGAGGGGCCAAAATAGATTGGTCCCAACTTTCCACCATCTTCTGTGAACCTGTCAAAAAAACTTCAAAGGGCAGATACCTAAGACCTAGAGAAATAACATGACACTATGTTGGAGTAGGAAACCCATCGACCAGTTGAGACGAAACATCAATGACACTTGTAGACCTATGCTTTATCACCAAACTCTTGGGAAGATGTGAAACCAAAGGAGAAGGGTGGTGAATTTGATGTGGATTTTTAAATTTTAGGGACCATCATTAAAGGCAAAGAGTGTAAAGAAGCTAGGTTATCATAATAGCATTTTTAGATCTTATGTCCCAATTAGTTGCAATGAAAGTAGCAAAAGGATAGGCCTTCAAAATTAGAAAATTATGTCCAAATGCCCTAAGAGGATATAATTTTGATCTTCTAAAAAATGGATTTGGAGATATTGATTATCATGCAGACCCTGGCATATCTCCGTTGAAAAATAGAGGGAGGATTCATCCATTTCAATAAATTCCCCCACAAGAACTAACATGTGTTTTAGCAGCTCAAGATCTTACATGACCAAGGGAAGATTGTACAGCCTTACGCAAACTGGCACCAAAGAAATATGAAAAGTGAAGGGATTGAATAAGGGAATCCAAAGACAAATAAAAATCCCTCAATGCTCAAGGAACCACAACCCATGCTCCATCACAAAGGTACAATCCTTAGCTTAAAAAAAATGAACCATAAGAAATCCTTTTCCTAATAGAGGACAAATGGAGGGTTGTAGTGTGACCAAGCATCTTTCATCTAAATATGGAACTCTTCAAGTGAAGGACGTTTCTCCAAGCACTTATAAATCAAAGATCTCACGCCCAAAGCCTTTTTCACAATGCTAATACAATCCTCCTTGAAAACCCACTCAGGGGTCAATTCAGCTTGGAGGATAGGTACACCCTAAGTATCAAGTGCAGCACCTTACGATTAGAGTGAGCCTAATGTCATAACCACCAATAACAACCTCATTTGATGTTTCATGTGCCCTAAGTGGCACATCTATGGAGAAATCTACACACAAAACACAAAACCAAAAGCATAGAAGACACATGTGAAATCTGAGAAATATTCCCTTGATAATAATCTTTGTAGCTATGAAAAGGATTGGTAATGTTAGGGCATTTTCTAAAAACCAAGCTAGTAGTCAAGGGAAGAGATGTAAAAAATGTTGGACCTATAAGATCCTCACTTATGACCTCAAACTAATCCCTTTTCTACTACAATCCCTTTACAAGATCATTGATGATTGAATCTCCCTATCACATGAAAGCCAACCCATCCATGGGCACCTTAATATCTCCCTACCCCTTCTTGCACTGATGCTCAAGCAACCTTAACATGCTCACCAACGCTTCCATTATTGCCAACCCTACACTATAACATGACATGTCAACTCACCTCTACATGTTTTAGTAAAAAGATTACATGATAATTTGTTTCTTCTAAACTCCAATGAACTCACCTCTACATGTTTTACTCAAAGGATTGCATTGATTGCTACTTAGTGCTCGATCAAAGGTCTAATAACTAATAAGGTGTTGGCTCGAATATCCAATATTATCTCTTTTGTGCGCTTGAAGGTCCAATAAATAAAAAGGTGTTGTAGTGGATGTTAAGGACCAAGGCTCTTGTGGTAAGCAGGGATTATCTCTATATAAGAATTCTTTTACGAATTTATGTCTTATTCAAAGGGATGGTTTTATTGGTTCGCTTTTTATAAGTTACAGGGAGTTGTTGGGCTTTCTCCACAGTTGTAGCATTGAAAGAATTAATCATATTGTCACAGGAAAGTTGATATCTTTGTCCGAACAAGAGCTAGTAGATTGTGACATGTCGGCAAACCAAGGGTGTAATGGAGGATAAACGGACAATGCATTTGAATTTATTATGAGGAATGGTGGTATTGACAACAACACAGATTACCCTTACAAAGATAAAGATGGAAAATACAAAAAAATTCTTAGTTAACTAATAGCACAAACCAGTTTCACAAATTATTCATATTCACATCTACTCCTTTTCAGTAGAGGATAGATATTTTAGGCCAAATCCAAGGTGGATCTGGTCACGGCATGCCTATTGGGACTACAATTTAGTGCCTTTATGGCAGATGATGTGAGGGATATAATATTCGTGCCCAATTTCCTTGATTTCAGATGGTAAATTATTCAATTTTTTTTTTCATTTTTTATATAAGTTTGAAGCTTTTACTTCTTTAATTAATGGGTCTTTCAACCCACTGAAACTTCAACCTATGTCTTTTTAAAAGTGATATAATTATTCAAACTTACTTAATAAACCCCAAACAATTTTTAATTTTTTTATTAAAGGCATAGAAGATTTTTTATGTTAATACATAAAATTTATTTTCAAAGTTGACTTAAGATTACATTGAGCAATGCTTGGGTGATACATATGAGATTTCTTCCTTTCTACACGAAGAAGGATGATAAAATCCTTATAAAGTAACATAAAAAGTTGAACTTGTCATGGCATTGGTTTTTAAACTTGGTTCAACCTCATACAAATTTAAGAAAAATCTTGGTTTTCACATCTGAAAAGGTTATCTTTGTACTATTGCCTTCTTTCAAATTGCAAAGTTGCTTTAAAACCTAGATATCTTCCTTATATCTAGTTCCCTTTCTTTCTTAGGTAGCAAACTTTGAAGGGAGATTATTAAACGTGTTGTAATTTCTCATACCAATAGGCTTGTTTTTGTTTTTTTGTATTGGATGACTTTGGCTTTGCATTTCACTCAAGTTTGTTTGTTTTTACAGGGCCTTTCTACTAGCATTTAATTTTTAGATGAACAATTAGAGGGTGTTCCTATGGAGGAGGCAACTACAATTATTTTGCAGTTGCAAGGGGTTCTATGTAATTTTAAATTTCTTTAACTACAAAAAAAATGAATACTTTCTTGAAAAATAGGAATAATGACTATAAATGAAAGAGATTTTCAGAGATGGGCAGATGCTGGGGGCAAGAATTTGCAACACCCAAAGAGAAAATTTAGGCACAAAAAGAGTACTTTACAGTGAATAAAAATTTATGCTATAATTTTTTTTAATTCAAATCTCCTAAATTTCATGTGGATGGATATTTTTTGCAATTTTAAAAATCCATAATACCACTTTACTTTACTGCATAATTTCTCCTAAATAATCTCTACAACACCCACTAAATATTTTCATAATTACAATACCATGAGACCAGGGCCATACACTTACAAAACCCTGAAAAAAGTTACAGTTAAATTTTATATGTTTGCTTGAACTAATAAAAATGCCAAAGAGATTTAATTATCAATCAATGTTGAACACCACCATATGGAACTTAGTACTTGACCTAGAAACTTTCTTCCAGATTAGCACGGTTAAATAGAGGTAGTCCTAAAACAATATCAAAAATATATATGAAAATATGGTGTCAATCATATTGGATTAGTAACTAATTCAAAAATGAGCCATAAGGGTAGAACTGATTTCTATTTTTTGAATTTTACTATTTTAATTTTTCTAGGTCCAAGTTTAGCAAATGGAATATAAGGTCGACTTAGAACAAGATTCGTCCATTTCATATTATACCGCACATTTTCCCTGCAGGATAAATTTGTAGTTATTGGGACTATTATTTATAGGTCTTACCATTATCTACGAACTATTGTTTTTACACACCACTAAGGTTTTTCAAATATGTTTATTAAATATATATAAGGACTGTATAAATATGAAATTCTCATTTGTATGGTATGTGTTGCAGAAAAAATCCATGTAGTAACAATTGATAGCTACGAAGATGCTCCTACCAATGATGAGCGGTCATTACAGAAGGCTGCGGCACATTAACCGATCAGTGTAGCTATTGAAGCTGGTGGGAGGGAATTCCAGTTTTACAAATATGTAAGTTTTATCTTCATTAGATTTGAGCCTTAGATGATTCTAATAAAATTCTTCTGTAAATATTTCACTGAATTGATTTGTGAACAAATGATTTACTAACATGTTGTGGATGTAGGGAGTGCCAATGGTAAATATGGCACTAATCTCGATCATGGTGTGACACTAGTGGGTTATGGATCAGCTGATAAGGACTATTGGACTGTAAAGAAGTCATGGGGTCTAAGTTGAGGCGAAAATGGGTACATTAGGATGAAAAGAAATATTAAGAGTTCATCTGGAAAATGTGGGATTGCCATCCAACTATCATATCCAATAAAAAATGGACCCAATCCTCCTACACCTGGCCCTTCCCCTCAATCTCCAATCAAGCCTTCAACCAAATGTGATGGCCATTATTCATGTCCAGATGGTAGCACTTGCTGTAGTACATATAGTTTTCATAGATTCTGCTTTCAATGGGGTGGTTGTCATTTTAACTCTATTTGATTCAACTTTCATTCCTGTTTCAATTCTATTTTATGAAATTTTATGTTGATTTGGGAAACGTTTTGGGTTCAGAACTTTACAGTTTGCTTTATGAGAGCTAATAGTTTCTCATTTGTATTTACAGAGCAGAGTCATTCATTTGGAGTTGCCATGCTGAACCGTACTCGAGCAGACCCACATTCAGTCTAGAATGCATAGATACAAACATGCTTGACAGCATGATGCATCCTTTCATCATCAAAGATTGAAAAAACAAAATTAGCTCGTGTCATCAAAGATAGATATTAACAAAAATTTAGTTCATGTCAATTGTGAAGAAAAATTTTAACTTTGAAGCTGCCAATTGATTTTGTTCAAAATGTTTTAATTTAAGTTGCATAAATGCCGGTGGTGGCTTAAAGTGTAGTTTTGTTTTAGATTTTGACATATATTAAAATTAAAAACTGAAAAAAAGTCATTTATTTAGATTAATATTTGGGCTTTGATATATAGAAAGAACATTTCTTTAGATTGATGTTTAGGCTTCCAAAATTATTTGGATTCAATTTGTATAAAAGAATCTGTGAAACTGTTCATTCTTAAAACTGTTAGTTCTTATTATATTTATTTCTGTAAAACTCGTTCAATTCTTAATATTTCTTTTGTGAAACTGTTCATTCTTTATTTCTCATTTTTTCGCTCTTCTATCAAATTCTATTAAAGTGTCTCTGTTTTCAAAACATTATTGTATGTTCGTTTTTTCTCATTTTTTCGCTCTTCTATCAAATTCTATTAAAGTGTCTCTGTTTTCAAAACATTATTGTATGTTCGTTTTGTTTTTACATAAATCATTTTAAAAATATTTTTTTAATAAATAATTATAAGATATATATTTTTAAATAATTTTTATTATAAGAATATTTTTTCCACCTAAAAGCACATACTCTTAACACAATTATTATTGTAATAATGTTTTTTTCAAGATAATTTTCATAAATAATTATTACTTAATAATTTATAATAATATTTTTTTCAAAAAATCTTACTTAAATAATAATTTTAATGATTTATAATAACAATTTTTTAAAAAAAACTTTCATGAAATGTCATTATTTTAATATTTGATGAATTCTATAAATAATTATTATTTTAATAACATTTAATATTTAATGGATTTTAGGTTTGATAATAGGTATAAGATGTTAATAGGAAAAAAAAAGAATAAGTTAGAGAGTTGGAAGCTACCCACTAAAGATTAATTAAAAATGAATTCTGATGGAGCTTCTAAAGTAAACCTGAATATTTTGAAATAGTGAAGGACAACCCTTGCTAGTACTTGCTCAAAAAATAGATATGGAGTCAAATAATATGGCAGAAACAAAAGTTGTTCATTTAAGATTGAAAATAATAGAAAAAAATGGATGGAAGAAACTCAATGTTGAAGGAGATTCGCAAGTTGTGATTAATGCATTTAATTCAGGGAAAGTTAAGGGTTGGAAAATTAGGACCATCATTGAAAATATTCAGTCATTTATGAATAAGATGGAGTTGGTAAGGTTTAACCATGTTAAAAGAGAAGGTCGTGTAGTGGCAGATTGGACAGCGAACAACATGTTGCAACTTAGAATGAAATCCTTTTTTGGTATAATGATTGTGTGATTGTATTTTAAGTTATTTATAAAAACTACTATATTTAGTAATTAAAACCCAATAACACAAACATCAAAAAGAGGGAATAAAGGAACAATCAGTGAAGTAAACATGAATTCTTACTGTCACTTTATCCCTTACTTCTTCTCTCCAAGATCTTCAAGCGGATTCAAATATCAAATTGATTCAGTGTGAATTGTTTGCATTGAGCTTCAAAATGACTCCAATGACTTCCTTAAATTGTTGAATGGCTCGACAAGAGTGTGAAAATGTTTGAGAATGACTGATTATGAGAATATAATGAAAGCTTATTAATTTCCACGTTAGTTTGACCATGGCCCAATCATGGCTTTTATAGAATGGTGGAAGAGATTTTAAGAAATTTTTAAAATTATTTAGAAGTCTCTAATGTAGAGACTTCTAGATTTTTAGAGGAGCTTTTCTAGTTCTAAAGGTTTCTTGATTAATTTGAAGGATAATGGGGGATTAAATAGGAATCAATGAAATTTAGGATTCATAAGGATGTAGTTAAAGGTAATTGAATAAATAAAAATTTTAAATTGACAAATGGACTAGTAGGTAGATTAGTAATTAAGTAGACTAGTTAATAGATTAATGAAATAATTAATTGGTTATAAAGGTATGAGAAGATTTATGAGTTGTATGAAATATTATATAAAAAATTAGGATATTAGTTAATTGGTTAATGTTATGATTTTGGGTCAAATTAACATGTTTTAATAGGATTATTAAGACGAGCCAATTTAAATGCACACAATTATAATTTCCCTCTAGAATAATGTAAATAAGTTGATCAAAGTTTAATATAAATATGAAGTTTTTGATTTAATGGTAGTTTTGTAGATCAAGACCCCCTTCAAAAGTTAACATCTCACTATTCTCTTAGAAAGATTTGAATCAAACTTTACCGACATAATTTTATTTAAACTATTTTTTATTTACTTACCTTAATAAATAAATATTTCATAGATTTTATGAATAATCATTATTTTAATATTTAATAGATTTTATAAATAATTATTATTTTAATAATATTTTTTTCATTATTATTAAAATAAAGATAATAAATTTTATAAATAATTATTATTTTAATAGTATTTTCATATATTATTAAAATAATAAAATTAATAATACAATTACTTGGTAGGAGAAAAAATTAAAATGCTCGAGACTTTTGCAATGTTTTAAATATTTGAAAGCTTTTAGTGAGAAGTTAACTAAATTATCAATTTTTTAAAAAAAATTATTTTAAAAATAATTTTTAACGGTAGTCATTAGTGTAATGATGTTCATATTTTGAATGATAATTAAAAAACAAAGATACCTATTTAACATACATTTATACAATATGTTTAAATTTTTAATGATAATTACAAACAACATTTAACATTTATTTTAAATATTTCTTTTATTATAAAAGAAGAAGAGTGAATGTAATTTATTTTTTTAAATAAGCACAGGGGTTGATGGGTCCTCTGTCCTATATTAACCTTTACAATTATTATTTTAAAAAGACATTTAGGGAAGAACAAGGCCACCAAATGAAAAAAAATAACAAACTACACAGAGATCAAACAAAACAGCCCACAACAGGGTAAAAGACCAAAAAAACGTCACCATACACAAGAATGGGTTACCCAATTAAACAATAGCATTATCACGAATTTTTAGCTTCACACCAGAATGAGAATGACCGCCGTCATGCTCCCGGGACTCCGTTTCACTGCCACCAATAGAGCGGGCATTTTTGTTGCTCAAGAGACGATTACGCATAGTTGAGGTGACACCGACACGCTGAACACAGGGGAACCAAGGTGGAATCTTCCTCCCAAGGTTTTCAACCATTTGTCTCAGGGAACTGAGAGCGTCCAACCTCTCCTTGCATTTATGCATTTCTTTCCACAATTCAAGGCTTGCAATTGAACATTCCACCTCCGCCCACAGGGGGTAGCAGTAAACAGATTGCCGAGCTCGAGAGGGTGATGCAATTTCTGCTCCAAGTCTTTGACATAATCCACCAGCGTAACAAATCTATACTTGAGATCTCTAAAGACCGTAATGAGAATAAAACCAAACCCATGGTTACCTGAGAAATGCAGCACTTGAAAGGGACCGGCGTTGAAATATTCAACTTTCTCGTCAAGGCCAGGTCTTTGTAAAGGCGCCACAAAAAAAGGCCAACATTCACTTCACCAAAGCCTTGTCCTCCACAACCGCCAAGAGATTAGAAACAAAGAGAGCCCCCACATCTGAGTTGACCCTATTGAATACGCTGCTTCTTAAAAAGTTTCCCCAAGAGTAAAGCCAATGGCATACAGAACATCCGTAAGAACCCAGAAATCTTCTTCAACCAAGCACTGAATGTAGACCCATAGAAAGCCATCTCCCTTACACTACTCCCTCCTTGAATTGGAGGCAACCCAAACGCCGAAGCCAACCCTGAATCCATCTCTCCCCCAGGATGTTGAAAGGATGCAAACAAACCTAAATTTGAAAGTGAACCCAGAAATAAAGGAGGCGGGGAAGCCTCTCAAAACACGCTACCATATCCATGCTCCATCAATACCACACGCTTAAGATTCACCGCCACCTCCACAACTCAAACACATAACCAAGCCATTATGGCCCCCTAGCAAAACTTAGATTTTGAACAATGCATTCAAATACCCCGCAAAACCTTCCCAAGCCCCTATAACATTATCCACAATATACCAAAAAAATACCCCGCAAAACCTTCCCAAGCCCCTATAACATTATCCACAATATACCAAAAAAATTTACTCAATACCACAATTAACCAAAAAGTCGTCTACCAAGTTGCCTTTTCTATAGCAATGGATATCTTCCCATTCTTCAAAAGACCCCAGCGATGGACATCTTCCCATTCTTCAAAAGACCCCACCCTTTCCCAAGTGCTAGAAAGAATATTGTTAATATTTCAAAAAGGAGCAACAAATTTCTTTAACGCCAAAAGGATGACAAATGAATCCCCTTCAATTTACATCCTATAAATATTGCATTGTAAAGCTAATTCCAAGCCATCATCGAAAGCTTGAGTTTCAACCTCATTATTTGTACCGTCTTTCAGCTTTATTGAGGCTACTCTGATTAGAAAACTACTACAATCTATAATAATAAACCGGCTCTGAAAGCACCTAGATTTCCACAAGATGTCCCGTCGAAGTTAAGTTTGAACCAACCTGAGAGTGGAGGACGAACCAACCTGAGAGTGGAGGACGAACCAACCTCTTTATTTCTTTCAACCGTTTTACTCTTTACATTAGACCCATTAACTAGAGAATGAATGTAATTTATTATTTTAAACCTTTTAATGAATATAATTTATTATTTTATTTTATTTTATTTTATTCTAATTTTTTTATTTTCTTATTTTATTATATGAAATAATTAAATTATATAAAATGTTAATATTTTGTTCATATTTAAAAAATAAAAATATCAAATATATAACAAATTTATAATGCAGAATAAATATACATCTAAATTAGTAAGCTCCTTTAATTAAATAACTATGACTTAAAAAACATTCACGTCGTCAAAATCACCTAAAACATGATCTTTATTTTAAGCACTTAAATCTTTACATTGAATATTGTATTTTAGTGGGTAGATATAAAGAACCGTCGTCCTCACCAATTAGAGTACAACCCTTTCAATCTTAACTTTTTTTTTAAAAAAAACTTTTTAAATATAATGGAACAATTTAGAAAAGTAGAAATACATTGGGACAATTTAAAAAACTAAAACCATCACTGTTACAATTATAAAAACTAGAACCATCACTGTTAGAGGCGGCAAATTGCCCCCTACAAACATCATTGTTAGGGGCGGCAAATTGCCCCCAAAGATTACAAGCTTCATATTATGTTTGAAGGCTTCATATTATGTTTGAATTAGAGGGAGTTAATCTGCCCATTATATGTTACATGGTCCAGGACATGTTATATCTAAAGGAGGGATACGGTATGAATCAATATTGTAGTTGAGGTATATCAAGGTTTGGTATTAATATTTTTAGATGCTCTCAAGATCAGATGCCCCGGACATAACAAGAACGATATACTACTTGTTGATTGATTTTACAAGAAAAAATATGGTAGAGGGATGCTTTAATGGTATATCACTGAGTGATGTTTATAAAGAAAACAACGTTTTAATGGTATATCACTTTAGATGAGAAAGCAATTCTGTAGGGACGAGATCGCCAAAACTGTTACCTTGTAGAGTTATAGCTTGAACTATTAACACATCAATGTCAACTCTACAATGCGAACATGCCCAGAATCCTCTCAATACACCCAATTAAATTTAAATTTAAATTTCAATTAAACTAGTGATATAGTTATCATGAGTGACATGGCTACCATTATAAACTGTACTACACTCAGAGGCCACTTCAAGTCTGGTAAATGACTTAAAAGGGTTGTGAATCTCCAAAGTTTCCTCCTCAATCCATCAACCGAAGCCTAGTTCCATCTCTGAGTAACATATTAGGAGCGTACAAATCAAAACATGACCACCATAAAGGCCCATTTGTTCCAAATTTCCTCAGCCAATTCACAAAACAACGAATGGTATATATATATAGCCTTAATTGCATTTTCTTCAATAACGGATATATGTCAAAACCATAGTAGAAACTCACATAAAAAAAAAATCACACGAGAGCAGATTTCCAAAAATTGTACCTTCAAATCCATGGAAAGAAAAGGAGATTATCACATGCCTATATTTATAAGTCCTCCTCAGCAAACACCATTTGTCTTGTCCACAGCGTTCTTCTTCCATACTCGGAAAACCTTTGAAGCATTGAATGATTCATCAAACGCTGAAACACGTTCCAAGTCCTCGGATGCAATAAAGCTTCCCTCATCCTGGTGAGTCTCTTTTTTAAGAGCATAAGAATCCAGATGCTCCAAAACCTTTTCAATATCATGTACAAATCTTTCTGCCAATGTTCTTGTGAAATCCTCTCTAATCACTGCTCTAAGTAAGGAGACATTCTGAGCATCAGATGCCATTGTATAAGCAGGAAGAATCCATCCATGTTTCTGTAGATCCTCAGCAACTCGGTACTCATCATATTTGGTCTTGTCTTTCAGTGAAAAGGCAACTAGGGGAACCCCTACATCTTTGGATAGGATTTTGAATTTTCCTGTGTCATTGAGTTTTGAAACAAGAAAATCTGCATTTGCACGAGAATTGATGTTGATTTTCTTATATCCCTGCGGGGTAACCATTCACATTTATTTTGCTATTCGATGATAAAACCAAGACTTTCATAAATTAGAATAATTTTAACATGTCACCTGAAATCCAAGTCGTATTAGTTGGTAATACTGTGCAATTATATGGCTGGCCCCTGTATAAAACAAACCCAGAAGATTCAGAACCCATTCATTCAAAGTTTATCCAAGGGGTGTCATTTAGTAAAACAGGTTAAAAAAACTGCATTTTTAAGCTTCTACATATTTCTTTCTTAAGAATTGAGCACGTGGTCCTGTTCTGGTGGTTACCAATTTTACACTATCCACCTTACTCTGCAGGTGGATGGAACTATAGAGCAGTAAGCACATTGTTAAACTATTGGGTTAGAACCAACAGGTTCTTTAACTCCACCATAAAAGTTTAAACCATGCACTGTAAGGTGCAGTAACCATTATATTATGTTTTAGCTGTTCTCTGCTCCACATGGGCCTGAGAAACAAAGGGATGAAGCAGAATAAATGTTGTGGGAGACCGTAGTGAAATTAAATCTAAATATACTTTAGACTTGACATCTAAGCCAAAGGAAAGAAGTTCATCCCTATCAAGTGCACCTTATTCATGAGCTTTAAAGATTAAGAAGCTTAAAAAGAACATAAGCCAAATAGCTCATACGGCAATGATCATGGACTGAAGTTGATGAACATGCTTTAGTAGCATAATACCTTTTGAAAAGTTAAGGGTAAAGGTAGGTTGATCAGCTCCAAGATAATTAATATGAAACACAAGTTCTTCTGGCAGGTCCTGCTTTCGGCGCCAGATTTGCCAGCCAATCCCAGGATAAACAAGTCCATATTTGTGCCCACTCACATTGATACTCCTCACTAATGGCAGTCTAAAATCCCACACTAAATCGGGATAAATGAAGGGTGCAACAAATCCTCCGCTTGCAGCATCCACATGAATGGGAGTGTCCCACCTGTTGATATTCAAGAGGTTCGTTAGTTGTCAAAACATATAAATTTTACTTGGTTTCTGAATTTATTTTCTGTAACTCAGAAGTCCTACATGAAAATGAAAATGGTTATACAATTACACGGGTAAACCTTCAAAATTTCAATTAAATATGGGAATGAGCTTAGAATTCCAAAAGTACTTATATAGCTTACCCTGTTTCTTGATTCTTCTTAAGGAGTAGATCGTTTAACAATTTGACATCTTCAAACTCACCATTGTATGTAGAACCTAGTATAGCACATACACATATTGTATTCTCATCTACCAAATCCACTGCAATGTAAGGGTCCATGATATAGTAGTCCTCCCTCAATTTCACAGCTTTGATGTCTACTTCAAAATATCTTCCAAACTTCTCCCAACACACCTAGAAAAATAAAACCAACAAATAAACTATGTGATGCGGTCACTTCTTTATCTCATACGTGCAACCTGCTGTATCTCACAGATAAAACAAATATAAATGCAGTGGACAATTTGAATGTACATGGCAGGAAGAACTTACAACCAAAAAACAATTATCACCCCGCTAAACTCAGCGGAAAACTCAGAGGTGATAACAAGAAATAAAAATTACAAAGTTACAAATGTTGAGAAGAGATTTTGAGGCTATGTCTATGAAGCATTTTAAATCTGGATATTCATTTTTTACTCAAGTTACTGGTTTAGTTAATCAAATCAAGACTCATGGTGAGACTCTTTAAGCCAAGAGAATAGTAGACAAAACTCTAAGGAGCCTAAACACAAAGTTTGAGATTATTGTTGCCGCTATAGAAGAGAGAAATCTTTCACAGTTTTTTGTAGATGAGTATCATGTATCTCTAATTCTTCATGAGCATAGGCTAAGTCAATCTTCTAGCTCTTCTTTGAAGCATGCTTTCAAGTCACAAGTTTTTGTTAGTCATTGTAGATGCAGAGAGAGATCTAAGTTCAAAGGTAGAGGAAGAAATTCATCAAGAGGTGGAAGAACTAGTCCAACAAATTCAAGTGGTAGCAACACCAACTAAAATCCAAGTCAAAATCAGTCTCATGGCCAAATCTATAACAAGTTTCAAATTCAATGTCATTACTGAAAGTATGGTCATTATGCATATCACTGTAGAAAAAGAGAGTTTGATTTCAATAAGCAAAGTGCAAATTTTTTCTAGAGAAAATCAGAATCAGGATACTAAGTTTTTGGCATGCAATGTTTCTTATGAGAGTCCAAAATATGTCTGTTTTCTAGATTCAAGTTGTAGTAATCACATGCAAGGAATTTAGAAATGTTTTCCCATCTAGATAAGTTAGTAAAAGCAGATGTTGCTTTGGACAATGATAATAGAGTGTCGATCATGAGAAAATGAAATGTCAATATTCTAACAAAGTAGGAGAAAAATCTTATTCCAAATGTTTACCATGTTCCGAGTTTAAAGCTAAGTCACAAGATTCAAGTTCGAGTTCGACGAGAATAAAATTTGATTCAAGTTCGCCAATGGGTAAAATTTGAAAAAAAAAATTTGCTATTAAATTCAAACTAGAGGTGTTTACTACATTCCAAGTTTAAAGCTAAGTCACAAGATTCAAGTTCGAGTTTGATGAGAATAAAATTTGATTCAAGTTCGCCAATGGGTAAAATTTGAAAAAAAAAATGCTATTAAATTCAAACTAGAGATTTTGTAAATAGATTTCAAAATAATATGAAAGCATCATACCAATCCTTAATAATATATAAACTTTGATAAACAACTCAAAATTAGTTTAAAAAATACAAAAAATTAAATAAAATTAAAATTAACAAAATAAATATAAAATATAAATATAAATTAAAAAATAAAATATATAAATAAAATACATTAAAAAAGACTAAATGTGACTTAAAAACAAAATTATAAATATAAATAAAACATAAACAAATCGAATCAATAATTTTATAAGATAATTAAAAAATTAAAGAAATCCAAACTAAATAAAAGTTAAGAAATAATAATAAAAAATAAAAGCAAACGTAAAAGGTTAAAACCTAAATGAAATTTTTGTTTTTTATCTAGGGCACACCTCCACACTCCGTGTGCAACTCCATGATTACACCGCCAACAGCGCTGTGCACCCACCGCCGGCATCAACAGAGTCAACTCGATGCAACAGAATAAATGTGCTAGAACACAATGGCATAATAGAGATGCAAAACAAAAAAATGGAGATACGAAATGGCAAAATGGAGATGCATCTGTAGATACACAAAAGTGCCATTGTAGACCTTCCCCCTACCCTCGTCCATATATGCATAGCACAACTAAACACTCGCACTTTGCCCTAGCCCATCTATACTGCATCGATTTTCGGCAATTTTTTTGTGGTTTAATGGAATTCGGATATTTTCGAACTTCATCATTAAAAATTGGCGAACCTTGTAACATAGGTCTAAAGCATAATTTGATGAGCACTGGGTAGTTTTTTCAGAAGAGGTATAAAGTGTTTTTTTTTTTTTTTTAAAAATAATGTGTAATTTTGGACCAATTTCCAAGAAGTCAGCGAATAGCCAAAGTCCAAATGAGCAACAACAAAATGTTTCATTTGAGGTTGAAACCATATTTAAAGGCAAAATTTGCTCAAGCTCACCCCTCACCGATTCCTTCAGTAGCCCCACATTTAGCCCAACAAGATATAGTTCAATAGGTAGTTTTCTAGTCACAAATAAACTATGAGAATTGCCTTTGGCATTTGCGATTTAGACACTTGAATTTTGAAAGTCTAAATTTGCTATAAAAGAAAAATATGGTAAAAAGTATGACACTGATAGAAAACCTAGATAGAGTATGTGAATGGTGCATTTTGAGAAAGCAACGGAGAGATTCATTCCCAATTGACAAGTCAGTTAGAGCAAAGGCACCATTGGAGATTGTTCACTCTGATTTGTGTGGACAAATGCAAATACCTTCAATTGGTGAATACTTTTATTTTTCGGCATCATTGATGACTAAACTAAAAAGACATAAGTGTATTTTATGAAGCATAAGTCTAATCTTTTCAAAAAAATTTGCCAATTCAAAGCCCTAGTTGAGAAGCAAATCGAACACTATATCAAAGTTATGAAAACAAACGGAAGTGACGAATATATCTCAAATGCTTTTGTGATTTTTTGCAAAACTCATGGAATCCACAAGTAGTTTCAACCAGATATATACCTCAGCTGAATGGTGTGGCATAGAGAATAAAACAATCATAGACATGCCCAGGAGTATGTTAAAGGCCAAACATTTACCTAATAAATATTGGGTGGAGGCTGCAACATGTGCAGTTTACATAATGAATAGATGCCCAACCAAGAGTGTCAAGAACATAATTCCATAGGAAGCATGGAGTGGAAGAAAGCTAGTGTCGCTCATATGAGAGTGTTCAGATGTATGGCCTATGCACATGTCCCATAATTAAAAAATAAATTGGATAACAAGGGAGAAAAATGTTTCTTTGTAGGATATAATGAGGACACAAAAGCTTATAAATTGTATAATCCAATAACCAGAAAGGTCATAATCAGTAGATACGTGCAATTCATAGAAGAAACAGGGACGGAACTTTGGAGAAAAGAGTGAGTATTGCAGTAGATTTACCTCAAGATGATAGCGAATCATTGATTCCAATAGGTATTCCCTCTTTGGGATCTCCTTCCACGCCCACTCAAGCTCTAAGAAGTGGTACACGCGTGACACATGCATCAAGTATAAGGGCATATTCACTTAGGTACAGATGAAGCAACACTTTCTACAATAGGCATTCTAGGTGTAGGACCATCAAGTCCAAATTCTTCATATTATACTAACAAGTGATATGTCAAACCCAACATTGACAAGTATAAAGAAACAAAAAACAAGAAGACTGAGGAATATCTATGATCCAAATGAAGGTGAGCAAAATGTTGATTTGCCTTCTTTTTTTGCCTTGTTTTCACAAGTAGTTGATTCAATTCATTTTTAAGAAGCAATTAAAAATGAAAATTGGGCACAAGCCATGGATGGAGAGATTGATGCTTTAGAGAAGAATTATACATGGGATTTAGTGGATCTTCCAAAAGGAAAAGATGTGATACGAGTAAAGTGGGTCTATAAGACTAAGTTTAATACAAAATGAGTTGTGCAAAAGCATAAGGCAAGGCTACTAGTAAAGGGCTTTTCACAACACCCTGGAGTTGACTACAATGAAACATTTTCTCTTGTAGCTCATCTAGACACATCAAGAATAGTATTGGTTATAACAGCTCAGAACAAGTGGCCAATATATCAGATGGATGCAAAATCCGCATTTTTGAATGGTTTTCTAGAAGTAGTATATGTGGATCATCCACCAGGATATGAGATCTTTGGTCATGAAGACAAGGTCTATAGACTCAAGAAAGTGTTTTGTGGACTCAAACAAGCTCCTAGAGCATGGTATAACAGAATTGATTCTTATCTTTTACAAAATGGTTTCAATAGGTGCAACAAGCCTATACTATATACAAAGATTAATGAACAAGGTCAAATTCTAATTGTATGTCTATATGTTGATGATTTGATATTTGCAGGTGACTTATCAATTGATTTGTTAAAGGGAACCATGAAACGAATTTGAAATGACCGATTTGCGCCATGTGAAGCATTTTCTTGGGATTGAAGTGAATCAATCTAAAAATGACTTCCGTTTCTCAAGCCTAGAATAGTTTCAATATGGTAAACTATAAGCCAATACTAACACCAATCATAAAAGGTTTGAAATTAAACAAGGATGACAAAGAATTCAATGTCGATCCAACATTGTATAAAAAACTTGTTGGTAGTTTGATGTACCTGACAAACACAATGCTATATATAATGTATAGTGTGAGCCTTATTTCAAGGTTCATAGAGTCTCTAAAAGAATCTCATTGGCAAGTAGGAAAAAGAATTTTGAAATATGTGAGTGGAACCAACAATCATGGAATTCTATGTTCAACATCGGATGAGTTCAAACTCATAGGATACATAGATAACGATTGTGTAGGCAACAATGATGATAGTAAAAGTACACTTGGTTATGTTTTTCACTTTGGAACAAGTGCAATATCATATGCATCCAAGAAACAACCCATCGTCACTCTCTCATCGTCAAAAGCAAAGTATGTATTAGAAACAAGAACCATGTGTCAAGCAATTTGGACGAGAAAAATGTTAGCATATTTGATGCACAAACGAGAAAAGGCAACAAAGATTTTGTTACAATGCAACAATTGCATTATCCAATAATCATATATTTCACAAGAAGAGTAAGCATATAGACACCAAATACCATTTCATTAGAAAACTAGTCAACAACGAAGAGATCTATTTGGAGTTTTGCAGGTCTGAAGACCAATCTGCAGACATTTTCAACAAACCATTAGAAAAAAAAAGCTTTGGGTATCTAGGAGATTGTTTAGGTATACTGGATGGCTGTAGTTGTGATTAAGGGGGTGTGTTGGAATGTTTAATCCCAACCACCATCCGATTTTCTATATTGACTTATTCATCCACCAACAATTAATTCTATCCAAGTGCATATCACCCATATCTTTAGTGCAGCATTTAATTAATGCAGTTAGATGCAATTTTGTTCAACGCAACTTTTAATCAATGCAGTTAGATGCAGTTTTGTTGTTTTCTATGTGTCTAGATCGAATCTATATATATATATATAGTTGGAGAAAAATACGATAGTGTAGCTCAGCTAAGAAAATAGGGTGTGTGAAGATATACAACAAAAATACTTTGCCAAAACAGGGTTGTGTGTCATGTAAAAGAGCTCAAGCTCTCTAGGTTTTCTCTATAAGAAGATGTTTCTTTTATCAATAAAAGCAAGTTAGACCAAAATGATATGTAGATCCTATTAAGGTATATTTACTTATTTAAACTATTGTTTCAAGGGCATATAATTTTCAAATAAATTAACCAAAAATGATCATCTTAAAGCTTTATGAAGTTGGTTAATTGGAAATGAGTGTAACTGTGCCTAAATTAATTAGATTAGCAGGAAATTCAAAATAAAAAGTGTTTCATTATCTACTTCCTTTAAATTGGATACTACACAAATTCTTTGTTCTAGAGGGTGTTTTAGCCTTTGGGTGGAAAATTAATGTGAATTGTTCTTATATTTGCAATCATGATTTTATTTCCTAGGCTAGGCTTGGTGTTATGCAGGTAGATAGTATAATCTAGCTGAAAGTTGACGGTATTCTTGTAATAGTAGAGGTTTTATTTGGCTCTATTTTGGCTTTATCGCATAGGCTACTGTTAAGATGTCTAGTTCAATTTTGACTGAGATTTTAAAAATCACGAAGAGAATAGGGACACAGCTGCTTATAGAAGCTAGGGGTTAATCCGAAGAGGAAATCACCACCCTAACCATGAGAACAGTAGAAACCCAATAACCTAATCTCTGAATGAAGATTTATCCTACCCATTATATGCAGGGCATTTTTCAAATGATGGCATGAATTTAAACCCTAGTAGGCCTGTTCCAGTGTTGATTTAGTTGTGATTCTGCCAACCAATCAAGACAACATAAACAAAGCCAGGTTACTACCCAAAATAGAAACCAAGAAAGAACATATAAAGCCAATGACAGCAGAGAGGGGCACCAATAAATATACCCAAAAGCACCACAGAGCAATCAAAATCTATTAGAACTTAAATGCTGACATGTTCCAAGCATAGAAAAAATTGATAATAAAGTCTGGGCTGATATTTGATTTAAGCATATGTGGTTGTTTTATAAGGAGACTGAAATGTCTCAAAACAAATAAATTCAACCAGCTTTGGCCCTCATGTTGTAGAGTGTATGAAAGGACTGCAGCCCTGTGAATCTCTCAGCGGGTTGGGATACACTTCACATAATATAATCTTGCAATTATTAGCTTACACATTACCTGTACATTGGCTCCGGTGACTATGTTGGGCTTGTCAAACGGTTTCCCCTCTGCCTTGCGCTTGTTCTGCCATTTCTTTTTGAAAGCAAGACCAGCTAGCATTATTGCCTCAGAAGAACCGATAGTGCCAACTCCTACTGCATTCTCCCCGTCCTTCAATGGTGAGTTGAATAACCTTGCAATCATATTAACACACCTGTCCTGTATGCACACCATTATAAATTACCGAAGTGAGTGAAACCAAATCATTTACACAATAAGTATGTCAAAATTTAATGCATGCATGAACTGTATCAAACCTGTAGCTCAGATGTCACAGGATACTCATCCATGTCTATGTAATTCTTGTTCAAGGACTGCAGTATGAGTTTATCACATTCAGGCTTCATCCATGTTGTAACAAATGATGAGTTGATAGGCTGCGTCCTTGGGTATGGATTTCTCTGGGATTTTATACGTACAAAAATCGATAAAGATTGGGAAAAAAAAACATCGTAAGGTGCAAAAACACCCATATTATGCGGGAAACTGTGTGTCAAAAATAGTAAAAAGAGGGTAACTAAAATAAGAAAAATACAAAGAATTCAAAAACCTTGGAGGAGGAGACTGAACATAGCGAGATGCAAACATTGAATGAATTATTTCCTCTTCGTCATCTCTGTATTGAGCGGGTACTGAGATGGAGCTAAGAACCATTATGCTAAGTGCTATGCTGTAATATTATTTTCTGAGAGTGGTATAGGTATATCAGAAGAATTAGTGCCCTGAGTAGACGTGAGAATGCCCTGAAATTTTGTTTTTGTAAGCTTGAAGGATGCATTGTCGGCTGGTTAGGAACGTGGAGGCCATACCTGGATTTAACTTTGACGTGGCCAAAAACTATGTACCACATGACAGATGTCCTCTGCCTTAAATTATGACACAATTAGCTAAAAGGGTGGTTTGCGATGTCCATGCTCTGTTTGGAGGCTTCCTGGAGTTGACCATGTCTGATAATTGCCGATGTAACCATTGAAGGTGTTTTGAGTATGGGCAAGATTTGGATAATCAGTCCCCAAGGATTCGACTTACTATAATTCATTGAGTTTGCCCCAGTTATCCGAAACTCACTCATGTTGTTTGAGAATTGCCCAAGTAAAGCTTTTGAAGATTTTGTTGTAAAGTAAATGTTTTTAAAGACTTATATTTGGACCACATGATAACAACCTTAATTACACGATTACGGATGTGTATTTCTAGAAATGAATTATATATGTTAGGGAAAGGTTTTAGTAATGGTATATTTTAATTTATTAAAATATTATAATAGTTTTCAAAAAAATTATCTATTTTAATATATCATATTAGTTATTTATAATTAAGGTTTCAAGGATATATCATATATGCAAATCACTGAATGAATATACACTATGCCAGCACTTGAAATCTGAAAGTATAGTGTTTCTATGGATTGAAGAGGTTACACAACTCACCAATGGCAGAGTTTGATCTAGCTAAGAGAGGTATGATTTTTTTAATCAAAGCTGAAAGCCATTTTATAGAGAATTACAAAAGCCAAAGATTGGCGTTGAAAAAAGGAGAGATGAATCAACTTAGATTAACTCAACGCTGACTTTGCCTTTCAATAAAATATGTTTTTCCTTTGTCTTTGCATGCACTTGAGGAAGTGGACTTGTCTTTTGTTTATTGAAATGCCCACCTTTCTTTACATGGAAATCCACGCCAATGTCAATTTTAGCTTCTACGTGAGCTGCTGGAACATTTGAAATTATGAGATGGTAATATCATGCATGAAATCCAACGCCAATGTCAATTTTAGAACTCTAACTTGATTCGTTGGAAGTCGAGTTGGAACATTTGAACCACTGAGTTAGACGAAGAGAAAGGTTGAGTTGGACAAAGAGATTATTCTCCTTTACATGGGGAACTCCTAGTAGATGTGGCATTTAACAATTAGTTAATTCTAAATCTGGAATAGTCAACTTGACATCTGAATTTGGAACTCCGGTTGCGTTGTTGGAACGTTACACTTGCCTGGAAAACTCCTTGCTGAGTGAGAGATCCTGTCTATCTATTTTTTGTTTCCGTTTCTGTGCATGCGTTGTTCTTGGTTTTATTCCCGTGGACTTATCTTTGGTCTTACATTTTTCTTCAGATATTTTGTTAGTCCACTTTCCTGCGGACAATTTGTCGGATATCTCCTTCATCTTTTTGTTTGCAACTTTTTTTAAGCTTTGGATTTCCTTCAAAATTTATGATTTTGGTTTATCTCCTTCGGATCTTTTGTTCTTGGCTGCATTTGCCTCGGGTTTATTTTCTCGGCCCTGTCTTCGGACTTTCCTGTTATGCCTTTCTGTGGATTTCCTTCAAGAAATTTCTTGAAGGAATTGACCCTTGTTATTTCCCTCAGGGTTCTATCCATGCACTTTTCCGTGGTAACTTTTGCTTTGCGGGCTTGATTTCCCTCGGCTTTTTTTTTCGAATTAATCCTTCGGACAAAAGTTTGAAGGATATCTTTCCTTTCTTTTTTCTCTTCTTATGTTGGCTTCAGACTTTATTTTGTCGAGTTTATTTGGTCAGGCTTTTTGTGTGGCCTACCCCTTTGAATTATACCGGCTTTGTGATCGCCAACTTTTCTGGATTAATCCTTCGGACAAAAAGTCTGAAGGAATTCCTTTGGACTTTTGTCCGAAGGTTTCCTTTGTTTTGCTCTTTTGCCTTGTCGATTTTATTCCACGAGCTTCTTCTTTGGTCTATTCTCCGAATTTCTTCAGACTTTTTGTCTGAAGAAATACCTTCAGACAAAAAGCCCGAAGGAATTAATCCTTTGTCTTTTGTCTTTGCCTTTACCTTCAAAATGCCCTTCAGAAAATGTGCAAAGGTCCAGGCACCGACCAAGTGCCCTCCGCAAGGGCTCGTGGCTCTCCTTTGTGCCCTTCGAGAAAGTTGGAATGGTCCAAGCACCGACCAAGTGCCCTTTGCAAGGGCTTTTGTCCTTCATCTGTGCCCTTTTCAAAAAAATTGTAGGGCACCCGAGCTTTTTCTGTAGGGTCCTTCTTCCTTTGACCATTTTGGATTTTCTAACTTCTCTCACAGATTTCTTTAGACTTTTGTTTGAAGGAATTCCTTCAGACAAAAAGTCTGAAGGAATTATTCTTTGGTCTTTTCTTGCTTTTGGCAGGCCTTTTCTTGCTTTGTAATTCTCTGAAGTATTCCTTCAAATAAAAAGTCCGAAGGAATTACTTTCGTTGATGTAGGCTCTTTCCTTTGTAATTTCCTACAGACTTTTTGTCCTTAGCACTTTTCCAAAGCTATGTGACATTCTGCCTTCTTTGCCCGAAGGAAATCTTGTGGAAGAATTGTCAACATTTTTGGCAACTCAGCTGGCCCAGCATGCATGCTATGCTTGAGAACTTAGACCATATAGACGCTATTTGAACTCCCAAAATAATGATAAATCTAATTTCTGACTGAAAATCTCCTTTGATCATGGTTGAAGTAACCTCCTTCTTTAAAGTAAGAAGGAAAACACACGAAAGCAGAAAACTAACTAAGAAGCAAATGTCTAAACAAGCACTTATTAGACAAAATTGAAGCAAACTACTATGCTTGAATAGCACTTGGAGGAAAGCAAAAACAACTATGTACATAGAGTTTTGCTTTTCAATAGCAATGTTTCAGATGTAACCCATTGACTGGGATTGGAAGTTCTTGGCCGTCCATCTTAGCAAGTTGGAAGGCATTGTGGGATTTACAACTGGAGATCATGCATGGGCCACTCCAAAGGGAATCAAACTTTATGTGCCTTCCTAGTTTGGCTCAATCCTCATCCCACTTGAGGACCAAATCTCCTTCATTGAAGCTTCATGAGGAAGCTCCTTTGTCAAATGTTCTTTTCACCTATGCTTGATGACTTTTCATGGTTAGCATGGCTTGATTTCTTGTCTCCTCCAACTCCATAAGCTCTGCATACCTGATCTCCATAGGCTCATTCTCCAATAACTCAAGTTGATGCATTAGTTCTAAAGCTGGAAACTCGAGAGAAATAGGTAACCTTGCTTTTTTACCATAGACTAGCTTGTACGGAGAGTTGGCTATTGACCTCTTATAGGTGATCATATCAGCTCATAGATCTGACTTCAACTTGAGATGCCATGGCCTCTGATTGTCTTCAATAGTCCTTCATATGATCCTTAAGAGGTTCTTGTTTGTAGATTCAGCAAGACCATTTCCTTGTGGATAATAATTTGATGAAGTGCTGAGATAAACTCCATGTTGGACAACCCATTGGCTGATCCTAGATCCCACAAAAGCCATTGTATTATCAGAAATAATGGCTGAAGGAACTCCAAACCTAGTGATCAAACCTTTATAGAAATCAAGGATGCTAGTTTTGTTTGCTTCCTTCAATGCAATTGCTTCCATCCAACGTGTGAAGTAGTTTGTAGCTGTTAGAATCCACTTATTCCCTGAATTAGTAGGAGGGTTAATGAGACCAATAAAGTCCAATCCCCACTGGACAAATCATTGATCCACTGTAATTGGATGAAGGGGTAGGGCTACAAGTTTAACTTTTCCTACAAACATAGCACATTGTTTGCACTTCCTAACCCATGTATGGCAATCACCAAATATAGTAGGCCAATAGTACCCACCTCTCATGATTTTAAGTGTTGTAGTTCTTGCAGAAAAGTGCCCTCCACCAAGTCCATCATGGAATTCTTCAAGTAATATTTGAGTTTGGCTTGGCTCCACACACCTTAGTAACATTCCATTGATATTCTTTTTGAACAAAACACCATCAACGAGCAAGAATGGAATTGATTGCAATCTGAAATATCTTCTTTTTAAAGCACTTAGGTGAGAAGGGTAACAACCTTATTGTAGATAGCTTACCAGATCATGAAACCAGCTAGAAGGTGAGGTGTGAACAGTAGCAATCTCTTCATCATTTGACACTAAAATAGCTTCATTAGTTTCTTGTAAGTCCTAAGCTAGATGCTCACAAAGTCCTTTGCCTCTAACCAACTTTATAATTTTAATTTCTATGTCATATTCCATCACTTTGGTTATCCAACCAACCCTCTTCTCGTTTATGTCTTTGTTCAAAAGAAATTCTTTGATGCTTGGATGAGTAACCATTAGATGTATTTTATTATTAGACAATAAGTGCCTAAATTTTTTAGAGATCTTATAACTGAAAGGACATGTTTTTCAACAAAAGAGTACATTGTCTCATACTCCTGCAAGCCTTGGCTATAGAAAGCTATTGGCTGCTCTAAATCTTCATGATTATGTTGCATAAGAATGCCTGAAATGGTGTCCACATTAGCATATGTATACATAATGAAGTCTTCCATAAAATCTGGATTTAAAAGCACAGGAGCACTTGTTATGGCTTTTTTAACATCTTCAAACTCTGTTATTCCTTCCTTGGACTAGCTGAAGTTTTGATTTTTCTTCAACATAGTTGTGAGTGGTTTAACTATAGTAGAAAAATTTGAAATGTATCTCCTTATAAAATTAATTTTTCCAAAAAAACTTTGCAAAGCCTTTTTGCTTTTAGGCAAGGAGAGTGCAAGAATGGATCAAATCCTTTTAGAATCTATGTTTAAACCGAGCTTTGAAACAACATGTCCAATAAGCTTACCTTCATGAACTAAAAATACACATTTTTTGGGATTTAGAGATATCCCAAATTGCCTACACCTTTGAAAAACTTGTTGGAGTTGAACCATGTGATCTTTTGCATCTTTTGAAAATATTGTTATATCATCCAAATAGATAAGTACAAACCTGTTAAGAAGGCCTTGGAAGGCCATATCCATGGATCTCTAAAAAGTTACCCCAGCATTGGTCAAACCGAATGGCATGTTTCTGTATGCAAATATTCCCCACTTAGTTGTGAAAGTTGTCTTGAATTAATCCTCTTCTTTGACCAAAATCTGATTGTAGCCACTATACCCATCTAACAAGGAAAACCTCTCTAAACCTGCAACAAGCTACAAAATTTGTTCCATTCATGGCAATGGATAGTGGTCTTTAAGTGAGGCCCTATTTAAATCACGAAAATCAACATAGAAATGAATCTCACCATTCTTTTTTTTTTACTGGAATGAGGTTCGCCACCCAAGTTGAGTGCTTGATTGGAAATATGATAGTCGATTCTATGAGCTTGTGAAGCTCAATTTTCATCAAAGGCTCAAGCTTTGGATTAATTAGCCTTTGTCTTTGTCGTATTGGTTTAGTTTCATCTTATAACTCAATAGTGTGTTGAGCCAAACTTGGATCAAAACCTTTGAGATCACTATACTGCCATGCGAATATATCAACAAAATTTGTGCATAATTCAATGAAAGCTTTATTTTGTGGAGTGCATACCTTGCCTAATTTCAAAATCTTACCAGTTGTTATTTCTACATTGGCATAGTGCTCTTCCTTTGTTGACAAGGATGGTTTCTCTTTCCTTAGCTCATCATCTTCAGTGAAAATATTTTCAAGAGTGACCAATCCCTTGGGTAGCTTATTAGTTTTAAGTTGTACAATCTGATCACGATACTATTGTAAGCATTTTGATTGATTTTTTGAAGAAAACTTAGCCTCTTCCTGCAAAAATCTCATAATTTGATTATCATTTTCAAACACCTACCAATTTTCTTGGTTATCCAGGATAGAAGGCCTTACAACTATCTTTATATGTCACTGAAAAATGTCACTTTTTACATCAGTTGGGATATCAAATTGTGCCCCAATAGTAGCCAACCTATCAACATGTTTATTCCTATCTCTTGGTATTGCCTGAATATTGAAAGCCTAAAAATCTTTAAGTAGATCCCATACTATGTGTCTATAATATTTAAGCAACATATTCTTGCATATATTCAAGCCTCTTACTTGGTGAACTACAAGTTCACTATCTCTAACCACTCGTAAACAATTTACTTTCATCTTCCTAGCCCACTACAAACCGTGAACTAGTGCTTCATATTCAGCAACGTTGTTTGAACAACCAAACTAAAATTTAATATATGAAAAATACCTTTATTTTTTAAGAAAAATTAACATCATTCCAGCTCTGATCCCATGCTTATTTCTTGATCCATCAAATTATAATTGCCACAAGCCTTCATTAGATTTGTCCTCTTTGACCATGGTTGGAATTGGTGCATCATTCTCATGAAGACAATACACACTAAGACCTTCTTCAATAAAATTGTAGGGATCATGCTCATGTAAGGTGGAAGCCCACTCATCAAGAAACAAATATGGAGCTCCATCCAAAGGTGAGTCCTTTTCTACATCACTAGTTTATAGTATTTCATCTAAGATGATACAATTTCTATTGACCACACTTGGCATATAAGGCTCCATGTGAAAATATGAAATAGGTTCTGAATGAATTGTTACCTTTGTGCCATATCTGGTCCTGAATAGTAAGTAGGTCTAATCATCTGATAAATATCTCCTAATGTTTGAGGTGAAATCTCTTGAAAGGCACATAGAGAAATAAGGAGGCAGGTCCACCACTACAATGTCCTACTGAATAGTCACATTAGGACATGCATGTAATGTTAATTTTAAATCTTTGATGATACCTACCATTTTTGTGGGTGAACCATCTAATTGAAGTACCCCTTTAGTATTTGGCTCATAAACAAGGCTGAGCTTGTCTGCAATCTATTTGGGCATCAATGTACTATTGGCTCCACTATCCACCATACAATTATGAATTAAGGTATCACCCACTATCAAAGAAAGATAAAAAGAGGGAGTTTTCTTTGTTTTTACCTTAGTTTTGTCCACCTTCAGTATCTTATCTCATTGTTGTACCTGTTTCTTAGTTGGCTAATCTGAATTTGTCAAGACAACACCTTCTTTATCAATTGATTTTGGAGACAATTCAAGAGCTAAAAGTTCTTGAATAGGTTTATCTTTTTGGCCTAGAATTGAAAGAGAATCCCACATGCTAATGCTGATGTTAGACTTCTTCATCTGATCTAAAATATTAAACTGAGATGAACTAACCTTTGATTGTGGCTTTTGTGGTACTTGTTGCTCATAAATTAAAGGTGTTTGCTGCACTTTACCAACCTCTACATTATGATTTTTTGGGGCTGTGGGGGCAGCAAGCTACTCTTTTGTACCTTAAGTAATAATACTAATAGCACTTGAAGTATTTGTTACTTCTTGGGCTCCTTCAACAACTCTTCTTTTATTTCTTTGATAGGTTATAGCTGCAACTTGATCATTTAAAATATTAGTTTTAACATCTTGAGTAAAAGTGACATGATCATCTACCTACCAATTTACATTAATAACATCAGGTTGTCATTGAGTCACTCCTTGTGATGCCAAACCTATATCTTGATATTGACCCTCTTGAAAAGAGAACTTCTCTTGTGTCATCTATGGCATGGTGTTGTTTGGTGATACCAAGTTCTGGTTTTAAATATCATTGAGATTTGAGTGCTGCCAACCTGAATCCTGCACCAAATTGTTTTGAGGTGGGGTTGGAATAATGGATTTTGAAGTGGAAGGAGCATTTGGATCAAGAGCAACATATCGCTTAGCTGGAGTTATGGCTCCTTGTGCTTGATAGGGTGGTCTATTTTCTCTGAAACCCTGATAAGGAGACCTTTGATCTTTGAAGGGCTAATAGTTATTCTGATTTTTCTATTGATAAGGCCTATTTGATTTAAATTGCTGCCTTTTGAGCTGTACTATTTCATTTCTAAAATATTGTAACAAACTTTTCAACTCTCCTATCTCACTAGATTGATTAGTATAGGCTGCAATAGGAAGTTGAGGTGCTAGAATTGGAGCCAAGGATGGATTTTGAGGAACTTGAAGGGATGGTACAAAACTTATCTCAAGAAATATGGGCATTGGAGGTCTTGGAGAAAGCTTACTTGTTTGAATCAGACTATTTTTTGCCCTTATTACAACTTCATAAGCATTTGGCAAAGTAGTACCACCCATTGACTATATCATCACACTAATGTCAGAATTGAGAGATTTCAAAAAATATAGAAATGCATATTCAGGTGATGATCTAATTAGAACTGGTATCTTGTGCCATGTCTTCTGGAATTTGAGATTAAAATCAGACATGAACTCATGAGGAGCTCTCTGTATGGTAGTTAATTGCTCAACTAAAGATAAGTGATAAGATTTATCTTCAAATTATTTGACCAAGGCAGCACCCAATTCATCCCAGGTGAAAACGAATCTAAGTGGGAGGGTTCTATACCACTGTAATGCTTTTCTTTTAAAAATATAGCTAGTAATCTGATAGCAACATTATCCTCAACAACATTATGGACTGAACAAAGATTAGCCACATCCTGGATAAACTCAATAGGGGTTATTTGATTTTCTCCTGAGAAGAATGGAATACTTTTGAGGGTAGATATAGGAATATCATCTAACTGTGCCAGATTTAGTGGACTTCCCCTATTGAATGGAGCAAATACTTGATTTCTAATGGCCATCTGAATGGTGGGGATTGCAGTGTCTAGAACAACAAGATGAGGGGGAGGTAAATATTACCTTTGAGGATATGGATTTGCCCTCCTAGACCTTGCTCTTTTATAAGTTACAAATTCAAAAGGAATACCTTTGCTTGCTGATCTTGTGGTAACCTTTGGCATGAATAGATTACCTGAATGATGCTATGAATTTTGCAATTAGATGTAAATGAATATCTTCCACTGCTACAAAAACTCTATGTAAAGAACTCTTTTTGTGGTCCCAATAGACATGCCAAAAACTATTGTCAACCTGAAACTATGCCCTAAATTAAAGACGTGCATGAAATGGCTAGTCCTCTATTCAGTTGAAACAATGGGATCTTCTCACAAGGGTGGGTGCCTCAATGGTGAGAAGAACCTCTAGAGAAGGCTGGTTCCTATAAGATGTATCAATGAGTATCTCTATTCTGTGCTGCGGACTACCATGGAAAAGGGAGAAGGAAACTTGAAAGGGAAATCCTATCTAATAATGGTGATACACCAAAATATTGATCCACTCTACTTAGAACCTTGAACACTGAACAAACAAGGGAAAAGGAAGACCTTTGATTTCAATAGACCACTATGCATAAGTATTTCTTGAGAAGGTTCGATTCAATGACCAAAACATGAGGGAAAATGATGGAGAGAAGTCTGATACAAGACACTTTACAGCCACCTAACATCCACTTATAGCTTTAGTAAAATACATAAAGAACACTTAACATGACTTGCATAATACGGTAAGCTAGCAACTAGGTATGAATCAAAATTTGGGAAGGGAGAAAAATCTATCACATATGCAAATTACTGAATGAATATACACTATGCCAACACTTGAAATCTAAAAGTATAGTCCTTCTATTGATTGAAGAGGTTACACAACTCACCAATGGCAGAGTCTGATCTAGCTAAGAGAGGGATGATTTTTTTAATCAAGGGTAAAATCCATTTTATAAAGAATTACAAATGCCAAAGATTGGTGTTGAAAAAAAGAGAGATGGATCAACTTAGATTAACTCAAGGCCGACTTTGCCTTTCAATAAAATAAATTTTTCCTTTGTCTTTGCATGAAGTTCCTTGCACTTGAGGAAGTGGCATTGTCTTTTGTTTATTGAAATGCCCACCTCTCTTTGCATGGAAATCCACGCCAATGTCAATTTTAGCTTCTACGTGAGCTACTGGAACATTTAAAAGTATGAGATGGTAATATCATGAATGAAATATAATGCCAATGTTAAGTTTAGAACTTTGACTTGATTCATTTGAAGTTGAGTTGGAAAGTTTGAACCACTGAGTTGGATGAAGAGAAAGGCTAAGTTGGACGAAGAGATTATTATCATTTGCATGGGAACTCTTAGTAGATGTGGTGTTTTACAATTAGTTAATTCTAAATTTGGAACAGTCAACTCAACGTTCAAATTTGGAACTCTGGTTGAGCTGTTGAATGTTATGCTTGCATGGAAAACTCCTTATTGAGTGAGATCATGTCTATCTATTTTTTGTTTCCATTTCTATGCATGCATTGTTCTTGGTTTTATTCCCATGGACTTATCTTTGGTCTTGGAGTTTTATTTAGATATTTTATTAGTCCACTTTCCTATGGACAGTTTGTCAAATATCTCCTTCATCTTTTTTGTTTGCAACTTTTTCAAAGCTTTGGATTTCCTTCATAATTTATGCTTTTGGTTTATTTCCTTCATATCTTTTGTTCTTGGCTGCATTTTCCTCAGGTTTATTTTCTCGGGCCTGTCTTCGGACTTTCCTGTAATGCCTTTCCTTGGATTTCCTTCAGGGAAATTTCCTAAAGGAATTGACCCTTGTTATTTCCCTCAGGCTTCTGTCCATGCACTTTTCCATGAAAACTTTTTCTTTGTGGGCTTGATTTCTCTCAGCTTTTTTTTCCAAATTAATCCTCTGGACAAAAGTCTGAAGGATATCTTTCCTTTCTTTTTTCTCTTCTTATGTTGGCTTTGGACTTTATTTTTTCAGGCTTTTTACGTGGCCTACCCCTTTGAATTTATGTGGGATTTGTGATCGCCAACTTTTCTGAATTAATCCTTCAGACAAAAAGTCTGAAGGAATTCCTTTGGACTTTTGTCTGAAGGCTTCCTTTGTTTTTCTCTTTTACCTTGTCGATTTTATTCCATGAGCTTCTTCTTTGGTCTATTTCTCTGAATTTCTTTGGGCTTTTTGTCCAAAGGAATTCCTTTAGACAAAAAGCTTGAAGGAATTAATCTTTTGTCTTTTTTCTTTGCCTTTACCTTCAAAATGCCCTTTAGAAAATGCGCAAAGGTCCAGGCACTGACCAAGTGCCCTCTGTAAGTGATTTTGTCTTTCGTCTGTGCCCTTTTCAAAAAAATTATAGGGCACTTGAGATTTTTGTAGGGCACCTGGGATTTTTTTGCAGGGTCGTTATTCCTTTGACCATTTTGGATTTTCTAACTTCTCTCTCAGATTTCTTTAGACTTTTGTCTGAAGGAATTCCTTCGGATAAAAAGTTTGAAGGAATTATTTCTTGGTCTTTTCTTGCTTTTGGCAGACCTTTTCTTGCTTTATAATTATTTGAAGTATTCCTTCAGACAAAACGTCTGAAGGAACTACTTCCTTTGCTGTAGGCTCTTTCCTTTGTAATTTCTTGTAGACTTTTTGTCCTTAGCACTTTTCTGAAGCTATGTGACATTCTGCCTTCTTTGCCTGAAGGAAATCCTCTATAAGAATTGTCAATAGGCAGTGTTGTAGCTCTAGCCATGCCTTCCTTTGTAGAACCAATTGTCACATATGTGGTATCTATTGTGTGATTTTTATCTACATTAAAATTAGCCTATTTAGTCAACAACATAATTATTTTCTTCATTACCGTTAAACAATGAATAGTAATATGACCTACATCCAATTATTTGTTTTCATTATGTAGAAAAGAATGCAATAACAATGAGTATAAGAATTTTTCATAATGTTTGGTCTATGACTATGAATATTATAAGTAGGTTTTGTAATGTTTGGCCTATGACTATGAATATTTTATTATTTGCCCAGTTACCATTAAAGAGTGAATAATGTGTGCCTTACATTCAATGAAAAATATGTTTGATTTTCGCACACTTTAGCTTCACTTACTTGCATGTAATGGGCTTTTTAAAATTCATTTGGCTTGTACTATTTGGGTCTGAGTGTGGAGGGATCAAATCCATGGACACTCGGTAAAGGTAATGGGTTCACTTGGAAATGCGTGGATGCCTAATAGTTTCTAAGGCTCTTGATAAATACTATCAACAACCAGGAAACACCAAATTTTTTCTCTATCTTAAAAGCAACTTGTCTTAAAAGAAACTTTTGTATAGTAATTAGATATTTGCATTGATTTCGTGCTATAATTTCCAAAAATTTGTAACTAATACAAAGTACAATATACTAAGTGCTTGATATGTATAAATTTAAAACTATATGTGACTTAAAATATGAGGTGTGACTGTGAAATTATGAACACAACTCAGAACTTTGAAGAGCATTGAATATAGTGAAAGAAAGTAGTTTATAAATATATGGGTGTTAAACATGAAACAATGAATATGCGAATAAGTAAATAAGCAGGGAATATATTCATAATATATATATATATATATATATATTATGAATTTATTCCCTGCTTATTTACTTATTCGCATATTCATTGTTTCATGTTTAATACCCATATATTTATAAACTACTTTCTTATGAACCCCTAGTGTAACTAGGTAGTTGGGCACTTGATTGCACTCTTGAATCTAATTGCCTTTCAATGATGACAGGCACCTTTATTCTTGTCTACTTTGAAGGATCTAACAACTTATTAAAAGGAATTTTATTATCTTAGGCCACTTGTCCTTTTAGGCATATCATGACAAAGATGGTGTTGATCTGCTGAATGTAAACCAATAGGTGTCCTAAACTTTATCAATTCAATGTTATCATGCCTCTAAGCCTTTGTGATTCATAATGGTATGAAGAGAATTTTTTTTTAAAACTACGTCTTTTTGAATAAGCTCAGAGAAGGAGGGGAAATGCCTTTTAGGAAGTGGAACACAAAATACCAAAGGGGTGACCTATGAGCAGCTTAAAAGGCACAAATTCTCTATTTTTTAGAGGTCTTTGCATCATAAGAACACTATAATGGTCTCAACTATGGCTCTTAGGATAAATATAATTCTTCTTTCATAAGTTGAGCTTCTAAAGGTGTTAGATTCTTGTGGGTGCCTTCCATTGGCCTTGTAATCCTCTTATCGTGAAACTAAGAATAGAACAGGTTAGGTCACTTTTCATTGGTGGCGTGTTCATGGTTGCAATGATCTAGTTAGAGAAAACCATAAGTGGGCCATCACTCTATAGGTTCAGTGAAAGGTGCAAGAGGGCAAGCTTTAGATTCCTTATCTACCCAAAATTTTCTCTTTTTTATCATTTTAAATGATTATGAAATCATGTGTTGTCTATTCCAATGTTATGTTATTGACTTGTATTGATCTTAATGCATTTATTTTCAACTATTAAATTGCTTTATAGTTAAAAAAAGAAATATTTGGATTGTATGTTGATGTCAATCCTGACCCTATATATGTGCAGACTTGTTTGAAGAACTGGCTATTGCATGGAGGAGGGTAATAGTAGTGTGCATGGTTTAAGTGACTTATTAATTGAAATATAGAAGTTGGTTAGGAAAATAAATTCCTATTAAGTTGGAGACCACAAAACAAATGGAAAGTATTTGAAAACACAATACAAATATAGTCAAATTGATGTGGGCTTCATGTAGTTTTTATTTTTTTAATAGGTAGCACAAATATGTAGAAAATTTATAGGTCAAATAATAAGAATAGCAATAAATTTTTATTAATATGTATTATGAAATGCATTTGCATGAATCTTAAAATAAAACCTTGGTAATGGTAACAACCATCGATGGTAATAATCATGCACCTAATGCAGGTAAGAAAAATAGTAATCCACTTATGTGACCAAGTAATCCACTTTTTCTATGTACCAAAGATTATAAATTAAAATCCTTTAGTGCATATTATAAATATTAAATAAGTAAAATATACTTCTAAATATTTTTTTTCCCTTTCCCATTCCGAATAGAGCTCTGCAAAATTCTTGCAATGGGAAGGGAATACAAAAGAAATAAAAAATACGTTTGGTGATTATTTAAAACAAAGGTTTACTTACCATTTTGTTGTGTATAAGATGACATGTGGACTAATTTTTCTACTATGGTGAACAAAATTAATAGGTTACTTGAACACTTGTCATAGGGAGCACTGTATGCATCCAAACTAGCTGGTTATAGTCCTTCCAAAGGCTGTATGTAGACAACCTCTTCTACTATATTTTTTTTCACTTAAATGGATTTTGGATGCTTTCATTAGATGTAATAAAAAATATTTAATTGTTGTTTAACCTCAATGAGGAAAATAATATACTTTAGTACCATGTTTTATTTTTTGGCCAATGGTGGATCCCTATTCGATGGGAATAATTTCCAATGGAAATTACTATCATGAGGTGAAATATATAATACCAGGCAAGTAATAATAATTGGAATGACAATTTATTAAATATAATGGAATGAAAATTTAGTAAATACAATGGAATTAAATAGTGTTTTTATGTATATAATGTTGTATAAAATTTGTTGCAAAAAAATGAATTTGTAAATGTATAATCAAGATAATTATTATTCAAAAATTTAAATAAATTTAAATTTGATCAGATAAAAATATTAAGATTGTACCCTTCATTCAAATGAGGCATGAAGAGAGTACTTTTATTATCTGAATAAAATGTTTGAAATAAAATTTTGAATTCTGGGTTTTGTTCCCATGGTCATGTTTTTTGCTTTCGTACCCTCAATGTGTGCAGGGTGACTCCTGTGTACTTATTTTAATTGAATATTTGACCTAATTATAAGGAAATCAAGGATTATGGATAGCATTAGGGTTTAGGCATTTAAAGTCTTCTAATTGGCCATATAACAACAAAACCCTTGAAATAGAACAATCAAATTGTTGGGAAGCTTAGAATCATAGACTACTCATCTCATCTAAAAATATGTTGAATGTTAGATGTATAATAAATAATTTTCATGTGTGAAATAACATACAACAATTATATCTTATAAGTGACTTTGAATTGAAATTTCACAATATTGGTGCATGTGCTGACTTCCAACAACTATAATTAGAAAGATCAAATGGGACCATTAATTAAATGATGAGAGAAAATAGATTGTGAGGACTGTATGGTTCTCTCTAAGTAGATTATTAATACCATACATTATGTTTTATATATTTTAACTAGAGTCTCCAAAAAATCTAATGAATATTGTCTTAGGAAGGTGAACATAGGTATTCAACATTTGGAAGTCAACAAGAGTACTAATAAAGCTCAATTTGGACCAAATTAACTATATGGAAAAGCACATGTCAAAATAACATAAATTAACATAAAATAAATACCATTGGGCTATTTTAGAATGATACATTTTACCTTAATTCATGGTAAATTTTAGTGGTGAATATTCATTAATTCATGGCTATTTCTATTTTTGAAATTTGATTCTAGTGATTTTAGAGGGCCACTAGATAGGTCTGAGTCACCTAAAAATTATGAATGTAAGATATTTCCTAGGTTAGGTCGCCAAACATTTACAATAATTTTATGGTTAGCCATCCAATTTGCCTTATATATAGTTAAAATGATGCCATAGGTAACCATCAAATTATACTTTCAACAATTACTCCACAATATCAAATCAACAACCTAACTAAATAACCAACATGCAGTTGAATGCCATCCATGTAGAATGGCTATACTGACCAACAATTCTGATTAACCAATTACAATACACTACCAAACTATAATTTGGCAATCTAGCTACACCATCTGTTCACACTATTTGACTGCACCATCCAATTGAACCATTCAACTATGTCATTCAATTGCATTGTTTGATAGTGTTTGCCTGGTACAACCAAATGGTTATACAAAAAATTGAAACATTTTCCTCTCCTCTCAATGGATTTTACACCATGCATATCAAATTTTCCATGCCTATAAACAATTAACCAATGAAATCCAAGGATTTTTTGATAAAGGCTTTTAAAATTTACCCTGCCTCACTTGATAAGAATATTTTTGATATGACTATATAGGACAAAAAATAATGAATCTCATCACCCAAAAAACTGCATTCCTACACAAACATGGGTGATAACAAAACAATAAATGCCATACTTGTAATCCAAATTTGATAAGATACCTCATTTGTCCCCAATCAGGTGTAAAAGTATCATGGGTTTGTCATACTATTGAAAGAGATAACAAGGAAATGTGGAGTCATGACTTGGGACCCTAAATGTCATTAGGAAATGGGCTTCCACAAATTAAAAATGGATCATTGGGTCACTATGCATCTAAGAATTGAAATTGGATACCTAAGCTCATTTAATAATGGACCTTCAATCCCATAATCAATGTGAATACTCAATTTATACTAAAAGACATGAAAATTCTCAGTAAAAAATATATAACATTTTTGTCCCCCTCGAGATATGAGTGGAAAACATAAAATAATGATAATAAAATATGGGGAATATAATTTTTTCTACAAGGATCAATGCAATAATTATTTTACCAAATTGTAACACTAGCGTATATGACACTGTAGTATGATGAGATTAGAGATATGGATTAGATGCCATGAAATAAATACTCAAAGCTCCTACTATAATTTTAATCACACTACCTTAGATATATCTTAATTAAAATTAAATTAAAAATACAAACTAAATAAGATGCAAACACCAAATTTATACCTTAAATTTGTCTTTGAAATCCTCTTCCTTGTTGTTATGGATGTGATCCTATGTTTGGATTGTTGGAAGCTTGTCAATGGACATTTGATTTCTTTTTTATAGATCAAGACTTGGAAAACATCTTGGATGCTTGACAAAATGAAGGTTGACATGATAGTAAGATGATAGTGATAAAGTGATTTTGTCAATACTTAATGGATTCAAGGATTCTTAGTTCATAAATCTTAGTTATTGCAATGCATTGGGGTGTAAATGGATTATAGGAGGTTGATGGGAGAATGGAGGGATATGATTTAGCCATATGAGATGGAAATCGATGGCTAGGAAATGAGGAGAAGTTTTGTTAGTTGAAAATAGGGATTAAAAATTCCTAGAAATATCTAGAGAGGGTTGGGGAGTGGCTCAAGAAGGATTAAATGACTCTATAGATGTGTTAGGGGATTCTAGATGGAGGTTAGGCTAATGAATGGTTTTTTTATTATATTAGGTAAAATAAGTTGGTTTCATAGGAATCCAACAACCACCAATGTTTAAATAATAAAAATAGGAATTGAAGTCAAACAATAAAGCCATAATAGGATGTAAAACATAAAAGGTCTTCATCTAAACATCAAAAAAATAACCAAGAAGCATTAACAAAGACAAAACAAGAAAAACTATAATATAAATTAGACATATATTGAAAGCTCCTTTGAGCTTACCTTGTCCCATGGAGTGTCTCATTTCATTTCCTTAGTCTTGTCCTTCAGTAATTCCTACATCATTCTACCATGCATGCATTTTCTCAGGCCTTCCAAGGACCCTATTTGGTTTTCTTCTGTGGAGTCCTGGGTATCATTTTGGCTTTGGCTAATAAATGAAGATTATATTTAGATTAGTGATGTGATTTATAGGAATAGTAGTGGTGGTACTTGGAGTTAGGTGAGTAGGAATTTTAAATTCCTAAAATATTATGAGAGATTAGTTTAAGATTAAATATGATGTTAAAAGGGTGATAATTAAGTGATTAATTGATTCTAAGGGTAATGTAGGAAGAATAGGTAGAGCTAGTGGAGAAAAATGTTAAGGGGATATAAGTAATATACTAGGATAATTATAGATAATGATATAAAAAATGATTAATAAGAAAAATTAGTAAGAATTAAGATGAAATTAGTAACGAGTGACAGAGCAATATATTTTAGATGTATATATTTTCCCCCTATTTAAATGGGATTATGATTGAAATAAGTGATGGTTTTTCAAAGAAATGGAAGGACATGTTAGTAAATTGATGAAAATTAAAGTGGGTGATATACTCCCTCGAGGGGTCATGTGGGGAGGAGTGAGATGGATGGTCACTCAAAAGGAAAGGAGGGGTGGGATATGTAAATATAAGAAAAAAGGGTTGGGATGGATGCGATAGATAAGATAGGTGTACTGGATACAATTGATATGATGGACATGATTGATATGATACAATGTTTTCAATTTATGTGTTATAATTTGATCAATATTTGGACTGATTTATTGATGGTAATGGTATATGTCAGGGAGCAAGATGAATAAATTTATGACCCTAAATGTGCCCCAGTCAATGACATATAAAATAGGGAAGCTATAAACATTGGATAGATTGATTATCAAAGTTATGAGCTTTGGACACATCCTAGGTAACAACATATGCCAGGGAGAGGTGTGAGATTTCATGGGATTGACTTATTAGATGATTGATTGATTTTAGCTCAAGGAGTCTACCGATTACATAAATTAATGTTGATGAATTATTTGATAGGTTGAATGAGATTGGATAGAGAACTAGATAGTTAGCTAGAAGTAAATGATGAATGATTACAAATTATGGTTGATGATTAAATGAATCTGTGATGGTAGCCGAGCTAACCTTAGACACCCCATGTGATTGAACACTACCTACATAGTTCGTATGGACCTTAGGCTGACGTAAATGTTCCAAAATGGGAGTATGAGGAGATAGATGATAGGATAAATTATATGATGATGATGTCCCAAGGATGCCCCAAGGCAATTGATTAGGATTGGATTGGATTGTTTAGGATTATGAGTGTTATATGTGTTAGTTTTTAGATGGTTGGATATATGATTAGATTTGAGATATATTCTTGGATTAGGTTGTTGATGATTTGGATAGATAATTTTTATTGATATGTGTGATTAGGAGTAGATAGATGAGTGGATTCGGATAAAGGATTTAATGTAATATGATGATTGGATGTGAGTGAGGATTTGTGTTGTCATGGTATTGAGTCTTATGTATAAGCAATCGTGTTTTAATGTAACACTAGGCAATATGCACCATGATACGTGTAAACATGATGACTCTGTTCCATAATGTGTGTAGATTGACACAAAATATACAAGGATTAAAAATAAAGTGTACATGTAACACATAGTGTAATGCATTATTGATATAAGGAACCAAGATGGCATGTTTGTCATATGCTACTACACAAATGATAAAAATGATAAAAGATGAATAAAGATTTCCAAAAAATGCATAATTAAAGACACTTAAATGAACAGATGCATATAAGCAAGTAAAAATAGATGATTAGACAAAGATATGCATATGATAAAAGACATTCAAACTAGTCAAACATCATAAAAGATCATATAAGTAAAATGAACACACAAGTATTTAAATGAAGATTATGTGATGAATTGATTTTTATGTTATTAGTGTCTTGTTAGTTTTCCTATTGAAAATTTGTGGGATGAGTGATTGATTCACAATTCAATGTGCCTTGTTTGATTTGATAGACGATTGGATAAAAGGATAGTCATAATGATTTATTGGATAAGGGATATGGGTTTGGATAAGAAATATGGATTTTTATTAGGATGTAGGACAAGTCAACTAGGATTTTTAGGAATTTTTTGGATTTTATGATTTTTATTTTTTTGTGGATTTTATGTATGTATAAGGAGGGTCATTGGCAAAGGGAAACCTTGAACCTAACAACTAGGAAGGGGAATGGTAGTGGATGGAATGGTAAAACTATTTGGATGATTCATAGAGGGGATGAGGGATAATGACAAATGGACCAAGGATCTCCAAGGACCACATCACATGGGAATCCAATCATCAAATTTCTACTAGAAGGATATGCCAAGATGATTCTAGAATGTGTCTCAAGACTTCTTCCACTTCCTTACTAAGGTTGTTGGTAGTATAATGGATTTGAAAAGTTATAGAGTATAGATGTTTGACAAGTGTGTAATGGATATCTACATGTATAATGTATTGTATTTTGGATGTATTTGACATATGTATGTATTCCAAAAGTATGTGGAATGCAAAAGGACTCATTTCCACTCAAAATAAAAGTATAGAATACAAAGTGATAATATGTTGTAAAAGTCTATAGATATTGATCAATTATAATGAAAAGGAGTTTTGAAAGATAGAGATTAATATAGATATCTAATAATGGTTTTCTCGAATGTTTTTTATCTTGTTCTATGGACAATGAATGCTCTATTTTTTATCAATTTTTTTTAATCATTTAAAATTGATAAACAATGTTTAATACTTGTTAGTCTGTGTTTTCAGAGTAACTACATAATTCTTAACCTAAGAAAGTCTTTATTTATTCTATAGCCATGATTGCATTCTAATTCTACTTCTCACTTCACACATAAAATATAAATTAGCATGTTCTGATGGGTTTTTTAAGAACCTCTACTAACAAAGGTGTGGTGAGCATGGAACATTAAAACATGTTGTGATGGCTACCTAGACAAATAGACTTATAATAATGGCTCAATGCATGAGTTCTTTAATTCACAAAAAAAGAATAAAAAATAATAGGAAGTTTCATGTAAGAAGTTATTCATGAGCATATATACGATCAAATATATGAGATTTTATGGTGTGAATTGCTTAGACTACTAGTTGCATCATTATCAAGATTTGAATACTATTATTTTCATTCAAGAAATATAAAATTTCTAGTTTGGATGGAAGAGAAACTATAAAACTAGTGAAAATTATATACCAATTGGACTCATATAATAGATCATTGGGTGAAAACTATTATTGATAGATACGTCATTAAATTTATTATACGAGGCTAAATTTAATTTGAGTCTACAAAAGATCTATATGTGAGACAAGTTTCTAAAACTTCTACCTAATCTTGTCAAAATGTTGGATGTAGAAAAGGCCATGGTACTTGCTCTTACCAACATGGAGTAGTCACTTCGAGCATAGGGGGATGTGTGAAATAATGAAGTGAATGATGAGGAAATAATAAGGTAGGCTTGAACATGTACCTAGAAGATGGAGGACATAGAGAAACAAAGTGAAAAGTGAATTTTGAGACTAGAGAGAGATCTATGACAATAAAGAAGAAAAAATAAATAGAATAATCCTAATATAAGTGCAAGTAGGAGTAGAATAGATAGTGTATAAAATAGAAAAAGAATGGGATATCATGGGAGAGAAAGAGAGGTTATAAAATATAAGGATAGGAAAATGAAGGGCCCAAGAGAATAGAAGGTGCAGATGAGTGCATAAAGATAAATAAATATGATGAGGAAATGGAAGAAAGTGGAAAGAAGGAAGATGACCGATTAGATTGGTTATAAGGTAATTTTATATCATAGCTATAAGAGAGGATAATTTTTGGAGAAGAAAAAGAATAGTCTTTGGAATAAGTTATATTAATTTGTAGGACAAAATCATGTTCAAGTTATAGTATAATAGAAGTCATAGATGTGGATCATTCATTTCAAGGGTACACATCCCCTGTGCCTATTTTATCATAAAAAATAAGAGAAAGGGAAAAAGATAATAGAGATAGTACATGGTTCAAATACTTCATAAATAAATTTGGGAAGTATAATGCAGACACCAAGAAAGTGTTAGATAAGAACAAATTAATTGAGGTGGGATTTCAAGTCGTAGCCAATCTCAAGACATTACCCAAGTCTAGTTCACCATTGTCATTGGTTTCAAGCATTACCACTACAAACATGGTTCTTAATCTATGGATTTTTTTCACATTGACACCATATGACATGTCCACTAAAAATGAACAATATTTGATAATTTTTGAAATGAAATGGAAGATTAAAAATATAACTATAGATAATGTGAAGAAGTGTGAGCTCTAGGAGATTTAACAGGATGAGCTCTAGAGTTCATCTACAAAAGTGATGCTTCTAAACTAAGCTTTAAATATGTCAAATACCATTTGATATTTTAATTCAAAGTAAATAAGTTTGCAAGTCAAACAATCCAAGAACTTAAAGAGATTAACAAAAAATTGGCGAATTAGTGTGGGATTATGATAACAGGTTTTAGGATGTGATGAATAGAGTATACTTTCTATTCCAAGACACAAATAAGGCTACTTGGTCTATATAAGGTCTATGACCTAGAATTAGGTTTGGAACTATTCAAATTTATTTCAAAAATAAGGTGAATGCTTAGGTAGATGCACTCAGTGTAAGATAGATAGAAGGTTATGGAGATAGACCACAACCTACTTAAAAAATTGATGCAAAGATAGATGATGCGATACACAAGATGGATGAGATTCATGAAATAAATAGGCTTGGGCTAGGCCTCTGGTGTATGGAATGTGTAAAATAGGGGAAACATTGAAATAATTTCCCAAAATTAAAGACATAATTTTGAAAACTTTGTTATTTATTAGGGCAGTGACTACTAAGTGTAATTTATTATAGTAGTGCATTCAAAAACCTCAGGATCTTTATTTTAACTTCTATACGTCACATAATCATAAGGACAATAATTATTGATCCCTCCAAGAATTTAAGCAAGACATCACTAAGAACATATTTGTAGTATCAACACAATATATTCTTTCTAAAAAGTTAGGGATTATAGGTTCAGATATAGACATGGCTTTTGCAATGTAGACTATTCTTGGATGGGTGTCAACATCACCAAAGTACCAAACACATTCTCTCATAGGTTGGAAACCACATGATCTATAGTCTCCTTCACACCAGGATGGATGGACCCCTCCATCTCCTCAACATCAATACACTTGTAACATTGCATCACCACAACAATAACAAAAGGATGGGCTCTATCTTCTCCCCAAGCAATATACGGGGGATATGATGGAAAATAAAAACAAGGTTTGGGATCCCCTTAGAGGAAAGGAAGATATGAGGGTCAACAATAGTCAAGTTAGGGTTTCCAAAAAAGACAAGGATAATATAGAGGAGGCTCCCGAGGTGGATACCAAGGGGGTAGTCACAGACAAATTGAATGATAGGCACATAACCTAATGATTTGCTATTTATGTGGGGAGTATAAACACTTCCCATGAAATCACCATACTAATCCTTAGAGGAAAATGTATTGTGTTTATTTTAGAGTTTCATAACAACACCATACTAAAGATTATCTAGCATTAAAAAATCAAAGAAGAGAGAAGCCTATGTGAAATGTGAATTTGTTCAGTTCACACCATAAGGATCTAACATTCTTACAAGTAGTTATATGACATCAACATGCTAAGTGGGGATTACCTCAATTATAAATTCCATGTGATTAAATAATCTAAAAGTTTTAATAGTATATCTATCTTAACCTTGTGATAAAAATGGGTTTGATGGGTCAAACAACTTAGGTTCTTTAGAACATTCAATAGTCAGTTGTGTCGGAGGGAAATACTATAATAATTGATACACAGATGTATGGGGAAATTGTGTGCATCATGAGATAGGATAGAATAATTATTTCTTTGAATGATCTTTTGAAACTTCTAAGTAATTTGAGAAATGAAGATATATCATAAAACATTAAAAATATTCTACATAACTTATTGGAATGCATATAAAGAGGTTACTAATGCACTAACAAAGTAGTATGGTATGTGAAATATAAGATGCCCTGGGATGTTGATTCCCATATGGATATTTAGTTGGTAGGGTATGAAGTACCAAACACTATGTTTGATTTTTGAAGCAAAGTCAATATGATCCCTCACTCCACATGGGAAGTTATTAGATGACAGGGTATAAGTTATAGTCCAGTAACATTGAGCCTTGTAGAATATGAAAGGTTAGAGCCTATTGGTCAACTAGAGGATGTGGAAATAAATTTTTTTGGCTTAGTCCTGCAAGGGTATTTCAAAGTGATTGATAAAAAGATTGATGAAATGCACTACCCTGAATTAGTTGTTAATAAGTGGGCCTATGATGGTCAGATGACCTTTAATATAATGAAAAATAAACTACAAGTGCACCAATGGGATAAAATTATCATTATACCCTTGATTAAAGCTAAAATCAAGCCATATATGGGGGATTCACCCTTTGCAAATGGGGATAAAATCTAGGTCAAGGCAGACACAAAATCTAATCCCAATGTGATGTAAGCAACACAAAGTCTAATTTTCACATTATTTGCTCTCCCCATTTTTTCCTATGAGATATTAGAGGGAAAACAAGTATCATAGGAATGGGGCATTTTTAAAAACTATTCATGAGGTATGTGCTTCCACATTTTGCATTGTTTACTATCATATTTTTAGCTATAATGTCTAGTAAAAATAAATTTTTTCTTATGCTAATATGGATGTCCACATATTATTCCAAATATCCTATATTTTCAAGTACTACAAGGTGGCTTCTGAGGTTGAATTTTGGTATTTTTGGGAATCTAGATTGAACCTTATCTGAGCAAGGGGATTGTTCAGGTCCTCTGCTCAAATCTAGACCAATATGGGACTGATCCTAGGCCGTGGGTATCTTAATAATGGATCAAACCTTCGAAGAAAGCTAACTTCTTTCTGGATCTATCACCTAAACTAAAACTAATTAGGAAAAGGGAGAGAGAAATGGGTAACAAAGAATGAAAACATGTAAAATAGGTGATGCACTAGTAATGTGATTGTTCATCTACTCTATTTGAACTTCTAACAAACACTAATGATATCAGATCTGTAACTTCAAATGGTTGTTTATGCATTAGTATTTCATGCAAAGGTTCACCAAATGATCAAAACCTAAAGGAAGTGATGGAGAGGCCTGATTCAAGTCACTAACCAGCCAATGTATCCACTTACTAGCTTTAATCAAATGACATTTAGCACTAAACATGACCTACAAAATAATATAATCTAGTAACTAAGTGATATCAATATTTGACAAGGGAAATATTTATACCACATATTCAAATCAATATGGCATTGACACACTATACTAGAATAATAAAATCTAAAAAGAGTCCTTTATTCATCTCAAGAGGTTACAAATATCAAATCTAGGTAGAGTCTAGTCATGCCCAAGAGAGGGATTATCAAGTTATTTACAAGGCTTAGAAGCCTTCATTTATAAAAAAAGTTGAGAGGGGAAACTCTGCATTGGAAGAGGCCCAACCACTTTCGATGGATTAGCACCAATTCAAGGATGTTAACTCATGATCTTATCAAGAAGGCATAATTTCAAAGGCCTTAAAAAATAATTTAATGTTCACTGCCCTTATCCAACCATCAGATCTTTTCTTGGAACTCCATGATATCATCCAATGATATGATGACAAGGATCACATCTTGGAATTAACTAAATTGTGCCATATCTGATGTCTATACTAGTTCTAACTCAAACCTAGGTCCACTATAGGAGAAAACCAATTTTAGACCTTTGGTTTTCACATAGTCCCAATAATTATAGAATACCTATAAATTGTTTTAACTTTGATTTATAATTATTGGTCTATTTTCATGTTCTTTATTAGGCTCAAAAGACCTATTTTATGTATATGGAGCTTTAATGGTGATATTTGGTCTTGAATGATTCATCTTGACTCAATTCAGATCCATCTTGGGTCACATTTGAGCTCAGTTCCTTTGTTATTAACTTTCTTGGCTTGAAAATCATCTCCTCAACCTTCATCAAAATGTCCCAAGGATCAATTCTTCTCATTGGTTATTGAATTTTGACTCAGACCCTTGATTTTTTGACCCTTTTTGCTCTGTTGATCTACCTATAAACAATGCCCATGAGCCATTGATTTTTTGCCAACTAAATGCACTTGTGCCACTTGTCCTTGATTTGTTAGCTCCTTGGATTCATTTGGTCCCACTTATGGCATCATTTTCCTCACTCTATTGGATTTGATAGGTATGAATGAGTGTGAGACCTTAGATCTTCTTTGAATTATCAACTCCATCCCCACCAGTTCCACTTGGAAATCCTACATTGATTTTTAGGATCATACTATCGGTCTATTAATTATTTTACTCCTTAATATCATTGGTATGATTGAATGTGAGCCATTAATATCCTACCAAGATCCACATGCTTATGCCATGTGGTGGCCTCTTCATCTCTCTAACTATTTGACCCATTTTGTTCAATTGGATCAAGATGTACGATCGAGTGAAGACCATTTGATCTACTTTGTTTTGAAAACTAATGGTTATTTATCAGGTCTTAAAGATGACATTCACACAAATGTCATTTTATGTCTATGTGGATGTATTTTACATCCCATATAATATTAAATTTAGACTCCAATGGATTTAACTTGATGTTAGCAAAAACATCTTATGATTTTTTGACTAACTTTGAAGGCTTAGATCTTGAAGCATAAGAATCATGGAGGCACCATAATTATAAGAGATGTTCTTGAGGCCAAAAGGAATGAACCCATTTAATATACTAATCCTAGGAGAATTATGAGTGAAGATATGAAATGCTCAAGTTGACTAGTGTATTCATTCTTGCATGACGTCCTGGTGACACTCTAGCTTATTTGGCTAAGTATGGAAAACCTAGCGAAAATGATGGGAGCCCAAATTTAAATGTGTGTAACTTCCTTCACATTTTATTAGATGATCTAAAACTTAGCATGTAAAAACTAGGGACCAATCTGGATAAACCCATGTGATCACTTTTTCTTGAGACTACCACATGTGTGAGATATAACTTTTGCAAATTACCTACTTAGACTTTCTGCCACTGGACTCAAATGTCAGGATGGACTTAATGAAGAACCATATGAACTCCATATACTTCTACATCTATTCCAAGCACTCTTAACACCTCATAGGGAACTAAAAATTCTATACCTAATCCTTGTGACATTGGGTCATTCTTCAATCAAGATCCTACACTTTTCATTGGATTTTTAGACTAGGCACATTTTTGGTATGCATACCAAATTTGGTCAACATCTTTGGTGACTTGGCTGGGAAAAATACATATTATGTTTAAATTTAGACCATGTACATGACCTTTGAATTATAATAGATAACACATCTGTTCCATGACTGATGAAAACCTCTTGATTGGCAAAGATAATAGACTCCACCAAAACAAGGAAGAAAACAAACTAAAATAGGGAAACTAACCTAAAAATTAAATGAAACCAACTACTAAATAATTGTGCAAACAAAAACACTTATTTGGGAGAAAATATAAACAAACTAACCTAATTAACCATGACAAAACATGATCCACTATGATCAAAATGGAAATTCATGAACTTACTCATTCTAAGAGAAGGTACAAGTTGCAAAGTAGGGGGTTTATTGAACATGACCTTTGAAGAGGCACTCATTTTCCTAATTATTTTTCTTAATATCTCATAGAATGATTTATCAACAACAAACTAGTCACCAATAAATACAAATTCATCTTGCACTTCTAGACTTTATTTATGTTGCTTGTCAGCTACAACATTGTCAAGTGAAAATTCATTTATGCATGGTATTTGAGTGACCTAATCCTCCTTATCAAATAAAATAAGTTCATATATCTCTTTAAGGAGATTGGAATAGTCAAACCATGATAAACATGCTCTCTAGTGGGCAACATATCTTTACAAAGTTCTTCAATCTCTTGTAGATATTCAAGATATAACTACCAATAATTATTTTGTTCTTCACTTTGATCAACCTGAATAAGATCATTTTGAAAGGTATCTTGATCTTCCTCAATTGGAGATATCTTAATCTCATTTATGACATCAACTTGCATCAATTATTCATAGATTCCTTCCATATCAACATATGCCTTCTCATTCTGTTTGGGCATCCCTATAGTAGATTTGTATTCTTAAAGCTCTAGAACATTAATGGAATCCCCAGATGAAGATTTAAACTACTACACTATTTTCTCATCAGGATCTATCATCTTGAACTCTTCAATTATTAGTTGTTAGTGTATACACAAGTAGCTCTGATACCAACTTGTCAGGATCTTAGATCACAATTGATTACTTTTGTATAAGCAACTAAACATGAAATTAAACCAGAAGTAATAACTAAAAATAAAAAACAACAAAGAATAGGATATACGAGAAACAATACAATCTATATTAAACTCTACTAGAAGGAAATACAATGAAGAAATATCTTTCTCCTCACACCTCTTGGATGCACATTAATTCTCCCTCAAGAGTTCTCTCTCTCAATCAATTACAACCAACTCAAATCTTGAATTGACTCCAACAGATCTTCTTGATCTTGTACCTTGCAGATCTAACTGATCTTACTGACCCTTTGTGTTACAGATCTTCTTGATCTTGTTACCCCATAGATCTAATTGATCTTGCACACATCTTCCTATAGATATTCTTGATCTTGCACATTTGCAGATCTAATTGATCTTGCTTACTCCTTGTGTTGCAGATTTTCTTGATCTTGCACACACACACTCCGCATATATTCTTGATCTTGCACACTTGTAGATCTAATTGACCTTGCTTACTTTACAATACAACCCCATGGGTCTCTTAAATAGAACCCAAAGAAAACAATAATTAGAAATGTGGACTCAAGACTAAAATTAGTCTTTACATGCAAACTAACTATTCATCTAAAATTATAACAGTTCTAGAAACACACAGGTGACTGATGTTGGTTCCTGTTTGACCAATGCCGGCCAACCATAACCGATGCCGGTTACTATGTAGCTAAAGATAACTGATGTCAGTTGACCTCTAACCGATGTCAGTTGGCTCTGACTGATGTCAGTTACTGTGTAACCTAACAACCTCCACATTTGGACATTCAGTGAAGCTTTTAGCTCCACAACTCAACAATCTCCCACTTGGAGATAAACAACTACACCTGTACCTGTACATCAACATCCTCTAATTTGTTTTTGGCTTGTTTCTCCCTCTTCAAGTTCAGTCTTGAAGACCAACAAAATTTGAATGAAGATTCAACTTCTCCTTTGTTACCGACTTTGTTAACATATCAGCAGGGTTCTTATCTGTATGGATCTTTTCCAGCTTCAATTGTCCATCCTCCAATACCTGTCTAATGAAGTGGTACCTAAGCTGTATATGTTTGGTTCTTGAATGAAAGACTAAATTCTTTGCCAAATGAATTTCACTTTGACTATCACTGTACAATCTGTAACTCTCTTGCACCTTTCTCAACTCTTCCATGAACCGAGTCATCCATATCATTTCCTTGCTAGCCTCTGTGACTGCAATGTATTTTGCCTCCGTAGTAGATAGGGTAACAACCTTCTACAACTTTGAAAACCAGCTAACCACCATTCCACCAACAGTGAACACATATCCTGTGGTGCTTCTCCTACCATCCAAGTCACCTGCCATATCCAAATCTACATACCCATGTAGAGAAGTGTTTGACCTGCCATAGCATAAATGCCTACTACTGGTCCCTCTCAGATATCTGAGAATCCATTGAACTTCTTTCCAATGTTCCTTTCCTGGATTGGCCATAAACTTGCTGACAACTCCCACTACTTGGGAAATATTTGGTTTAGGTGTGCTTACTGGTTTTGCATCTTGCATATTGAACCTCTCCAACACCAACCTGGCCATATGTATCATTTGTCCATTCTCTCCTTCCTTTACCCTATGAACCCATTTATTTTTTAGTGCTTTCTTTCTGGCTAGCAACTCTACCAAATCCCATGTTTGGTTCTCTTCCAAGGAATCAATTTCCTCATTCGTGCCATGCTCCCACTGTTTCCTGGATTCTACCTGCATTGCCTCAACAAAACTTTCTAGTTTTCCACCATCAGTGAGTAAAAAGTAGTATAAAGAAGGGGAATAATGAATTAGAGGCTTACTTACCCTTTCAAACCTCCTTATGCACGTTTGAGACTCATACACAGCTTGCTGTCTGCCCAAATTTTGTTCTGACAGTGACTGATCCTGGTCATCTCTGGCTAACCTCGGTCTGCACCCAACCAATGTCGATTCCACCTGATGTTCTAGAAACACACAGGTGACCAATGTTGGTTCTTGTCTGACCGATGCTGGCTGACCATAGCCGATGTTGATTATTGTGTAGCTAAAGATAACCGATGTCGGTCGACCTCTAACCAATGTCGGTTGGCTCTAACTGATGTCAGTTACTGTGTAACCCAGCAACCTCTACATTTGCACATTTAGTGAAGCTTTTAGCTCCACAACTCAACATCAATTTCACTCATGACATCATGGTAAAACTACTACCAATGGCCTTCTTCTTTAGGAATGCTCTTTGTCTTAGCAATGGTGTTATGTGAGTTTCCCTCATGGTTACTTTCCAAAGAAAGATGAACTTGTACTTGATTTATATCGGCTACCAAAATATCTTGAGAAAACTCTTGATCTTGGAAAAATGATATTTAATTAATATATTCTTGAGAAGTAACCTCTTGATGCACTTCTGAAACTTCTTCCTATTAGATCTCATCTCCAACTTGAACATGCTCCTGTAACTCATCCTCTTTGACATTATGAAAGATTGAGACATGTTTACTTTGCCAAGTGGTGTCCCAATAATGATCTCCTCTTCTTGGTCACTAAAGTCATTATTATTTTCTATCTCATTAACTACATCTTCTTGATTTGCCTCATAAAGGAGAGGCTCTTCCTCTAAGAGTGGTATAGTAGACCCTTGAAAATATTTAGCAAGATGAAAGAGGTCTAAAGAAGTTACCATAGGTACCTAATTTTTCTCTTGAAGTTGCTCTTCTTGGATCACCTTCACATCCTCTTATTATTTCTTTGCCTCTTGAATGACTCTCCATGAAGGAAAGGCTTTGGGGTTTTGAGGTGAAAGGAGTGCAGACTGCATGGAAGGTTGATCATGCCCAGATTTTTGGATCTTGGGAGTAATGGAATTTTGGAGAGGAGGGAAAGATAAGCCTTTGAAAACCTCTACATTCTGCTCATTCCACTTGGATAACACTTCATCAAGGTCTAAAACCTTTTTTTCCTCATGAACAAATTAAAATTGAGGGATGAGTGGTGAAGAAAGGGAACTATAAGTAGATTTAGCCTTTGAATAGGCTTTTGACTCCAACTAGGAATCTTAATTGGCTCACACTAGGTATGGTCAAGAACTTTATGAGAATAAGGAATACAAGAAGATTGGTAAGGAAAAAAAAGGAGTCCTTAAGAAAACTAATCCAACTGAATTCACTACCTCTCACAAGCCTCTACTTTTTCTAATACAAAGCTAAAAAACTTAAGCCTCTCCTCTAGATCACCAGACACATTTTGAAATTGTTCCTTCACTTCTTTATACTGGGAATCTAAACATACTTTTCTTGCATATGATAGAAATTTAAGCTCTATTTTATCCATCTTTTCTTGTAAACAAGATTGCTCATATATAACATTATAGCCACATGGGACAGGTGAAATCTAGTCTTGAGACTTAATATGGTTCATAAGGAAGGTAAGAGTCATGCTCTTGATAATAAGGATCATGGGAAACTTGATAAGGCTCATCATAGCTCTGATAAAACTTTGGTAAGGCTGATTAGGCTCATAACATGCCTCATATGGATCATGATAAGGCTATTATGATCCATCATAGGTCTGATAGAGAGGTATAACATAGGGATTTCCTTCATATATATCCATGAAAATAACATCATGATAGTGAAATAAATATGAACTTACTTGGAAACTGCCTAGACTTTAGAAGCAATTGATTGAGCTTGAAATCACCAAATTTTTCATGAATAACACTACTAAAATTTTAACCCAATATGAAAAGCTCCATTAAGTCCCATCGGGCATGCCAAAACCGTTAGGGTTCTAGATTGCACCCTAGTTGAGTAAGGGGATTGTTCAGGTCTTTTGCTTAAATCTAGACCAACATGGGACTGATCTTAGGCTGTGGGTATCCTAATAATGGATAAAACATATAGAAAAGGTTGAATTCCTTCTATATCTATCACCTAAACTAAAACTAATTAGGAAAATGGAGAGAGAAATGGGTAACAAAGCATGAAAACATGTAAAGGAGGTGATGCACTAGTAATGTGACTTTTCATCTACTCTATCTGAACTTCTAACAAACACTAATAAGATCAGATCTACAACTTCAAATGGCTATTTATGCATTAGTATTTCATGTAAAGGTTCACCAAATGATCAAAACCTAAGGGAAGTGATAGATAGGCCTGATTCAAGGCACCAACCATTCAATGTATACACTTGATAACTTCAATCAAATGACATTTAACACTAAAAATGACCTGTAAAACAATATAATCTAGTAACTAGGTGATATCAAGATTTGACAAGGGAGAGATTTCTATCACACATGTAAATCAATCTAACATTAACACATTATACTAGATAATAAAATATGAAAAGAGTCCTTTATTCATCTCAAGAGGTTACAAAGATCAAATTTGGACAGAGTCTAGTCATGCCCAAGAGAGGGATTATCAAGATGTTTACAAGGCGTTAAAATCTTGTATTTATAGAAAAAAGGAGAGAGGTGAAATTATGCATTAGAAGATGCCCAACTACATCTGATGGATTAACACCACTTTGAGGATGCTTACTCATGATCTTATCAAGAAGGCATAATTTCAAAGGCCTTGAAAAATAATTGAATGCTCACTACCCTTATCCAATCACTAGATCTTTTCTTGGAACTCCATGATATCATATAATGATCTAATAACAAACATCATGTCTTCAAATTAATTGAATTGTGCCATATCTGATGTTTGTACTAGTTCCAACTCGAACCTGGGTACACTATAAGTGAAAAATAATTTTAAACCATTAGTTTTCACATAATCCCAATAACTATAGAAGACCTACAAATTGTTTTGACTTTGCTTTGTAATTATTGGTCTATTTTCATCTTCTGTATTAGGTCAAAAATACCTATTTTACATATATGGAGCTTTAATGCCAATATTTAGTCCTGAAGTATTCATCTTGACTCAACCCAAATCCATCTTGGATCACATTTGAGCTTGGTTCCTTTGTTATTACCTTACCTATGTTGAAAATCATCTCCTTGACCTTCATCAAAATGTCTTAGGGTTCGATTATTATCATTGGTTATTGAATATTGATTGAGACCCTTGACTTCTTTGACCCTTTTCATTCCATTGATCTGCTTGTGCATGGATGCCCACAAGCTATTGATTTTCTTCTAACCGAATGTGCTTGTACCACTTATCCTTGACTCGTTATCTCTTTGGATTCATTTGGTCCCACTTACACCATCTTCATCCTCACTCTATTGGATTTGCTAGGTAAAAGTGAGTGTGAGCCCTTGGATCTTCTTTGAATTATCAACTCTATCCGCACTAGTGCCACTTAACAATCCCTCATTGATTCTCAAATCTTGCTATCAGTCTGTTAGTTATTTTACTCCATCACAACATTGGTATGATTGAACATGAGCCCTTGATCTTCTGCTAGGATCCATGTGTTTACGTAATGTGGTGGCCTCTTGAGATATTTGATTATTTGACCCATTTTACTCTATTGGATCAAGATGTACAATCGAGCAAAGACCATTAGATCTACTTTGGTTTGAAAACCAACAACTATTTATTGGGTCTTAAAATTGACATTCATGTGAACATCATTTAATGTCTACACAGACATATTTGATGTCTTAAAAACTATATAATTTAGATTCTAACATATTTTTTCAGTGGATTTAACTTGACATTAGTGCAAATGTCTTATGCTTTTTTAACTAACTTTGAAGGCTTGGACCTTGAAGCACAAGAATCACGGAGGCACCAAAATTATAGGAGATGTTCTTGAGGATAAAAGGAATGATCCCATTTGATCCAATGGTCTTGGGAGTCTTTTTAGTGAAGATATAAAATGCTCAAGTTAACTATTCTATTCATTCTCGCTTATTTGGCTAAGTATGGAAAACCTAGCAAAAATGCCTGGGATCCTAACTTTGTATGTGTGTAACATATTTCACATTTTAGCAAATGATCTAAAACTTAGCACATAAAAACTAGGGACTAATCTAGACAAACCCATGTGATCACTTTTGCTTGAGACTGCCATACGTGTGAGATATAGCTTTTGTAAATTACCTACTTGGACTTTCTACCACTGGACTCAAATGTCAAGATGGACTTAATGAATAATTGAATGAACTCCATATACTTTCACATATATTCTAAGCACTCTTAATACCTCATGGGGATATGCAACTTCTAAACCTACTCCTTATGACATTGGGTCACTCTTCAATTAGGGTCCTACTCTTTCCACTAGATTCTTGGACTAGGCACATTTTTAGTATGTAGACTAAATTTGGTCAATAGGTATCACTATAATTATATTTAAATTTAGAAATAACAAGGTAAAATTAGAAATAATAAGGTATAATTATATTTAAATTTAGAACAGGGATGTCTTCTGCTATGTCTCCTACGCGCGCACTCCCAAAGAATTTGAAATCGGCTGTAGTGAATCCGGCGAGTGGTGTGGCTGTGGCCACCATTACGAGGGGGTTTTTCCTGCTAGTGAGGGGAGGGATCAGAAAGCTATTTCTTCTATGGAGATTGGAGATACAACGGCTCTGTGTCTGGCCTACGCTCTTGGTTCAGGGTATGGACCCGGGGGGAGATCCTTTGCAGATGTGGTGGCCTTTAAAGTAGATATACATGATGCATTGCCTCATGCCACATTTGGGCAAACCCGCGTATCACCTGTAAGTGATTTAAAACCTATGAAGGTAACTCTAGACCCTGATTTAGTGGAAAGCATTGGCCAATTAGAAGAACGGTTTTCCTCTTGTGTCGCCATTTTTCATTTTCATGGTTTTTGGCCTTCTCTTGTAGATCTACAAGATTGGATTTCAAAGAACTGGCTGCAAATTAAAGATGGTCAGATCCATCTTTGTGCCAGGGGATTTTTTATAGTAATATTTAAAAGTCCTGAAGATAGAAAATTTATTTTGTGTCACAATAATTTTTCTTGGCAGGGCAGATTTCCTCTTATGGCCAAACCTTGGCATAAGGATTTTAATCCTCTCTCAGAATCCTTTAACAAGCTCCCTATATGGGTGTGGCTCCCTTATCTTCCACTACACCTGTGGCAAGAGGCAGTTTTCAAAACCATTGGAAATGCTATAGGGGAATTTTTATATGAAGAAGATAGTCCGACTCTTAACCATTCGACTTGTGCATGATTTCTGGTAGATCTGGATGTTTCTAAGGGCCTTCCTGAGGTGATTTGCCTTGAATCCCCAAGGGGTACCTGGACACAAATTTTGGATTATGAGGGGATCCCTTTTCGGTGCAGGAAATGCCACCAAATGGGACATATTACTGCTCATTGTGTTGCTGGGAAATCTCATCCCAGACGTTCACCTTCTTGGTGGCCTAAGGGTTCCTCTGAACACAATTTTGACAAACAACCTCTGGAAGCAACTTCAAAATCTGAGACTGAGAATGAGGAAAGCTCGCAATTTGAACCAGAAGATGAAGAGGAATCATTGGTGAATCATTCTAATGAAGCCCCTGCGGTGGCTATGGTTAGTGATATTGTTGAGCCAGAGGAGGAGGTGGTGGTATCTTCCCCTACTCTGGAGATTCTCTCAAAGAGCCAGACTGTGTTTAATTCTCATAAGGATTTTATGCCCTCTGGAACCCAAAGATCATTGTCTTCTGAGGCATGGGTTGCTGAGGCAGCCAAGGTGGAGGACGGATGGACAACAGTTAGGAGAAAGAAGTCTAAGCCTTTGGTCCCTCCTCTTGATATGAATCTTCGGTCATGTAAAAAAAAAATCTAAACTTAAAAGATTCATCTAAAGTTCCCTTTTGCTGATTGGTTTTTTCGGGGGCAGTAAACTGGTCGAGTTTACTGGTTACTAGACTGGAAGGTTGTTCAGCTAGCTGTTCCAGTTGGTTAACTTTCAGTTCAGTGTTTGATAGCTACTTTTTATGGTCATATTTGTTGGTTATAGGTCCATGTAAAACCTAGTATTGGTTCTATTCTGTAATCAGGTTCTTTTGTTAACCTGGTTGTGCTTTAAGGTTTATATTTCCCCTTGTGTAGGGTTTCGGGGTCCCTTCAAAACCTATTTTTACCTTAATCTAAAACAAGGTAAAATTACCCATTTTTTAAGTTTAGATAATAAATGTTTTACATTTGAAAAATATTGTTGCATTTGGTTCAAAATAAGAAAGGAAAGCTAAACAAGAAGGCTCAAAATGTATGTAAGACTAATTTCCATATTGTCTAGTTTGAAGTTTACCTTTTTATTCTATCATTTATATTTTTATAGCCATCTATAAAACTCTTTGGCTATGTCCGAGACAATTTTTTGAGGGGTATAATTTACCATGTTCTCATATAAATATTTCTTATCTTGGAAACAATTATAACCTTGGTGGAAATTCAACACATGATATAAAACCTATAATTCTTATGCATCCCATTATAGGTTTAAAACTTATTGGTCATGGGAAGGAGAACTTGTTTTTGTTCCCTTAAGTATGCCACAAAGACTTGAATATGTGAAAATGTCAAAAATATGATAGATTTATTACATTTCAAAAATTATAAAATTAAATTTGGTTTAAAATAATAAATGAAATCTAAAAAAAAGGTCATAATGTACATAAGAAGAATTACCATATTTTCAAATCTGAAGTTTAACTTTTTATTCCACCATTTCTCTTTTTATAGCCTTTTATAAGATTATTTGGCTACATTTGAGAATAATCTATCAAGGGGTATAATTTATTATGTTGACATATGCATATTTTTGGCTTGGAAATAATTATAATCATAGTGGAAACTTAGCACATGATATTGAACATATAGTTCGGATGCAAACCATTATAAGTTTCAAATATTTTGGCAATTTAAAGGATAACTTGTTATTATTCCTCTAATCATGCTATAAATACTTGAATATGTTTTATAATGTGGAAAATATGATAGATGTATTAAATTTTAGAGAATCTTTGTGGCATTTGGTTCAAAGTATGAAAGGAAAATTGAATAAATAGTTATAAATTAAGGTTAAGTAGATTACCAAGTGAATATATAGTTTTGATGTAGGTAACTATAGGTTAAAAACCCATTGATTAATTAAATAATAATGAATTATTATTACTATAACCAATAAATAAATACTTTAATATGATTGAGAATGTGGAAACTATAATAAATTTATAATATTTTAGATAAAATTTATTGCATTTGGTTCAAAATAAGAAAGGAAAATGAAATAGATTTATGGATTTTCAGGCATATTAGATTACTAGGTGAATACTTAGTTTTGATGTAGGCCACTATATATTTAAAACCTATTGACTAGTTGAATGAGAATGACTTGTGGTTCCCTTGATCATTCATCATCATTACTAGTATATAATTAAATTCATAATACTTAATTTCATATAGTCTCCATCACTACAAACTCAACACTAATTAAACTATTACAAACACTAATTTTGTATTAATATACTTCATAAAATTTTAAAATTCTATCGATATTCTATAATTTATGTTGACCAAATTTCAAAAGATAACATTAACTAATAAAAAAACCACTCTATAGGGGAAAATAACAATAATCATGCACTCTGCAAGTAGGAACCAATATAATAAAAGTATAAATTAAATATATGTGTATTTAAAATGTGGGAGAATACATATGACACATGAATTATTTGAAATAAATATTTAAAGAGATGTTATCTCATGGAATGCAATGATATGAGGATATGCACAAAAAGAATTTTGAAATATAATTTGCTCCTATTTTGTTTGACCCAAAGAAAAAATATACTGGAATATAAAAAATTTAGCTTTTAAAAGACATAGTTATGAATGACCTATTAGGTATATATGAAAAATTTAAATGCATACACAAGGAAAATGAACTATTTGAATAGTATTTATGTAATAATATTTCAAATCAAATTTGATAATACTATCAATTTATGTTGGTATTGTGAATCAGATTTTGGATGTGAATCATGATCTATAATATATTAATTTCATAGTTAAATACTTGATACAAATAAAAAAAAAGGCTTTACATAGGAGAGTCAATGATAGTACCTATATTATATTTTATACCATTCTATGTTATAGATCGTGATTTGTGCTATGAAATGATTCATGGGGTTCAAATAAAACCCTAGATTTATCTTTCTACTCTTTCTCCCCTTTTTTTAATAGGGGGTTTGGGGTTTAAACTCTAGAAATAGATTTTAACCAAGAAAATTATTGAATGGCATGATATTGTGGGAGATGACAAAAAAAACTAGAAGAGGGGAAATTTTATTTTAAACCCCTAACCACAAACCCCCAACCCCCTATGACAAAGGAGGGAATAAAAATATAAAGTGATTTATGCCTATGAATTCTTAAAGGATTTAGAATTTTTCATTAAATATGTACTATGGGTCATCCACTGTATGAATTTATGGTTGGGACATTAGACAATTTGGGTATTTGATTAGTATGTATAGAATGTGTGTAGGTATATGCTAATAATTTAAAAAAAGTCTTGGGAATTACTAGTATCAACACATCATTTCAGATTGTGAATCATGATCTTTGACATAAAATGGTATAAAATTTAGTATATGTTTTATCCACTCCAAAGCATGCAGAGGGGAAATTTTGTTCACTCCAAACCATAGTGAAATTTGTTTTTATCACAATGGTTTAGATCCCTATAAAGCATGGAGGGGACCATATTTTATTATTCCTTGGTTGGGAGGGCTCCCAACTAGAGGGATATTTTTTTTCTCACCATTGTTGGGATCTCTCCCAACTATTGAGAGGATAACTCCTCTCCATGGTTGGGATATCTCCCAACTATTGAGAGGATAACTCCTCTCCATGGTTGGGATATCTCCCAACTAGGGTGAGATCATTTTTTTTCTCACCATGGTTGGGAGGCCTCCCAACCATAGTGAGTATTTTTTTTATCAAGATCCCAATCAACCATGGAGAGGAAAAAATTATCATTTTCTTGGTTGGGAGGGCTCCCAACTGTGGTGATAAAAAATAATTCTAACCATGGTTGGGATCCCTCCCAACCATGGATAGGGAAAAAACATTCTCACCATGGTTGGGAAGCCTCCAAACCATGGAGAGGTAAATTTTACCTCTCCATGGTTTGGGGGGATCCCATCCATGGTGAGAAAAAAAATATCACAATGGTTGGGAGCTATCTAAACCATGGTGAGAAGATAAAAATTCTCACCATGGTTGGGAGGGATCCAAACCATGGTTGGGAGGGATCCAAACCATGGTGAGAATGTTATTTTTATCAACATGATTTGGATCCCTCCCAACCATGGAGAGATTTTTTTTCCCTCTCCATGTTTGGGACCCCTCCTGTCCATGGTGAGAAGAAAAAATCTCACCATGGTTGGGAGCCCTTCCAACCATAGAGAGGGAAAAATTTGTTTTGTCCTATCCATGGTTGGGAGTGATCCTGACCATGGTGAGAAAAAAATTATCACCATGGTTCAAATCCATCCTAAACATGGAGATGATAAATAAAAAAAAAATTCTCTCCATGGTTGGGAGGGATTTGAACCATGGTGAGAATGTTTTCTTCTTCACCATGGTTGGTTTCACTTCCAAACCATGGAGAGGAAATTTTTTATTCTATCCATGGCTGGGAGGCCTCCCAACCATGGTGATAATTTTATTTTTCTCACCACGTTTTGGAGTCCTTTAGACCATGGAGAGGAAAACATTATCCCTCTCCATCATTGGGAGGGCTCCAAACATGACGAGGGGGAAAAAATCTCACCATGGTTGGGAGGGCTCAAAACCATGGTGAGAAAAACAAAAATTCCATCATGGATGGGTGGTATATAAATATTGGAAAGGACACTATGGATGATAGCCATCATAACCATAGAGAGGAAAAATAATTTTTTATCCTCTCTACCCTCTCGATGGTTGGAAGGGCTTTTAACCATAGTGATAATTTTATTTTTTATCACCATGGTTGGGATCCCTTCAAACAATGGAGACAATAAAATTATGCCTCTCCATGGTTGGGAGGGATCCCAACCATTATGAGAAAAATAAAATCTCATAGTGGTTTGGATGGATGAAAACCATGGAGAGGACAAAATTTTATTTTTCCTCTCCATGGTTTATAGGGCTGTTAACCATGATGATTAAATAAAATTATCACCATGGTTGGGAGATCTCCCAATAATGAAGATGACATCATTTATGGGAGCCTTACAACCATGAATATAAAAAAATTATCCCTCTCTATAGTTGGGAGGGATTTGAACCATGACAATTTTTTTTTTCATCATCATTGGGTGGTATCCCAATCATGGATAGGACACCATGGCTGAGAGCCCTCCCAAACATTTTAAAGATTTTTTTTTCCATATCTATAGTTAGAATGGATCCCAACCATGGTGATAATTATATTTTTTCTCATCATGGTTTGGATACCTCCCAACCATGGAGTAGACAAAATTATCCCTATTTAATAGTTTTAATATCTCCCAACCATGGTAAGAAAACAATATCATCATGGTTGGGAGGTATCCAATCCATGGAGAAGATAAAATTTGATTTATCCTCTCTATGATGGGAGTTACCTGAACCATGGTGAGAAAAATAAAATATCACCATGGTTTGGAAGGCTCCCAATTATAGAGAGGATACCATGGTTGGGATATTTCCAAACCATGGGGAGGACAAATCATGGTGGGAGTTCTCCAAACTATAGTGAAAAATAAAATATCACCATGGTTGGGAAGGCTCCCAATCATGGAGAGGATACCATGGTTGGGATTGATCCCAACCATGGTGATATTTATTTTTGTAACCATTTTTAGGATCCCTCCCAATTGTGGAGAGGACAAAGAAAATGTTGTCCTCTTCTTGATTGGGAGCCCTCCGAGCCACAATCATATTTTTTTTGTCACCAGTTTTAGGATCTCCAAAAAATGGTGAGGGAAAATTCCATTACAAGACCACTCTTTCAATCATTTGATTGATTTTTTTTTGAGCATCCATTAAACATTTTCACTTGTTATACATGTGAATTAAGGGTATTTTCAATAAAAGTTTGTTTGGGAAACTTAAATTTTATTTCATGATTAAAATTAAAATTATAAAACATGATAAAAATGGATTTATTTAAATTTTATTAAATATTACATGTACCTTCTATATGCTTCCACTTTTTTCATACATGTCTAATAATGTATTGACAACTACACTATCTTTAAAATATTCTCTTTGACATGCAAAGTTAAAATTTTAGTGTATTTATACTTTTGACATATATAATTATAGAGTATGGACAATAAATTGAACCTTTTTAAATTCCTTGAATATGATTTTTTATTCTATCAAATAATTCAGGTGCCTTCAATAGGCTTCTAAATTTACTATACATGTTTAGCAAAGCAATCACAACTTTCATGAAGGTTTGGTGTATAGTGTTTGTAAATACTTAAATTTAATGTGTAAATTATATTGAATTTTTTCCTAAAACCAATAATAATGTATTATATATTAACCATTTTGGTTATTTTCGTTCACAAGGAAGCCCTACACTTCTTTTTGAGTGAATCATGTTATAATATTAATATAAAATTTCATAATGTATGCATGATTAATAAAATTTGCAACCTTTAAATAAATTTAAACATATTGTAAATTCAATTATATAGATGTTATAAATGACTTTGCATTCATAGAATAACCATTAATGGAATAATAATATATTGTATCTAACGATGTGAAAGGAAGAGATAATGTATCATGTAATGAGAAGATTATTTCACCAAATAAAAGAACATTGTGAAACCCAATCAGTTTAACATTTACATAATACTTATAACATGTTCCAAAATAAGAGCTTTCTAAATTGGTATAGACATCCATTAAATAATGGTGGAAAGATTATTTTTTTAGTTTTTGTAGTTTCAAGTGCCATGGACACATTTATAATACTTCAATCATAAATATAAAATTAAATTACCAATGCCATTGATTTCCAATTGTATTATAAATGTCATGAGATTATGCAGAGAAGGTAATTTGAAGGATATGCTAGAAATTATTCTTATGAATATGGTAAGAGTAAAGTCAGATTACACATCCATAGAATAGGGGTATTTAGATCAAGGTATGGGCATCCATCAAATTAGAGCGGAAATAGGATTTTGTGAGATATATAGTTGAAAATTCTTCATATGATATTCTCAAAATTATGTTATTTATGAAGTTTTAAATTTTTTTCAAATGAATTATTTAACAAAATGTGGTCTTATGGATTATTATCAATGTTAATATACATGTGATTGACATGATAAACCATTGGATATTTTAAATAAAATTCAACTAGTTTTTATAAATCCACACCCAATTTATTTTATCAAATTCACCCAATGTGTGCCAAAATAATATTTTTAGAAGAGGATATGGAGCTCAACCAAATATTAATTAAAACTAGATTTTATCAAATGTTGTACTTGTGATTACACTAATAAATAATATGAATTTTTCATACAATGCCTTTAAATTAATGTGGTATCATGGAATGCTATGATTTTATGATATGCAAAAAATGGGATGTGATTTTATCTTATGATTTGTAGAAAAAATCAACAATAACAATCCATAAATTAAGAGTCACATCACCATTAGGTTATGTCTCTCTTGTAAATAAAAAATATTTCTTATATTCAATATAATGATAGATGTTAAATTTTATAAATATATGCTTCCACATTTTGTGTACATGTATATAATTTAATTCAATATAATGATATATAAAAATGCATCACATTATAAGATAAAATTCATGTGCCTTGTGGTATGATTTCACATTTAGCATACATGTATACCTTAGAATTCAACTATGACAATGTCAATTCATATATTTTGTTAGCTACATTTTGATTATTTCATGAGAATAATTTTTTTTCATTTACTTGTTCAAACACTTTGTGAGCATCCACTATATTATGGACTTGTCATACATGTGTATAAGGGCTATTTTTTTTTGTAAAAAGTTTGTGTGGAAAACCTAAATTACCTTACATTGGTGTCCAAGTTGATTTTATGACCTTCTCAAAGGGATTTTTTGGAAATAAAGTGTGAAATAGTTTAATATATGTCTAAGAGTTTATATGGTGGTTGTGAATAGTAATAAAAATGTGTAGCATCTCATTCAACTAACCCTCTCTACATAGTGTTATGAGATTGAGCTTAAAATTTTTGGGAGGTGAAACTGGCATTGGCATTGTATTTTAACAATTAAAGCATTATAAATCTATTTTTTTCTATCTATTTCTACCATAATATCATTGAAATACATTAACCAAGATTTGTCTCAGATTTTTCCATGCACACTTATTATATTAATTTATTTTAAATTATGACATGTAAAGTTAAACGTTGAATATTTTTAGAGTTTTTACATGAATTATTAAAATTAAAATATGAATATATGATAAAAATATACTTATTTACATTATTTTAAACTATCCATGTGCCTTGAGTATGCTTCCTAAATTTACATGCATTTCTAGAAATTCATTCACAACTACATCATCTTAAAAATTAGAAACACATTAATAACTACAACATATTTAAAATTAGTAAGGTATATACAATTTTTTTAAAAAATTGCTCTGATTTAACTTTGTCATAATCATTGGGATCCCTCATAACCATGGAGAGGAAAAATAAAATTATGTCCTCTCCATAGTTTGGAGGGCTCATAACCATGGTAGGATTTTTATTTTCCACTTTAGTTGGAAGACCTTTCATTCATGGAGAGGTCAAAGTTTTTTCTCTCCATGGTTTGGATGGCTCTCAATCATGGTGATAATTTTATTTTTTATCACCATGGTTGGGAGTACTCCTAACCATAGTGATAAAAAACAAAAAATGATGCCATTGTTTGGAGACCTCCCAACCATGAAGAGGACAAAATTTAAATATTAATAAATGATGAGAATATATTTATTTACATTAGGTTAAACAATCCTTTGGCCTTTAGTATGCTTCCTAATTTACATAAATTTATATAAAGGCATTTAAAACTAAAACATTTTAAAAATTAGTAAGGCATTCAAAATGAAAAAATCTCAAAAATATTTGATGTGACATTTATTGTTAAAATTTGAATGTAATGAGGATTTTGACTTGCACAATTATAGAGTATGCACATTCATTTTTTTAAAAATTGAATGTGGACATTTTAAATATTTTTTAGATACAAATGGTATGGTGGACATGTTAAAAAACATGTGTAGGTATGTTGAATTCACATGAAATATTTTAATAGAATGTACATATATTTAAGAAATATTAATTGTGTGATATATTGTACACATATTGATGGCACATGAATTGTGTGACATAATTTTTTATTATTTGAAAAAATATCTCAACTAAATACTACGATGGGAAATGTGTTAACTATAAGAAAAATGGTGTTCTTAGAAGTCATGATATTTAATTCCATTGTATAAATTTATGAAACATTTTGAATTAAATTTAAGGCACCTGATTTTTTTTAATATATCGTGCCTTTACTATACTTCCAAATTCTATCAAATGTTTCATGTGGATTCATTATGCTTCTAAAATTTGAATACATGTATACCATTTCATTCAAAACTACCATGTAATTCTAATTCATGATGGTTGTAAAAAATTTATTCTACTCAAAGTGAGGGAAAATTTTGTCATATACATGGTTGGTAGGCCTCCCAACTTGGGAAAGGACAAAATTTTCCCTCCTCTTGTTGAATGAAAATAATTGCCTTGGGCTTTAAGCAAATTCATATTAAGTAATGATAATTACTTGAAAACTAGATCAAGTGTTAAAATACCTCTCAAATTGGAAGTTATTATAGTGATAAAAAAATATAAATGGTTTCTCTTTGACTTTATTTCCACAAATATAATGATTTGAAGGGGTCTTAACTATACATTTTTTTGGGCACTATCATAAACTTATTTCCATTTGCTTAAGGTATTTACATAATTAACCTACAAGTGACACTAATACAGTTTCATTTTAGAAAACATAAACAAGTATTTTAATCTTTCTTTGGTGGTGGGAGGTGTGTTGAGAATATATAAGCAAATTTTGTATGGAATCCCCTATTTGATCCTATATTAAGTACTATCACAACTTACATAGTATTGATATCTCAATATGTATAAGTAACTATTATTTGAGGATAGTAAATAGAACTTAAAGGAACTTAAAAAATATATATAGGTGATTGTACCTTAGCTAATGAGGTATAATATCTAATGCAAGTCCAACATGATTTTAACATGCATAAATTTTAGAATTAAACTTTGCCCCTCTATGTTGAACATTTCTCAAAATGAGATATAAAGATGACCTTACCATGTGTATTAAATTTTCTCTTCATATATTTTTAATGTTCTTAGCTACATGAGGAGGTATATTAAACTACTAAACATTGGTATGTGGGATTGTATAGATAGTTACGACCTTTGTGAAATGTTAACATCTTCCCTATGCTAAATAATTAACATCTAAAGGATTTGAATATATTTAGAAACTTTATTTTGGGAACTAAGTTTATGGAATTATAAGAATAAGAGTTAATAATATAAATGATAAGTTTTCCCTTATTTATTTATTCAACTATAATCTTTATCATCACTTTACTTAAACTAAATAGTTCTGTATGTGAGCCATACTCTTTATTAACAATATTTGATGACATGTGCACTTAAAATTTCTAGAATGGTTGTTATAAAACCATTATTTTTCTTGACTGATATGATGAAACTATGTATTGAACATGAATAGGTCAAATTAGTATGAAATAGCTCAATCAAAATTGTAATCTTACCTTACATACTTATAGTTTTCTTGAACTTGTGTGTAACCCATGTGATGGATCTTATTTAATGATTGTATTTTCTTGGAAGCCTCATGGTAAAATATGAAAATCATGTTTGTCTTAAAATTTCTAGGGATTTGTTCATATTTTTAGACTATTTTTTAATTCTTAACCTTATTAACTTATAGGGTAACTACATACATTTTCAAGCCTACCCTTCACTTTAGAAATTCCATGGTGTTATTAGAAATTCCATGGTGTTAGTAGTATTAATTAGCTTTGAACTCATAATGATCTATAATAAGGTTAAATATTATAATTTTGATCTTTATTGTGAACACTTGGTCTACATGCTTAAACTAGTCAACCACTATGGGTCCTTGCCCCAAAAAAGCCTTATTCTTAAGCCTATATGACAATTGAAAAATATGTTTATGTTATGAAAGATAAATATATCCTCATACCTTAGATCTTGCACGTATTCGAGTTCAAGCTTGATACATTAATAGACCTATATCTCAAACATATATAATATTATAAATATAATGGTAGGATATGATGTCACATATTACATTGTTTCTATGATTAATTATCAACATAACTATGCTTATATTTATATATATGTGCTATCGTGAATATAGTCATTATATTAGCATGATATGTTCCCTAGTATTATGAATATAGATATTTCGGGAGGGAATTTTTTTCCTCCCCATGGTTTAGATGGCTCTTGACACTAAGGAGGCCAAAAATAATTGGCCTCCTCATGGAGAGGGAATATTTCCCTCACGAGGAAAAAAAATTTGGATTTTACTAAGTCAAAGTTTTTGAAATGTTCCTTTATATATATCTATTTAAAATTTTTACATTATTATTATTATTATTATTATTATTATTATTATTATTAGTAATTAAAAATATTATTTAATATTATTATTTATAATTAGTACTATTTAATTATTAATTATGCAATACTATCGGATATACCAACAATGGACATAACTAGGTCAAGAATACCAATGAATGACCACAACTAGCCTAAGAATACCAACAATGACCACAATCAGTCTGAAAATCCAATGGGGTCCACATCTAGCCTTAGATACCTTAGTAAGATTTTAAACTAGATGGGGCTTGAAACAACCAAGCCACTTTACCAACTCACCCACATCTCATTAGTTTATATTGTTTTATTTTTAATTAATAATATTTTATCAATAGTTAAAAATATTATTTAATGATTAATTATTAGTAATTATGTAATATTATTCTATTCTTATTTTTAATTAATGTAATTCTATTATTTTTTATTAATTAATTAATATTATTTAATGATCAATTATAATGATTATTTTTTTGGATTGATATGATTTTGGTGGGATCTTTACCCTAAATGCTTTTGAGTGGAACTCCAACTAGTCTGGGACATAATCGAGGGTTAGATTTCCAAGTACACAAGTACTAAAATTACCAAAAATGACCACAATCAGCCCAAGAATACCAACAGCCATAATCGACTCGAGAATACCATCAATGGCCACAACCGACCTCCAATACCATCTGAGATTTGACCTAAGTGATGCTTGTAGCAACCAAATCACTCACATCTCATCAGTGATTAATTATAATGATTATTATTTATAATTAATAATTATTAATATTATATAATTCTTAATTATTTAATATTATTTTAAATAAGTAATTAATAATTAATATTATTTTATAATTAATTATTATTATTTAATTAATATTAGTTTTTTATTATATATATTATAATTAATTATAATCATTTAATTGATATATATATATATATATATATATATATATATATATATATATAGGTTTTAGGGCCCCTCACCAAGTAAAAGAAGACACAAAAAATGCTAAAAAATAGCTAGTAAAATACCAAAAACAATTCATTAGATATTGTACTTTCTTGAGGAAATGAAGGAACTTAGCTTAATTAAGAACACCCCATCCTAAACAAAAACCAAAAGGCACATAATAAAGACCCTAGAAAAACTATCAAAAGAGACCTGTGTGAAGCCAAAAGGATAGAAAATAGATTCAACCCAATTTTGATAAAAGACTCTGCCTAAATAAGGACCCTCAGTGCCTATTGGCAACTGATATCCTTACATTACTAGAAAGAAGGGATTTCATGGTTCATTGGGCACCTCATTGAATGGAATTCAAGGCATTCGATTGTAGCTTTTTTGGTTATATATTTCTAACTCTTAGAGATTTATTTACACTCCCAAAGTTTGGTTTTGATAATAAATAATCATGCTGAGAAAGAGTCATTATCTCCCTAGATCCAAAAGGATCTTATTATCCTACTATAAAAGAGTAAACTTCCTCTTTAATGACTTATTTTTGCCTATAGCTTAATTCCTCAACTTACAATATAAACAAACCTTGTTTCAATACTACACCGCTAATACTAGTATAAGACATCTTACTTTGAGAGAGTAAACCACCCATATTTTGAAGGTCAAAAGCCTCTTTTAAATTATTAGGAGAATCTTGCATCAGAAGAATCTCTTGATAATTCTATTGTCACACAACTATAGAGTGAAAATATGCCACCTTAAAATTGATGGAGAAGTTTGCTTTGATTGTAATTTTTTAGAGTTCTACTATTGAACCCTTGAAAATTAAGAATATGAAACCAAAAAATCCTGATGGAGATCCATAATCATTGAGGTCTCTATCCTTTAAGGCTCCTTACCATATTCACAAGAAGAGAGGCCCTACTTTAATTCAACAACATGTTCAAAAGACACTTTCATCTAGTTAATATATATGGGCTCATTACCATGAGCTGAGGATAAAGAGGGAGGAACAAGGGCCTTGTGATTTATTTTTACAAAATTAGAACCAGGACATCCAATTTTTTAGATCCATATCTTGAGGTAAGAGAAAATCCCTTTATGATGCTTTAAAGGTCACTCCACCACTTTGTCCCTGATCTAGTTGTATATAAAACATCTAACTGACATCCCCTCAAAGTTTAGGAAATGAGTTTAGGAGCCAAGGGAGGAATAAATTTTGATGGAGTGATGAAGAGGCTTAGATAAATATAATAATACACAAAACCTCAAAAATCTTTGTTGAACATATGTATGAGTATCAATTCTAAAAAAATCACTAATCTTCTCAACCATATGATGAATCAACCTTGGTACTCTCATAACTAAGGGGAGATTATACATGCAAACCCAAATGGGGGACTTTGTATCATTGACTCTGTTGGGTTAAAGAATGAATCCCATAAGTGCACAAACACACCATGATTTTGAAGAAATTAAGGGCCATTTCCCCACACAAAATTCTAGTCCTCTTCTGACATAAATTTGATTGAAGAAAACCCATAAGGTAACCAAGAAATTGAGGGTTCATGTAAGTTATATTAGACCACGTTGGCTCATTGGACAAGATCATCCCAAGAAGGCCACTTCCATAAACACCTAAAAATTAGGGATTTACTACTATAGTCATTATCAAGGGTTTGAAACAACTCATCACTGATTTTGAAGATGGGGGTTTCATTAGAGAAAACTAGAGGAACATCCTCAAGGAATGTTGGCTCAAAATTAGACTTAGTTATTCCATTAGAATCAGACCCTGACTTATTTATTGAGATGGATAAAACACTATCTATAGGGAAATTATCAACCAAAGACCTACCCTTGAGAATTGATCCACCAATAAAGGGAGGATGATGTTGTACTAGGGCCAGAGTAGAATAAGGCTTTGAATATAGGATCCTCCCCTGATAGAACTCACTACAAACATGAAAGGGATTTGAGGAGTTAGGGTACTCCAAAAAAACTAGGTCCATAACATTTCTTGCCATCACCACCACCTCATTGTTGCTACCACACTGTGCCCTCCCCTCAACCACCTTCGTACTAGATTTGGAACCCTTCCCAATCTACTATCTTAAAACACTGTTGGTGAAATCCTTGCTTACACATTGTTGAAGCTCCTTCTCTACTCCTGTACAAGCCATCAATGACGATCATTATATCATTTAGTTTGAGAGGTATTAATTGATTTATTTTATGATGGGTTGTTTATGATTACCATTTATTATTATATATTAATTATTTAAATAATTATTAAGTTGTAAAAATAACAATGTTATTTCTTAATAAAATATCATAAGTCCCATTTATTTGTTATTAGTCACTCTCTTTTTTGAAAGTCCCATTTATTTGTAATAAATCCCAATTTATTTATAATGAGTCCCCTTCTTTTGAAATACAATTTGTTTCTTTGGATATTTATGAGTTTTAGAATATTATTTTATTTTATTAATAATCAATATTATTTAATGATTGATTAATAATAATTGTTTAATATTATTTTATTATTACTTTTAATAATTGATAATTATTATTTTAAAAATTAATTAATATAATTTTAATATATTTTTTAAAAATATTAATTAATATTAATATTAATGATTGATTATAATAAGTATTTGATTATTATTTTAAATAATTAATATTATTTTATTATTAATTAAATTAAATTAAAGTAATTCAAATAATTGTTTAATTGATTATTATATTTATTATCCAATTAATTATTATTATATTAAATTAATTAATTATTATTAAAAGAATCTAAATGATTTTGATTAATTAATCAGGTAATAAATAAGGTAGACTAATAGAGTATATGAAGCATATCACCAAGCATAATTCTCTGGTGGTAAGAGATTTTATAGCTGTCAATTGAAAAGAAAGACTTCTATGAGAGGGATTTCCATTAATGTCTCTGAGGAGCTTATAGGAGAAGTCACGGGCATGGCTTACATAGGCACAAAATAATACAAGGATCAATCAAAGAAACATGAGTCGCTACAACATTTCTTTAAAACCAATGAATTTGTGCAAATGGAGAAAAAGGGATTTCCCTACACCGACTTGCCCAAATACTGGCCCCAAGTTTGTTTATAGGTCATGAGGTACATGACCCTAGAAGGTAAGTAATATTTGATCTTTTTTCACCATTTCATGTTGCACAACCATTTCATCAGTTTTAAGATCAACGTTCCATATTTGATCCTAAAATACTTGGAAAACATAGTCTTCCTTCACTCTGTTAATGTTGCTAACTTGATTTTGCACCAAGGCCTTATCTTTCTGCTAGTGAAATATAGATGTGCCCTACTTGGAAAAAATATCCCCCCTAAAAGATCCTCCTCTGAGGATGACTCCTCAGAGGGCCCCCTAGAGGGAGATCCTTCTGCGTGCTCCCTCCCTACCTCTAAACTTTCCCCTTGCAACCGTTTTCCCCATTCACCTCTGGATGACCTTCCTTTGAAAATGCTCTTCATCCCTAAACCCAAACCCATCACCCTCATCTCTCCATCCACCCATGATCAAAAAGGTAAGGCCATTCACCCTAGAGGGACATCCTTCTGTGTGCTCCCTCCCTACCACTAAACTTTCCCATCACAATAGTTTTAACCATTCACCTCTAGATGACCTTCCTTTGAAAATGATCTTCATCCCTAAACCCAAACCCATCACCCTCAACTCTCCCTCCACCCATGATAAAAAAGGTAAGGCCATTGTAATAGAAGAACATGAGAATAATAAAGTAATTTTGCAAAATTTCAACATAAAGGTCTAGCAGGTGGGTTTCAGTTTGGTGAAACAGATCCAAGAATGGAATGAGCTTCACCAGGTGGAAGAGGCCATGACCCATGTGTTGGTGTAGTCTACCCTAAATCCTTCCCTTTCCCCAGTTCCAAAATCCCCTAAGGACCCCAAATCCCCCTTGGGCCCCCCTAAGCATCCCTTCCCCCAGGTGAAAGACAGGAAATGCCCAAGGATGATTCTTCTAGGTGAACAAGCTAAGGGTCCCGAGAATCGAACCAGAGCTAAAGCTTTAAAATACAAGACTAATTTCCTACCTAAGTATAATTATAATGAGGAGGACACCCAGGAGGGTCCCCCCAATTAACATGTTTATTGCATCTAATTTTGTTTTTTCTATTTAGTCTTTCTCTTTTTGCTCATTCGACTTTATTAGGCTTATTTAAAACTCTGTATTTCACGTTTGTGGTTCTGGGGCCCCTATAAAACCCAAGTTTACTGTATCTAATAAAAAATTAGGTAATAAATGATTTAATTAAAATTAAAATATTAATTTTAATTAGGTAATAAATTATTTAATTAGGTAATACATGATTTAATTAATTAAAATTAAATAATTAATCAATTATTTTTTTTATAATGAAATAATTAATTTTTTTATAATTAAATAATTAATCAATTAATTTTTTAACTGATCAAATAATTAATTAATTAATTAATGATTATGATAGAAAATCTAAATAAATACAAATTAATATAAAATTTTAAACTAATATAAATTTTTAACTGTCTTTTTTATTTATCATGAATCTAATTATTTGAAATATTCTAAAATATTTAAGAATCCCATTTATTTAAAATAATATAGAATTGGAAGGTAGATAATATTAAAAACCCCATAAATCCCAAGTTTCTGAAATGACCTTTTCTTCATTAATAGTTTGGTTTTCAAACATTATGCATGCACATTATTTCAATCTATGTTCAAGTTTATGCATGCCATTTTCCATTTGACCAGTATATTGTTGATTATGTGAGGTTTGGAATAATCATCATAATCATCAGGATTTGTCCCATGGTGCAAGAAAAGTCGAAAGTTAGATAAAATTAATTCATATTTGGTTTATTGCAATGATGAGGTATTTTAATTTTTTTTGTTGTGTTTATTTTTGTTCTTCACTACTTTATAAATCTTTTTGGTTTTAAGTTGCGTAATTCAATCATAAATTTCTTTGATTGATTTTGTAGAAATACTATATAATATTTATTATAATTTTTATATATATTAAAAATTTATTATTATCAAATGATTCACAAACAAATTGGAGAACTCATAAAATGAATACTAACATATAACATCTATCGAAACTCTAAATGTGATAAAATCCTAGTTTACAAGTATCTACTATATAATGTAATAAAAATTATGAATCATAATGGCCATATAGTTGTTGAGATGCTCACACAACACCTGTTGAGCTACTCATACAACACCTCTTGAGTTGTTTTACACTAATAGTTACGATGTCTACCCCCAATAATAATGCAACCCTTTATCCAACATAGTTTTTTACTTTTATTTGTTGTACATGAAAAGCTATTAAAAAATTTGTGTCAAGAAATAATACTTGTTTTTTGAGAAATGGCCACCCTTCTACAGCCTCACAACCATGAATGAAGATTAATAACAAAAATAATAATGTCAGCCTATATATCCTATGAGACTCTGTGCTCTTGCAATTCATCCCTTCCCTACACGAAACTCATTACCAAAATAGGTTAATCCCTGAATGGTAGACTATAAAGTGGTATTTTATAATATATTCTAAGGTATTTCAATAACTAGTACCTATATTAATATAGATATTTTCATGTTTTAAGTTTACAATCAATTTTTTATCTACATTTTTCAATAATATCTATTATCACAATATATTTTTAAATAAAATTTTAATCACACTATGGTCCCCACTCATCAATATATCATATTGGTATACTAAAATTTACAAAGTAATATATTATAATAACTATATTATAAATAAATATTCTATTTAATAAATATAATGTAATCTGTGACCTAGGAATTTGACTCAAGAGAGGATGGTTAGTATGGTGTTAGTTCCAAAATGAAAACAAAGTGAAATAAACACACTAATAGCAAAAAATCTCTAGGCCTAGACACTAGGGAGAGCTTAGTTAACAATCATGAATGAAACACACAACTAAAATGCAAAAGATAACTCTTTTACCTTCCTTGGATGCTCCAAAATGCTTGTTGTGGTGGTGTGCTCAGCTTGTGCTCATGAAGTCCTTGGCAATGGAAGCTTGACAACCTCCATCTCTCCTTGGAACATTTGTGGCTTGGCTTGGAATCAATTTGGCATTATAACACTAGTTTCTTAAATATTTTGGCACCAATCCTGCATTATAACTTTGCACTAATTAAGCTTATAAATGATGTTGTGAGGCCTCCTATTTATAGATTTTTGGATTTGATCAGAATCAACCTCAACCATCCATCTCAAGATTGAGATGTGTGGTTGAGGATTAATTAAATTTTAGAATTAAAATTTTTAATTATCCTCATCATGTCATTGGAAAAAGAGGCAATTATGAGGAATGGAGGGCATCATGGAAGGCATTGATGAGGCATGGAGGCATGAATCCTGATATTTGTGGCATTTATGGCTTAGGGATGTCTTCCCAAGAAATGATGTCACTTGATGATGCAGATATTCCATATTCATTTCCAAAAATAAGTATTCAACAAGTTTACATGGAATTATTAATTAGGCCTTGATTTGGGTTAATTAGCTCTTAAACATGATTAAGCATTTTATGCACAAATTACCCAAATTGATCAGAATGCCTTGTTATTGGTCATAAATTTGACTGGATTAGAATTAGAAGTCTAAGGCAGATACATTGGATGTCTATTCCCACTTAGGATTTTTCCAACAAAAAATAACAAAGGCATGAGTTTTGTACAAAATATTTGATAGGAAAGAGCAGTCCAGAGTACGTAGGTGCAAATTTGGCATTTTGACTCAAAATGAACTGATCAAAGTTAGCTGGCCCATAGATTACATTACCCCATTTATGGATACCTTGGCCAAAATCGGCACTTGAATATATCATTTTCACATCATTTAGCGTGTTTTAGTGTTTTTGGGCCAAATTGTGCATTTTAGATGGAAACTAGCCAGACAATTTTAGCTATCTACATAATCTAAATATATATTAGATAATATGCTATGTAATTTATTAATTGTTATTAAAATATAATGTAATAATTTATAATTTAGTTCTTATAATTTATATATGTATTTTCATATTATTAGTATTAAAATATATATTATAATAATATAATATATTACAAAAAAATAATATATTAGTAATAATATATTTTTATAAAAATTATATAGTTAAATATAATAATAATATTAATATTATTATAATCATCATAATCATAATAATATTTTTATAATAATATTAATGTATTATATAATATTAACATATATATTATAATATTTATATGTTAAAATATATAATAAAATACATTATATTATTACATTAAATAATAATAATAATAATAATGATAATATTATAATTATTATTATTATTATTTAATTGCTACCTAATTAATTCTTAATGCCCAATTGAAGATATTAATTTTTGTCCAAAGTAACTACTAAATAAATTTAAAAACATACATGTTGCATGCACCAAATGGTTTTCTGGTGAGGCTTTAAAGCTTTTGAATATATTCAATTACTTATCCTGACATGTATTTTAGTCTAAGGAAAGGGTTTGCCATGAGTTCCCATGATGGCTACCCCACAACTTTGTTAAGTCAAAAGCTATATCTAATCTGGTTAGGTTTGAAATGCAAAATAACTTGAATGTCAACGTTACAAGGTATGCATAAAATGGGTTCTTTGAAGAGACAACAAAAGCATTTAAGTAAATTCAATTTGTAGAGGTGGTTTCATGGAATGCTATGGTTTTAGGATATGCAAAAAATATTTTCCATAACATTTGCCAACATCCTTCTAATTTTTTATGAAATTTTATACTTGCATAATTCTCAAAAAATTAAGATAAAAAATGGATAATTTTAGAAATTTTGTAACCAAGGGTTCTGCATGAAAAATCTATTTTTTCAAAAAAAGGGAAAAAAATCATAGTCTCTACAGAGGAGGAAATACCAGGGGGTGGATGCATCCCTGAGGAAGTGATAGTAGCTCAGAATCATCAAGTTTGCAAATAGCAAGGTTTTTTCTATCGAGATGATGATGGGTCCCTATAGTGATCCATTTGGATAGAGAGGTCTGAAGGAATATGAGCATAAAATGTTGGTAGAGATCTATAAGTAGTATATGGCTTAGGGTCGAGGTTTTATGTAAGAAATCCGAGCCCAACTCTCTTGAAATTTTAATGTTTTATATAATTTTCAAGAATTATCAGATCTATAGTGTTGATGGCATTAAAGCTTGGTACCATTATTTTATTGTGTTTACTCTTGCTATTTTCGTCTCTGAGACAACAAAATTTTCTTGAAAAGAGAGCTTCATTTTAGTCCACCATCCTATATTTGTATAATTTATACCTATAGTTTAATGTATATGTTGTAATTTTTTTAATATATATAAAACATTGTAATATGTTTTACAGGGATCATGGACATATAATTTATTTGAAAAGAGGGATCCATTTTAGCTCACCATCCTACATTTTTTTCTATCATTTTTAGTTTAAAAGGGGGTGGCATTGTTAAAGGTACAATACAGTTATGCAATAACAAAAATTATTTGCTACCTCAAGTATATCTTGTATATAATAAAAGCTAGTAATGCTACCTCTTCCTCTACCTCTACCTCTCCCAGTTTTATCTCTACACCTTTTATTTAACATGATAATAAAAGTCACTACATTTTACAGTTGGAAGGAATCAGAGTTGAAGGGAAGTCAATAAACTAATTGGAATCTACATCTTGATTGCAGGAGGACATTTGATAATCAATTTAGGTACCACACTAACCTATCTATCTGATCTAGCATATGAATCTTTGCTGGCTTTTGTGAAGTCAAGTATCAAAATGATGCTGGTGGATGTGAACAAATTTGCTAGAAATCTACTAGAATTGTAACCACCACCAAGCTTTTTTATGAAATATTATTGCCTATGCGACACATTCCAACATTGCCTTTCATTTTGTAGGAGATGTAACATTTGATCTACCTCCACATAATTTGTTTATGTTTTTAAAAAATAATGAAGGACATGAACTGATTTAAGGAAGAAAGCCTCTCATTTTCTCCTACTACCTGTGATAAATTATGATCAAAGATAACTAACATTGCCACTACCACTATTTTAATAGAATTAAAATTCTAGCAAAGACTCTCTTTTAATAGTGCATGCACTACCTCAAATAGCTAGCAGTCATGTGTCAGCCTTGGATTAGGTTTAAATGGAATATTATTTATTTTGTCTCTTGTGAGACAAATCTCTAGGGATTCCCCCACTGTATAAGCCTCTTGATTAATAATTGAGATCCATGATTCAAAATTTACAAATATTAAAATTTAATAGAATGATTTGACAACTTTAAAAGGAGAGAAATCTAAATTTATAAAATAGACCTAGAAATATTAAGAAATATAGAAGTATTCTTTTGATATTATATATATATATATATATATATATATATATATATATATATATATATATATATATATATATATATATATATATATATACAGTATCAAAAGAATACTTCTATATTTCTTAATATTTCTAAAATAAGTCATAAAAATAAGTGTTTATATGGAATCATTGAATTATATAAAATGTCGGTCTTTTAGTTTATATTTTAAAAATAATTATATTGTAGATTACATTAATGAGTTCTAAATCAATGAGTTCTTTCAGCTAAGTAGTCATAAGTAAGGGGCATCCACAACACCAAAATCACCCATGGCATAATCTTGGCCTTAACTGTTTGACTCTCCTTATCATGTACCTATAGATATTTTTACTTTGGTGGATGGATATAAGCAGCCATCATACTCATCAATCTAACTACAACTCTTTTGGTACTCATGTATATTCGATTTAGGCCATCAAAAATATTCTTCTTACCCTAATTCGATAGCATACTTTAAAATGCAAGAAAGAAAAGAATATGTTTTGGAGATTACATTATACCAAATAATAGTCAAACAAAGTTGATATTTTTTAGAAACTTTTTAGGCCCTTCAACTTTAACAATAGCTAAACTAAAAAAATCAATAATTATAATAGTTCAAGTATGAAAAATAATTTTTTGTAATAATTATAACATAAATTTGATTGCTTATATGAATGCCCTAATGAATTAGTGTTTAATATTAAATATAATTCTTATAACTACTTAATAGATTCCTATAAGCAATCAATTCTTTATATTCCATTTTCATGCTTAAATGACATATAATACTTGTGGATTTATAAAAAATTAAAATTAAAATTAGGACTCTTATTGGTACATTAACTAATAACATAACAAATAAAACTAAATTATATGGGATGAATGCCGTAGGTAAACCATAACCAAAAGGGGCCCTTGGAAAGGCCCAAGAGCATACAAATGCTCTAGATTGAACACCAAGGCTCAAGATAAGACAATACAAAACATTTATAAATATAGAGATATAAAGAAAAATGGGTTGAGAGAAAGGGTGACACATGACATCAATCCATAAAATGCACTAATAATTCTTAAACTAGATCAATAATCCATAACATAACATGTTAAAATAATGCATTTTAATAACCAATAAATGCCAAGGGACCTTTTTTAAGTTTTTATATATTTTTCACTTATAGTGTGTTTGTGTTTGTGCATGTGCACATATCAGAGTAAAGGAAGACATGGTATGAATAATTTTTTTTATATTATTGAATCTTCTAATAAAAATTTAATGTACCTTTAAACCTATAAAAACATTCTCTACTACACATAATTTGGTCAACTTTAAATAATCATATAATAAATGATGGAAAAATATTTAATAAATTCTTTTTTAACCTATCTTAATATAATAAAACTACACATCATACAGTCAAATCAATCTATTTACTATGTTTTAAGTTACTACGGATCTAAATTAGGCACCATTTTAGTCTCATGCCTACAATTCTTATCATCATATATATCCTTATTTTTACTAAAACATCAAAAATGGTCCAAGTAAAAAAAAGAGAGAAATATATAATATAGGTGTCCCCAATAAGATTAGAGAAGAGTATGTGTAATAATAATAATCAAAACTTATCCCCTAGGTTGTGTTGTAAAATTTAAAATGGATGCTTTCATATCAAAATGACCTCATTTCAAATCCTACTAATGATTAGGCAACCAAAATTAGGAGGCATAGAATTGGAAGATTGATGAAAGTGGAGGCATGGGGACTAGAACCCATGCTTGTGTTATAGATAGGTGTGGACTCACCAATTCCACAATTAACATGTATCAAAATAACAATGATCAAATTTATAGAAAGAATAATGATATTTCTAGTATATGAAAATGACATGCAAACATCATATATCATCATAGAATATATAATATCATAATATATACTAAATTACATGATCTATATAAATAAAACTATGTTAAATATAAGGTTATGTAAATATTTTACAATACATCATTATATGTATATCAATATTTTTTCATATTGATAAAAATATATTTTTTAAAGTGAATAGTAACAAAGAATTAGGATTTTTCCCAAAACATATATACAATAAAAGTAAAAGTGAAAATCAAAAGTTATCTCATTCATACCTTTTAAATTTATAAAAAAAGTTGTGAAAGAGATATACCATGGTGATTGATGATATTTTTTCCGTTAACTTAATCACATGTATTGACCACATAGATTGAGCATGCATATCTATTGAGAAATCATGACCCTAAATTTTCAATTTTATTACATGTTTCTGAAATTCTAAAATATGCTCAGAATGGGTAGGGAATAATTTATCCCCAATTTATAAATTATATCTTCCAAATATGATTCATATAGTATATATATATATATATATACAATCTAAAAAAATAATATGCAATCTAGGAAAAATGCTTAATGCTGTTAGGAAATATTTGTAGCTTATAAAAGATTTAGGTATTGCTGATTTTTTTTCACTTAAAACTATTAAATGATGTGTAACATCCAATTTTTGCAATAAAAAATATATACATTTTTCTTTTTTTAAATGTGATTTAGGGTCACATGCAAGGTGGGGTTTATATCATGGCAACACCTTGACAAAAATTAAACCACTTATGTAAGACAAGGTTAGAAGGGATAATATAGATTCAACTATCATAAGTCACATTACACACTTATTCTGATGCAAAATGGTCTTTCTATAATCACCAATTTGGTATATTAGTGTAATAGAGTTACATGTACCTTTTGGTTACCAACGCATGATACAATAGTGATCTTATAGGATGTATGGAGGATATTATGACTAATTATTATAGGTATGCAAGTAATGGTAGATTGTGTTACATTAACAAATATTAGCCCATAAATATGACATGGGAGGGTTAAGAGAGACTTTATATTGGATAAGGGATGTTACTAATTGATATCGTATGAGGGTATGCACTACATGTTAGTAAATGTATGTTTATACTAATGGGAATTTTTTTTGGAAGTCAACATAGGTGTTTAACCTTTTTGAAATTAAGGGTTAAAATGAATAGGATATTTAAGAGTAGGATAACATATTCTTAAAAGTGAGCCAAATAAACACTTCAGTTTATGATATTTTATTAGTGTTGAATTAAGAAAATAATAAATATTAAAAAATATTTTGATTGCACAATCATGAATAAAAAATAATACTTAGCTTATGCAATGATGCACAAATAGATATGAAATGTACAAGTGTCTAAATAGGTTGTCTAATGTTGATGAACTAATCATCATATTATGAAAATGTTCTTTGTGGTTGGATGGACATTTGTATTTCCATGTGGACACATACATCAACACTACTATCTGAATCCATACGTAACTGCCTAAAGTGAAAGAGAAGTTGTATCAATATGTGACTACCTGGGTCTTTCAAGGTTTTATGTCACCTTTTTTTTGATATATTTGGATCTCACGACTAGGTTATTAATGATTATTTGTAGCTCAAACCCTAGCTCTTCACCTTATATTATGTTACCCTGACAAAAATGGGTTAGTGTGCTCACAGTGTCGAGCTAACCAGAAAAGATGCCTTTATTAATAAACACTACCTCCATAGCCAATACCTCAAGGAGGGCCTCAAAATTATGAAGTTCTCCCTTATGTGTAGTAATGTGTGTACACAAGGGTGTAATATACTATATGGCAATGCACATAGTGATCTATCTTGTAACTTGACAAATATGGCTCATGGGATTTATTTTGAGTGATTCGAACCTATAGTATGACTACTCATATGCTTGATATGAAAATAAGGAAGAATATGGTATGATATCTTAGTTATGAAATTGATTGATTTATCTTGAATGTGTGATTACTTGCTAATTGATAGATGTCCAAATGAATTGAATTTGAATTGTATTTATACTAGATCATTTGAAATAATCCTCACAAAATCATTAATGACATTCATAGGCTAACCCGTACACTTCAAAAGATTTGGAAATTTTAGTGTTTGTAAGGTAAGGGCACTTGTATTAGAGCAAGGATAGTAGTGTTGATGCTAATGTACTACCCCAAATGCAACTATCCAAGATAAAGGAAAGTTGTTGAGGTTTTGCAACTGACTGTGAAGGATATATATATATATATATATATATCATATTTTGGGCATTCTATAGTTACAAGTGATCTAGATAATTAAAATAACCATATATATATATATATTAGAATGCCCAAAATATGATATATATATATATATATATATATATATATATATATATATATATATATATATATATATATATATATATATATCATATTTTGGGCATTCTATAGTTACAAGTGATCTAGATAATTAAAATAATTAGGGTTGGACTTATAAATAAGTAATTATACTTAGTGAGGTGGTGAGTGTGATACTTTTTACTATGAGGAAGGTTAAACTAAAGGGCAGATCCATGAGATATATTTTTCAAGTGTACAATATTAGTTTAACATATAAATTTATATTTAATCATCTACATGTGCCTCCCTTTAATCTATTAATGCATAAGGATGAAATTACTAGGTTAAAGGAAAGGTAATGTACCATGGTGTGTATAATACACCTTGTCTTTTCTTGAGCCCACTTGAGTTTAATGAAATGAAATGAAATTAAGAGGTTGTTATAGGTGTTATTAGTGTATACAATCTAAAAAATAAATAATTTTAAAATAATTTAAATAAAGAGAGCAAGGAAGGAGTATAAATGTTTGTCGATGCAACCATATTTCCCCTTGGTAATTTGTCTTGGTAGAGATGCTTCCTAGATAGAGCATTGGAGATAGGTTCACAACTGAACCTTTGAGATATGAAGAGGAGAATTTGAGGGTGATCCTTCCCCTAATTTGGTATAAATATGAACTATGACAAGTCCAGTGAGAGAACATAATCTCAATCGTATAATTCAAGTATGACCAGTCTATCTAATTTAGCCAATATCAACCAAGTCAAATGGTTTAGCCATATCAACCCAAAATAATAGAATAATAATTCCAAGTCCATTGAGGGTGAAAAATATCAATCACACTGATAAAAAATCTAACTATTGTAGCATTTAAAATCCTAAATGGTGCATCTTGGTAAGTTTGGTGCATATATGTATGTAAAATTTTAAAATGTATATGTAATTTGGTGCATGTAAACCTTAGATATGTCTCAAGATGAAATATCCATCAAAATTTAACCTTTTCTCCATAACATGTATAACAAATCTAAAAAATATATGTACCAAATCTCTACCCAATGCTTATAATTTTATCCCAAATGTATATTTGAATCCTATAAACTATGTAAAATAAATCAAATTATTCTAATTATATAAAATATATGTATGTGGAGTCATGTATTCTATGACATTTACCCACTAATAAACTCCCACTTTTGAGGTGAGGGGTTTGTAAAAGTGATAAACACCCTATAAAAAAAGGATAAGATGACTATGATGTATTCCACGTAGTAAAGAAGCATATAGTCGTGTCATGTCAAAGTAGATATATTAATGAATATCACATTATGCTTACATAAAAATCCTTAATATGTATGATAAGAATCATGGAAATGTCTAGAATATAACAATATCAACAAACAATCAAGTGCATATGTAAGAGTACTCAATTGTGTCTATGTATCAACCTGTTTGCCTATCATGAAGGTCAATATGGAATCATACTAGTTTAATTGTAAGGGACCTATAATTAAGAATTTATCTTAAGGTGTATGAAGGGGTATTTTATGTTCTAGGGATTATACATTTAATGATAAATCTAAATCAATTTTGTAGTCATTTTGTTGAATTGATCAAATATACCACTATTATTAACCATTTCTAGAATAAAGTCACTTATAAACAATGTTCTGATCAAATATGTCAACCATTGATTCAATGAACTATTTAATTAATATCAAATTAGGTATAAAATTATCATTTGACCTATCTAATAGAAAAAATCCTATGGGTTAGGAAATACCTTGAAGGAAATAATATTTAAATTTGTCAAAAGATGGATATATCTCATGTGTGTGTGTGTGTGCACATGCACGTATGTATGTTCACACTAAAAATATGAAAGAAAGAATTAAAAAAATTGAAAAACATAAAGAACAAAAAAGAAGTAAACCTAAAATTAAAATAAATTATAGGATATAGATTAAATATTATAATAATTAAATTCAGCATTAAAACTAGGAGACAAAGAGGAAAGAGAGCAATACTATACTAAGCTAAGAGTTAAACACAATAATTATCAATTATAAAGCTACCGATATATATATATATATATATAGCTTTATAATTGATAATTATTGTTTTTAAATCTTAGCTTAGTAAATCTACACAGACACACACACACATATATATATCGGCATCTTTAAACAATAATTATCAATTATAAAGATAAAGAAACATATATATATATATATATATATATATATTTCTTTATCTTTATAATTGATAATTATTTATATTTATATATATATATGTTTCTTTATCTTTATAATTGATAATTATTTATATATATATATATTTCTTTATCTTTATAATTGATAATTATTGTATAAAGATACCGATATGTGTGTGTGTGTGTGTGTGTGTGTGTGTGTGTGTGTGTGTGTGTATGTATGTATATATGTAATGTGTGTGTGTATATATATATATATATATATATATATATATATATATATATATATATAGGTATCTTTATAATTGATAATTATTGTGTTATATATATATGATTTTAATCTCTCATAGAGATAAAGATAAGACTAAGAATAAATCAAGACAACCTTGTTGTGACCCAACACACCCCATTCTATAAATTTAAATAAGGACACATTTTTTGTGAATATATATTTATTCATTGTCAACCTTATGAGTTTTAATATTAATTAAAGTGTGCATAATCCTAAGGTTTTTTTCAAAGTCTAATTTTGTTGCAAAAATTTTGAAAGGAAGAAAATCAAAGCTTGGGCATAGTTCATGAATTATTTATCACCTTTGATTCTCTTCTCCACTTTAAAAATGTATATTCCATATCATGTTTCAATTAAAGGAACTAAAAAGATTAGTGAAGTTATGTAGCTTTTTTAAGCTTTGATGTGGATCATCCACTCCTAGAATTCCAAATTTTCATCAAGTTCCCTCGACTATGACAAGTCTCAGCATCCCATTTATACACAACTATCCATAGTTGTAAATTAGGTATTATAAGTCCTTTAGAGCATCTAGAATCATGAAATAATTAAATGTGGAATCATCTCATTCACTTGTGACATTGGGCATTATAAATACTTTATAAGTTCCCAAGATACCATGAGTTATCCATGTGTCAAAATATTATAAACATGAGACACAACTAGTTTTCATGAAATGTTCCAAGTCCTCTGAGTTATAGAATCCTAATAATTCTCCACATGGTAACATTGTGGTCACTCAGAGTTTTTAAGAATGTAGTACATGGTTTAAATTGAAAAATTTCTTGAGCTCTTGATATCATGCCACATGTAAATATGTGATCGACCCTTGATTTGAAAGATCAAGGCAGGTCTATTATATTCAAAACTCTTGAGTTCTTAAGATTATGCTAAGTGGAATAATCCCATTCACTCAGGACTTATTAGTTGTAAATACATTGAATTTTTTTTAAGTCTTTATATTTTTGAAATCCATCCATGTGTTTCCATATTGGAAGTTAGGGGCCTATTAGATAAAGTATAATACCCAAAATTTCTAATTCTCTAGATTAATGAGAACCATTCATGTGGCGAGATCCTATTAATATGGAACTTTCCAATCAAAAGTACATTGTCTGAACTCTATTTTCCTAGATATTCAAGGGTTATCCATGTGTAATCATTACATAATATATGAACTTATCAACAAGAAGGTATAAAATTAAATACAATAGTTTCCATAGGATCCTAATATTGCTCCACATGGCAACATCTTGGTCACTTAGATTCTGAAAGAAGAAGGTACATAATCTAAATTTCAAAAGATCCTTGAGATCATGATAGGTGGTGAAATATCATTAAATCTTAGTTCAAAGAGGATATAAAGAAAAATTATAAATATGAACCCCCTAGATAAACAAGATTGAGATAATGTCATAATTTTGGAGAGGCATAGGTAGAATATATATGCAAGAGTTGATAATTAAGTAAAAGGTTGAAGAAATAGGAAACAGACACCTATTTTAAAGTGATGAATTAGCACTTGAAATTACTGGAAAGACACCATGTGGTATAAAATACACCCATCAAAGATGAATTGTTAATTTTAAATCAAAATAAGAAGTAGAGCCAAAACATAAAATGGGCATTCAAGTCTCAAGCTTTGAAAAAAATATGTAAGATCATGAGAGCATCAAATCACTTTGCCTTTAATTAATGAGATGAAAACTATGAATTTGAGCTATTAAGCCTTAAATATCCCTAATTTTCCTACTAAAATAATTTACAAATCTATCCAATTGAGATTACAAGAAATTCTAGAATAAAATAATGGCTTCTTCACCTAAAGCAACTAACCAACCCCCTTCCCAATATTCAATTATAGGAGAAATTGAGTACTTGGACATAGGTTTTGACAAGGGGTATTACCATTTCCCCACTACTTGGCCCTCTAGGATGAAATTGAAGGCATCAATCCATATTTAGCCTAAGAACAACTAAATAAAGATAGGAAAAGATATGTGGAAGATTTAATACCAGTTAAATTAATGGACCTACATAATATAGCTGTAAATATTAAGGTAATGTCATGCATTGACTTACTTTGTGATTTATTCTTCAATGATGCTATTTCTAGAGACTGTTTGCACTTAAGACTTCATAGGAATGTGGTTACTTACATATATGGAGATGCTTTTGAGAAGTATCTATGACTCCCATCCCCTAAAATGACTTATAACTAGGTCTTAGCCAACACCTGGATATATCATAACACAATTGAAGTAAAGCTTAAAGCATTAACTAGACAAGGGTTAGAAATTTAAAATTCAAGGGGTCATTTCTTTGGTTCCCATAACCAAATTTAGGCTAGGAATTAGGATACACATGGCCTTGTTGAATAGATTATATGGGTTTGTTAGCATCAAATATGTGCATGAAGAGTGGGTTACCTTGATGGACATAATTTTAACATCTGATAAAATTGTGGCACTTGGAGAGACTATCAATGTCTGAGTCAATGCAAAAATACTCAAGGTTAAAGAAAGGCCATTTGATGGAAATTTATATATGATTTTTTATGTAGTATATTCCATCATGGAGATAATTCACATGACCTATGGGCAACCCTGGGATCCATCCATAAAATATGTGAACAATAAGGTATATGATGATCTCTCTCTACTACATGTCTCTCAATTTAAGAAAGAAATAAATAAGATCATAAAATAAGTATACCCATTACTATACCAAGATATTTATGGGTGCTCCATGCCTAAGATTTCAAAAAACATAAGTAAAACTATTGTAAATATGGGAGATTACAAGTACTATCCTAATTGTATCATAATTAGGGTATAAGGAACTAGGGCTGCCCATTTGAATCTACCTCATTTTGTTTTAGATTAAGGTAAAAACAGGTTTTGAAGGAGCCCCAAAAACCTTATACATCAGTAGAAAGATAAGCCTTAAGCACTTCCAGAATACAAAATAGCCTGGAACCTGCATAAGAAAAACCAAATTTACCAGAAATCTGAAAATAGCAGACAAGAGCTAGACAAACAATAAACTTATTTCTTACAAGATCGAAGTTTCATATCTAGAGGAGGGAACAAAGGCTTAGACTTCTTCCTCTTAACAGCTGTCCACCCATCCTCTACCTTAGCTACCTCAGCAACCCAGTCCTCAGAAGGCCATGATCCTTGAAGTCCAGGGGGCATTAAAGCCTCAGCAAAATCCTTATGAGAACAAGCCAACTTCTGGCTCCTAGGAGAAACCTTCAAAATAGAAGAAGGAACCACCACCTCCTCAATAATCAGTTCCAAGAGAACACCATCTCCAATCTCCACAGTACCATCAACAGGATCAGTCTCCAGTGGAGTCACCTATTTCATCGATTCAGAATGGATACTCATTTCATTCTCATTCTCTGAATCAGTCGAAACATCATCAGGTTGTTTAGCAAAATAGTGTTCATGTTCAGCTTCTGACCACCACGCAGGTGAACTCCTTGGTTTGGATTTCCCTGCAGTACACCAGACTGCTACGTGCCCCATCTGGTGACACTTTCTGCATTGAAAAGGTAAACCTTCATAATCTAACATTTGCGTCCAAGAACCCCTAGGGGAGTCTAGACAAATCACCTCTGAAAGGCCCTTAGAAACATCCACCTCAACCAAAATGCGAGCACATGTCGAGCGGTAAATACTCTTAGTTTCATCATCTTCATATAAAAATTCTCCTAAAGCATTTTCGATGGTTTTAAACACCGCTTCTTGCCTTAAATGTATCGGTAGATTAGGGAGCCGGACCCAGACAGGAATCTTATTGAAGGTTTCCGTGAGAGGGTTGAAATCCTTATGCCACTGTTTGGCCATAAGAGGGTATTTACCCTGCAATAAAAGATTACTATTGGACAGAATAGTCTTCTTGTCCTTAGAAATTTGGAATAAAGCTATGAAAAAACCTTTAACACAAGGGTAAATTTCAACATAATTGTAGATTAGGAGATAACCTTATAGATTTATAGCATTATGGATGAGAATCTAGATACCAAACATCAAGGGTATTATCATAATATCCATCTGAGTATTGGCCAAATGTAATATACACTAAGTAGGTACCTCAACTTAGTTGGGAAGACCAAAACCCACTATGGGTTGGTTAAAACATAGTTTATAGATTGGGATCCCAAAGGTAGAGTGAGGTTGTAACTTAACAACCTTACAAAAAATGGAGTTCACATTACTTATGGCCATAAGAGCTAAGAGCATGATTAGTTTTTTGTGAATGATGTAGATGATTCTGATGTTTATACTTGGATGACTCATCATATAATGCCTGTGGTGGTAACCCAAGCCATCCAATATGATCCTTTAATCACTAGGGAGAAATCAAGCAAGATAGTGGAGTAGGAAAACAAGGTTGTAAGCCATCAATTACCTCAGCCACATTCTCAATTATCACTTGAGAATGACCATCCAACCTCCCCATAAGAATTAGAAGGTCACCCATATGAGGAAAGTGTACCTCAGAGAGAGATAGATACCAATATAAGAAAGAACATTCTTAAGGGACTTTCAATTCCCTAGTTAGTAGTTATAGTGCAGTATCCTATAATAATTACAAGAGCTTCATCTCTTGTAGGTGTGTAATTAGGAGCATTTTATTTGGAAAAACTACCCCCATTGACTACAATAAGTCTCCTTGCACTCCTATAGAGTTCATTTTTACCAATTCCTTCTATAGTTCAAATGCCTACATCTCCTACTTATCTTACCTTTTATATTGTAGTTACACCTTCCTCTCCTAAATTCCCTTCATCCCACACTCCATCCACTTTAGGGTAGGTTCCTATAACTATTAAACACTCTATTGTCACTTATATTAATAATCCCATAACTCCTCCAATTTCAAATCTAAACATACAATTAGATGAGAGACTTGCTAAAGTCCATATTCATAGGGGGTTATTTATATTAAAAATGATAGGAGGAAAAAAAGGAATAAAAAGAAGGAGAAAAAGAAGTGAAGGTTTTCCATGTGATGATCAGTGATGAAGAAGACAAAAGGTGGGTAGCTAAGGAATATGGGTTTTTTGGAGAAGATATAGAGATAAAATAAGAAACTAATTTATTTGAGGAAACTAATGAAGAGGAATTTGGAAACACAAATATATTTAAAGAGAAAGGATGAGCAAAACAAGATAAAGATGTCTCAACATCCATGGAATTGATAGAGGAAGACAAGGTGCTAGAATCAGATGTAGAATCCATATTGAGAGAATCCCCTACTTTGGGATTTGTTAGCACACCTATAGCCACAACTCTTAGTCCTTATTTTAAAACCTCAATTGAAATATAATCTAATCTAGTGGAAGTACCGAATTCCAACCAAAGAATAAATTCCTTTACTGATGAAGAATTTAATAGGTTCTAAATAAGGTATTGTCTTCCCTTGCCTCCTCCTTTATAGTAATAGACTCTCATGTAATTGATTTTCCATCTACTAGTTTAGATGTTACCCCACTCTCTCATTATGAGTCACTACAAGAATATTTTTTGAAAACCCAGTCATTATATCCTCATGATTATACTAAGGAAATAAAGCAATAAGTTTCTAATTCCTGAGATTATTTCAATCATTCAACTATTTCCCCAATAATGTCTAAGCCCCAAGACCATAAGAACAAGGTCCATTTTGAGGATTTGGTCATAGTTTCCATCTTCAATCCCTGAGCTCCACTAAGTTCATCCACCTAGTTAGATTTATTTATTTCCTAATCTAATCCAACTAAGTCCTTCATAATGACTATCACAATAACTCTAAGGTAATTAAGCTATGTAGTATAAACTACACATTGGAACATTACTTGAAAAAGGACCAGGGTCACTCTACTTCTCCAGATCCCTATCCAAATAAGTTCCTCCATTCTCTCACTAATTTTCACACCTCTTTCCACTAATCCAAAGATCACTCATCTAGAGGAACAAGGAGAACTCAATGTGCTTGACTAGGTTAAGGAGTCAAAATAAAGGAAGAAGGATAGGGTGGGCCTAGTCCTCACTAAATTCCCTACAATAAGTACCCATTTTGAAAATAAGAGTGTTACAATCTAAAGAGTGAGGAAGAGGATGGGATTATATGACATCATAGGGGAAGAAGTAAAATTCTAACAAATGGAAAGTCTATTCCCCTTAGTTAAGAAATATAATATGAACCTGAATGACCCCATATAATATGTATAAGACATTTTTTTGTGTGTGGACATAATAGGGGAAGTGATGAAGGAGATGTATAAAAGTTAAGAGTAGGCTAAATAGATAGTTATGCAATAACAAATCACTCAATCTCCCAAAGAGATTGTAGATAATGCTCAAAGTGCATCCACAAGGTTGTTTGATATTTTGAAAATAATTAGAACTTTTAGGGGTGAGTCACAACCTAAATGGGGAAGAGTGATAAAATTTTGGAACAAGTTAAGGAAATTGAGAGTAGACTCAACTTCTTGGTTCAATTCACAATAAATAGTGCATATAATCATTTGAATTTAAAGACTGAATATGAGGAAGCTTGGGCTCTAAGTTATGTAATTCCAAAAATGGATGGTTCCTTCATTAACATACTCATATGAAGTTTTGGTAGTCCAACTCATAGGCCAAGAAAAGGGGGCTGATTTATTATTTTTGGGAAATTATATGTTTAATTCCTAAATAATAAATGGGTCTGAGTAGATAAAATCTATAAATAATATGCAATAATTAAGCCACTAATTTTGTGTAAACAAATATTATTTTTTCCTTTTTTTTAAAATAGTAATGAGTGAGAAAAAATATGACTTAGCTTATTTTGATCTATTACAATCGAGACATAGTCTGATACTAGAGGAATAGGATTGGGACACTATCAAAAAATGAGATATGGAGTTCATTTCTTTATTGGACAAGACTACCAAAAATAGGACATCCTGTCTAGTGCTGTAGTCTTGGTCTTGTCGTTATTATCCAAACTACTCACAAAGATATGATTTTTTTGGATTTTATTCACAACATTAGTGTGAACTTGTGTACCAAATTTTATATCTTTGTTATCAACAAAACTCCTTGTAGAGTTGATTCTTCATGTGCTTATGTCTTTTATGCAATTAAATAAAACTTTGACAAATAGGGAAAAGGGGTTAGTGTGTAAAGGATACATTGGACACACTTCACACCCTGTGTGTGGGCACATTGCCTACTTACCAATACTTCGAGGAGGGATCAAACTATATGTAGTTCTCCCATTGAAGTGTTTGGTGTAATAGTGTGATGAAAATGCAAGTAAATGCAAAATTGGGTGTACTTGGAATGAATAGGGGCTGGTGTAGAGATTTAAATAAGCTTGAAAGACTATTGGATGACTGTATGTAGAGAATAGGGAGTAGTGCTTGAATATTCTTGCTTGTATTCTTGCTTCTCTCTTTTAAATGAGTGTCAACCCTTCTAAATGGACTTTAAATGGCCTTTTATAGGGGAGTTAATGATCATGGGTTAAATGAATTTGTGTTAGGATAACATGAATTAGGCTAATGATCTAGGAGAATATTACAGTTTGAACCAAATTTGCACTTGGACAATAGCACCAAAAATAAGACACCTTGAGTTTCAGTGTTGTAGTCTAAGTTTGGGCACTATTGTCTAGGGAGAAAAAGACCTAAGGGGATGGATTTGTCATGGAAAGATCAGCTTAGGTTAGCCAGGGTTTAGTATGGAAGGTTATATATGATTAGGAAACCTACAAAAACATGCTTAAGAGGGTCAAGAGAGCAAGCAAAATGGAGTTATGGATTGGGTGTCATTAACCAGACTCAAGTTATCAAATTTTGCATTTTATATGACTATATAGGCCAAAGAGATTTTAAAAGATATGAGGGTTAAAATGTGATGAAATCTATAATCTATTAGATAAATAAGCCCAATTTTTATACACTTATCAAATTCACTACTGATATTTTAAAACTGAAGGTAGAAATCACTATGTACATAACTAGCGAAGAGATTTTGTAGCTCATCATTTTTGTGAAGGATAAAGTGACCAAGGTAGAGACACTCAAAGTTGGATTCAAGGACTCTAGAGGTGATCATAAAAAGTTTATTGGTGAAATCATTAAAATAATTAAACCTTCCATGCTCAATTTTGATATTAACAATAAAGAATTCAAGGTTACTTAATGCACTGTTCAAAAAGTTGAAGGCTACTAAAGAGGCTACCAAGATAGTGTCTACTACTCAGTTATCAATCAAAATGGTAATTCAACCTCAAGGTCCATTTAATCATGCATTTATTTTCCTTCTCATCTTACAAGTGTTTCATGAGCAACAATGGTTACTAATACTTTACCTATAATGACTCCTACTACTTTGATTGCCATGTCAAGATATAGTCTCCTTCTTCTTCAAGTAGTGCTAAGGAGGCATCATAAGTTATATATATATATATATATATATATATATATATATATATATATATATATTGTTACGAAGATGCATATATTCACTCTATTTTGAGCATGTATATGTTTATATGATAATTATGTAGTTTTGCTCCACCATCTATTTTATATCTTGTTCATGAATAATGTGCATGAGTTCTAAAATTGGAATTGTAAATTTATAATTTTATTGAAGGATGATTCAACCCCTCCCAAGATTATATATACTTGTATCCTCCCAATTCTAAAGGGAAGAAAATTCTAGATATTGAGATAAATAAGAAATTATAAGGATTATTCTGCAGTTTGTCTTGATGTGCAAATCTTGTTCTTCTCCAAATTTGAGTTATTAAATAAGTTATATTATTCTATTAATTTAGTATCTCATTTATGTATAAGTATAATTTTAATATAATTATTCATATTCCAGTAGTTAATTTGAATACTTCATGTGTAATGTTCATAATCTCCCTTTGTATTTATGCAATTGTAGTCTTACAAATGTAACAAATTTTGATTATGTGCACTAAAGTTCATTATATTCTTATTTATTTATAATCTTAAACTATTTTTGAATATTTTTGTGCTAACATAAACTTGAATTAAGAATTGGTTTTTTGACTATTTGTCCAACCCATTGTTCAAGATCCAGTCTAGAGAGGTTTCATCTTGTTTTGATTCATAAAACCTTATTTTCCCCTACCCTTCTTTATTTTTTTGAGTTTATTTTGATATTGACCACCTTAATTTAGAATAATAATCAATCCATCCATATCAATTAGGTATATAATCACATCATAGCCATTCAAGGTAAACAAATGCTCCACTTACCATTGTTCTACACCTAGGTTGTTTATAAAACCCAATACTCTATAATTCATGTCTTGGAATGAATATTTTATAAAAAATTATAAAATATTAGAGGATACCTCATAAGGTTCCATAGTATGTATAATAACAACATAAACATGATCTTATTTAACACTTAAAATAGGGCCTCTTTATATTTCTTTGAAAAGAACACTTGAGTCACACTAGATATACCCAAAAGATTAACAAGGTCCACCTCAGATACTAGCTTGCTAATCCCACCCTTAGAGATCCACATAAAAGTTAAGTTAGATAAAGGAATTTTAAGAGGACCATGGGCCCAATCCTTTCCCCCAAATGTAAGGTTATGCCTGCCTCTATGTATGATGTCCCTAGCTTGGTTAGTTGTTTATGTTATTATCATCCCTAGAGATGTGCATGACTTGTCTAAAAAACTTGAAAATTATCTCCCTTCCTTTTCTCCCTTAAGAGGTAGTAATTTAGAGGAAAACATAAAGTATTTCAATACTAATTTAGGGATAATAAATATAACCCATGAATATGTGGCATGTAAACTCTTCCCTTTTAGCTTGTAAGATGCTACTTATGACTAGTTCCTTAATATCCATGAAAATTTGAGTACATATTATAATTAATGTCAAAACAATTTTTAGCATAGTTTTTATAGGTCATGAACCTAAGTTTAACATAACAACACTTTTTGATCATGATGAGAGAACCCAGTGAGTAAATATGATACTTTAACACAAGATTCTAAAATATTTATAGTCGAGTCGATACTACCTATAAACCCAATGAGGCATTAACCCTCACAATATATAATAATGATCTTGATTCCATGATAACTACCTTACTCTGTAAGGAAAACTAGTATTATTACACTACCATTGGTCTATGTCTAAGCTATTAAAATTGATAGGTAGTTGAATCCCTAATTATAAGATCTAGCCCCACCTAGTATTGGTCCTAATTTTCTAGCTCTCAACCCCATTCTAAATGTTAATCAAAATGTTGTGGGTAAAAATCAAAAATAGGTGTACACCCAATCAACTTTGGGTCATATTCCACCTAAATAACATATTAAATTTCTAAACAATACTATGTCTACACCTAATAAAAAAATAGAGTCAGTTTTTGATACCAATCAATATCACTACTACACAAGGTATTTCTTCTAATTTTATAAAAATAGAATTAGATGTTATCCAAATAATGGTGCATAAGTTGGGAAACAAGTTCATAAAAATGTAGAGTAAATGTGTAACACCATGGGGGATAATGTCAATCAGAATTTTACATATTATAGATACAATAAGAATTTTAATAGATCTAACAACAATATAAGACAACCAGCGAACAAGATGCATAAAATAAACATCTTGGAAGTAACACTTCCCAATTTTTTTTGAGTCCACAACATAACATAACATGGTGAACTAGACTACATATAGTTCTACACTACCTTTGAGATATTTAAGAAAGAAATGGATAGACAAGAAAGCTTTACAAATCATCCAGATCCATGTTGTTTTACTACTCTAGGTCTTTCCAACATAGAAATGGTCTTTGAAACATACATCTTTCCATTCCTAGTGGAAGATGATAATGAACCTAAATATAATATAGATAAAATCCATGAATTTCATCAGTTCTTTAAGAAAATTAAAACCTAAGTAATAAACAACCTGACACCACTTTGAAAGCTCCAAATAATAGTGTTACTACTCCTCTAGATCCTAATATAAACAATAATCGACCCCTCCAAAATGGAATGACCAACTAAAATATGTAGAGCCACAAAGAAAAGGAGGGTAAAATATAGTCAAAAGTATGAATAAGATTAAGGAAAATATTAGTCTTCATGAATTATCTTAGAAGGCCATCTATTGATAAATACAAAGCTACACAAATGGACCTAGGCATTTAAAAGAATAATCCTAACATACCACCTTTTTTTTAACCATTAGAATGTTCAAAAAAACTGTGCATAGTTATTTGGTTTACTCATGTTCATCAACCAATGTGATTTCCACAGTTGTATATAAGAAACTAGGTTTAACCCTAGATAAGTCTAAAATAGTGGTCCTACAACTATATAATTCCTTCATGTCATGCATTAGAGAGATAATAAATGTACAAATTTAGATTACCTTTAGGATATTTTTACAATTATACATAAAAATTTTGGTCATTGACATTCCTGAGTATTATGTCTTACAATTGAGTTGAAATTGGTTGAAAAAATAGAATGGCTACATGGAAATAGTCTTTCCATACATGTGGCTACCTTGGAAAGGGGTATCGAATTGGATCTGAGTAAATTGATAACTAAATATGAGACATATAATCACATAGTATAATGCTAATAATGATAAGGTTGAATTTACATCCTTGCATGAGAGTGTATACACATTCACCAAAAAATAATAACCTCATGAATAATAATTTGAAGGCCCTTCATAGCTATGGACTCTCTATTTTGATGGGGCTAGATCAAAAAAAGGTTTAGGTTTTGGCATAGCCTTGATAAACCCATATAGGAAATAATATTTATAATTATATATACATCAATTCCATTCACCAATAATCAAGTTAAATATGAAGCTTTGATCTTGGGCTTGTAGTTCGTATTGAAACACAACATCAAATAACTATTAATTTATGGTGATTTAGATATGGTTATCAACTAGATAAAAAATAAATATCAATAAAAAATTGATTACTTTAAGAATTAAAAACATATAGCATGAGAACTAATCAAATCCTTCAAAGCATTCAACATCAGATTTGTTCTAAGAGAAGATAATCAAATAATGGATTCACTATTAGTTTTATATATCAATTTGGCACCACTCAAGGAATCCAAGATGTATAAATTATATATGAAGATGGTACCTTACCCCTATATCCTAGATAAATGGAAAAATTCTAGGTATTTGATGATGATTAGAAGATCATACAATTTAAAAATAATTTTAGTGCTTTCATATCCAAAATAATAGATGAAAAATATGTTGAACCCATAAATATAAAATATTTAGGATAATATGACATATTAAAGTTGAAAGAGATCCAAATTCCTATGAAGATAGTCTCAATAGAGAATTTTTTTGAAATGGATCCACAAGCTAAAAAATAGAAACAACCTATAACAACTGAATTTATCTTTGTCAAAGAGAACTTGGGGACTGACCAACATCCTCAGTATGTAAACATTAGATCAAATTACACTAAAAGTGAAATAAAATTTGAAAGTTTTGTTTATATAATACAAAAATTTAATTGCTTGGACATATGAATACCTAAAGGTCTTTGATCCAAGGGTCATCACCCACACTATCCGATTGAATCCATACCACAAGCCCTTTAAACAATGATAGATACTAATAAATCCTACTTTGGATCCCCTCATTTAGACATAAGTAAAAAATATATTCAATGCTAATATTATCTCTCCAATCAGGTATTCCGTGTGGGTAGCTAATCCAGTGCTTGTCAGGAAGAAGAATGGATAAATTAGGCTATGTGCTGATTTCAAAAACCTTAATCAAGAATCACAAAAAGATAACTATCCTTTGCCTTCCTTGGATGAGGTAATCTAAATTATTAGTTAATCTAATATGATATATTTACTATATGGATTATAAAGTATAATCAAGTTCTAATAGAAACAAATGATATAATGAAAACCACCTTCAGCACAAAGTGGGGGAATTTTGCATAAAAAGGATGCATTTGGGCCTTTAACACATGAGAAACTTCTAGTGAGCTATGGACTTCACCTTTCAAGGACTCATGGGAAAATACATCATCATTTACATGAATGACCTAACCATGTTTTCAAAGAATAGAGACAATCATGTAGACCATATACAAAAGGTATTTGATAAATGTAGGAGATATGGAGTATCACTCAATCCAAAAAAGAGGATCTTTGGAGTTATTGAAGGGAAGTTATTAGGCCATGTCATTACTAAATATGGGATTTGTATTAACCCAAAATGAATCCAATCCAATTCCAATTTAACATATCTGAACATCAAGAAAGGATTAAAGTATTTATTTGGAAAGATAAAATTTGTGAGGAAATTTATTTTTGGATTTGTAGATATTGTCAAGGCATTGAATGCCATGTTAAAGCAACATGTTAAAATAGAATGGAAAAATGAAGTCAAAAGATATTTTTAGGATATCAAAACTATCACTACTCAATCTTCAATTTTGATTAGCCTAGATTTCACTAAGGGTTTCTTCTTTTATTCATTTTATTTAACATATACTAAAGCAATATTACTCACCCAAAATGTGGATGATAATGAACATCCAATGTCCTTCATGATCACTAATATGAAAGACACAAAGTTAATGTATTTGATGATAAATAAGAAAACATTTTCACTAATCAAATCTATAAATAAGTTTAGGCATTACATTCTTAGGAACAAGACATATGTCATTATCCTAGATTTAGTCATTGAGCTCATGCTTGGCTAAAACAAATTAGGTGAGAGAAGAGGTAAGTGGATGGAAAAATTATAGGAGTTTGATATTGAAATTATGTGGCCAAATTGTACATGGACAAAGAATCATCAAACTCATGACTGAAATAGACCCACACATACATATTGAGCATATCAATGAGATGCAAGTAGCTGGTGGTGAATGGTATGCCCACATCATCCACTACTTACCCATATATATGCGTCCCATCAAGCTAAACAAAGAAAAAAGGTGATCCCTTATGATCAATCAACTCATTATATGATAAATAAGGGAGTTTTATACTAGAATAATTGTGAATGCATCTATTTAAGGTGTGTTTCAAATATGAAGCTACAAACATCCTGAATAACTTACATAAGAGGATAGGTAGTGGACATACCTAAAGTAATGTGAAAAACCATAAAATCTTAATAATATGATACTATAAGCCTATAATTTTAAAATATTCCCAAAATCATGTCAATACATGACATGAATTCTAGGTATTTGGAAAAGGGAAGTGCTTATTACCATGCCTTTACAACTAGTCATTGAAGGATGCCCTTTTTCTCACTAGGGTCTTGAATTTGTGGGGGTTATCCACCCAAATTATTCATTAGGGAATAAATTTACTCTAACAACTAATAATTATTATATTAAATGGATAAAATCTCTAGCCACAAAAAAATCTAGAGCCCAAGATGTGATCAATGTTTTGGAAGAGAACATATTGACTAGATTTGGTACCCCAATTTTGTTATTTTATGACAATGGTCAAGTCTTCCAATCTATATAATTTACCAAGTGGGACTAAAATAATTAGTTACAATAAATTTATCATCAAATTATTATCCCCAAAGGAATGGATTAGCTGATTCCATTAATAAGAATCTAATGGATATCATCAATAAATCAACACACAATAAACCAAGATAATGACATCTACTACTGAAGTATGCATTATGGATATATAGAACAAGGCATAAACAATCCTTCAAGGATTCACCTTTCATTTTAGTGTATGGAAAACCACAACCAACTTTTTCCTATCACTCTTAAATGAACAATATACAAGTTCATCTAAGAGTACATGGGATAAGATGAAATAATAATTTCCAAACTACTCAACCTAGTCTAGATGGAAGATGCATGAATTAAAACACTACATAGCTTTAGTAAACACTAAGAAATTTTCAAAATATGGTTTTATAAGAGAACCAATATCAAGGATTTTAGGATTTTAGGCCTATAAATTTTATGGGATAAAAAACATGGAAATAATGGACAACAAGACAAGTTCAATCCCTTATGGATTGGGCCATACCAAATATCTAAAATCTTAGTAACAATGCATTCTATTTGAAGGACCTCCAAGGTAATGACCTCACTTTTCTAGTCAATGTATAGTTTATGAAGCATTATTTCATGTATATTCCAATGAGATACTTTATAATGTCTGTAAGTGCACATCTATAAATAGGAATAGATTAGGTTTCTTAATTTCTAAATTATATTCAATAAATTTTTAGATTAATATTTCCTATTTTCTTAGACTAGTTTTTTATTTTCTACGTTTACCTTCATAGTTAGTGTTGCTAATTTCTAGGTTAGTTTTCTCAAAACTATATAACAATATAACTAATTTATTATTCCATAATTATGAAATACTTGAAAAAATTAAGGGGATGAATCAATATGAATACAATTGGAATCATCTAAGATTTGTTTTCATAGTACTTGAAGGTATGGGATTGAGATATGTGTTATGACTGGAATTAGGTTCTACCTAGATTGAATGAGTTCACTGTTCCTCTAGGATATGATCTAATATACTCATAGAATTTTTAAAAATAATTTTAATTTTCAAATATAAACTACATTGTAACATTATAAAACTTGGATGGGAGATAATAAACATTCAAATGGATACATGTTTAAGGGTGCATATTGATAAAAAAATGAGTTTCTCATACATACAGCCAACCAATGGTGATTCCTAACCCTTTTTACACACACACACACACACACACACACACACACACACACACACACACACACACACACACACACACACACACACACACACACACACACACACACACACAAACTTATGGAGGAAGGTTGATTTAATTAATCTCTACCAAGACTATGGATGCTTATCCGACAGTAGAACAAGGATTAGAGTGGAATGATATGTATTTTTATTAGGGATATGGATACCTAACTAGAAATAAAACAATGCCAATGATTAATTTATTACTATTGTCATAAAATTATAAATTAAGATGAAACCTATAGTCTCTATCCAAGCCTTTGTCAAAACTCTTATAGAAATGGAAAATAAGTCTCACAAAAATCACACACATATCCTAGGAATGAAGAGGGTTAGTATATTTCATGAGGAAGTTGGATTTTATTTTGTTTGACTGGATGAAGTTATATCATTGTGCATTAACCAAGATTCTAATTTCTAAAATACTATGGAGCTTTTCCCCACTGAGTCACCATTTATTTTGACCCAACACACCCCATTATCTAAATTAAAATAGGGATCCTTTTTTGTTGTGATGACATATTTATTCATGATCCATGTCAACCTTAGGAATTATAATATTAATCAAATTTTACATAATCCTAAGGTTGTTTTCAAAGTCTAATTTTATTGAAAAAAATCTAAAAGGGAGAAAATCAAAGATTGGGTGTAGTTCATGAATTATTTATCACCTTTGATTCTTTTCTTCACTTTCAAAATGTATATTCCATATCATGTTTCAATTTAAGGAACTAATCGGACTAATTAAGGTATGTATATTTCTTAATATTTTATCTACAACATCCATTCCCTGAAATCTAAAATTTCATTAGGTTCCCTAGATCGTGACAAGTGTTAACATCTCGCTCATACATAAATATCCATAATTATAACCAAAGTATTCAAAGTCCTTCTGAGCATCTAGATTCACAAGATAATTACACATAAAATCATCTCATTCACTTATGACATTCATCATTCAAATTAATTTCCAAGTTTCTAGCATACTATGAGCTATCCATGTGCCAAAACCTTGTAAACATGGGACACAGTCAATTTACAAGAATTTTGCCAAGCCCTTAAGTTCTAGAATCCTGATATTATTCCACATGGTGATATCACAGTCACTTGGAGTTTGTCGGAATAAAATACACGGTTTAACTTCCAAAATTTACCTAGTTATCAAGATCATACCACATGGAAAGATCTTGTCAACCCTTGAAATAGAAGATCAAGGCATGTCTATTATATTCAAAGCTCTCAAGTTCCTCAGATCATGCCAAGTGACAAAATCCCATTCACTTGAGCCTTATAGTTTTTAAATTAATTGATAAGTTTTAAAGTCTCTATATTAATAAAATTTGTCCACATGTCACCATTCAGAAATCAAGGGCCTTCAAGATAAATTACAACACCAAAAGTTTCAAGTCTCCATATTAATGAAAATAATTCACATGGTGAGATCCTATTAACCATAACTATCTAGTCAAAAGTACATGGTTATAACTCTATTTTTCCATATTCACAAGGGATAAACACATGTCATCATCATGGAAGATAATAAATTATGAAAAATAAGGTATAGTTATAAATACAGCAGTCTCCATCAGACCCATAGATTTCTCCACGTGATGACATCTCAGTCACTTGGAGTTTAAGGGAAGAAGGTACATAGTCAAAATGTTTGAATATCACTGAGTCTTTAAGATCACAATAGGTGGCCATATATCATTAAATCTTATCTCATAGAGTATATAAAGTAAAATTATAACTCTGACCCCCAAACAAATGATATTGAAACAAGTGTCATAATCTTAAAGAGGCATAACTAAAATATATATTCAATAGTTGATAGCTAGGTGAAAAGCTAAAAAGAGAATTGAGCACGTATCATAAAGTGATGATTGAGAAATTAGAATTAATGGAAAGACACAATGTGGTATAAAATACACCCATCAAAGCCGACTTGTCAAATTCAAATCAAAATAGGAAGTATAGTCAAAATTCATTGTTGCGTTAATTCACATGAATTAGGCATTTAATTCTAAAGCTTTGAGAAATATATGTAAAATACTGAGAACATAAAATCACTTTTCCATTAATCAAAAATATGAAAATTATGAATTCAAGCTATCAAGCCTTCAAGATCCATAATTTTCTTGCTAAAATAATTTTCAAATATATCTAGTTGATCTTAAAGGAAATTTTACAATACAAAATGGCTTCTTCATCTTGAGTAGTTAACTAGCCTTCTTCCCAATATTCAATTAAAAGAGAAAATGAGTACCTGGACACAATTTTTGACAAGGGGTATTACCTTTTCCCCACTACTTGGATCTCTAGGATGAAATCAAATGCATAAATCCATATTTATCCTAGGACCAGCTAGATGAAGTTAGGAAAAACTATGTAGATTATTAACTATTAGTTAAAGTAATGGGCACACATAACATAGCCACAAAGTCTGAGGTAATGCCATGCATTAACTTATTTCATGATTTTTTCTTCAATTACACTATTGCTAGAGACTTTTTACACTTAAGACTTTGTAGGAATGTGGTTGTTTACATATTTAGGGATGCTTTTGAGATGATTTTGATAATAATTATTGAAATTCTAAATGTGCTAAAGATGATTTTGATAATAATTAATCAATATTATGCTACAGATATCCTTAAAATAATGTTACAAGTATTCAAATCACTCAGCATAGTAAAATTTCATATTTAAATATACATAGAGAAATAATTACTTAACCAAATGCAAAGAAGTTGGCCCCTGCTAGTAATTTTAAAAGTTATGACATTAAGTCATCATATGCTAAAACATGATCATATCAAGACTTTTTTTAATAAAAAATGAGGGGTAATAAAATTTAATATAATAGAGGGGTCTAAAGAGACTGAAAACATGGGGCATGTTCAAATATTTCACACTCAAGTGGAAGACAAATTCAAATGTTTACACACCAAATAAATAAGAAATACTTAGGGTACTATGGCCAATAATAAAATGAACATGTTCAAGTTTTTCATAAGCAATAAAAATAAGCAAACAAGAAATATAATCAAGTAATATAGTGTAAATGAATGAAGCAATGAGATATAATCATGTCATATTAGTCCCTACATACATTTGTTATCAAAATGTCATGTAGAATAACATATCAATATATTGAGTAAGATAGCAACATGAGTACAGACATATGTAAGATATATAAGCTTCATCAGATAATGGAAAATGATCATAAAACAAAACTTATGTCAATAATAATCATATATAATCAATATGACCCCAATGTAGTGTATCATGCTAGAAGAGGAAAGGTTCAACATCTTCATGTTTGAGATATCATGGGTCCATAATATGCCTGTGTAACACTCAAGTACCCTTAAAACATATATGTGTATAGAAATTATATGTTATTTACTAACATAAAGTAGAAAACATATGCAAAATCTAGTAAACATGTGAAATGCTAAAAAATAGTATTTTTGAATTTATTTTAATGTTTCTCTATTTTTAGGAATATTTGATTATTTTTGAAATTTTATAGTTTTTTATTTGTTTGAATTTTTGTAATGCTTATTAGAAAGAGTGAGATGTATCTATTTTAGAATCATCACTATCAATGATGTTTTGGATATAATTATTTAGATCTAAACAATTATTTATGATTCTCATGCATTCTATGATATTGTCAATAATATTTTGTTCTTCTTAGATGTTTTAAAGTGAAGGATTTATTCAAAAAATAATCATCAATGACATAGCATGAAAGTTTGATAAAAAATAACAATTAACAATACTAAGTTACCTCTCAAGAGCAAACCATAAATGACAAGAGTTTTAAAGTGGGAAACCAAACATATTGGAAAAAAATCCATGTGATATTATTAGAAGGCTTGGAACTAAAATCTCCACAAGTAAAATATTGAATCAAGAGAAAAATAGAATAATAGAGAGAGATATGATATTATTAGTGAGAAAAAAGAGAGAGAAAGTGATATTTTATATATCTATAGGAAAAAATGGGAGTTACATAGAATTTCATTATAATCTTATAAGCCTCGTAAGTATGTGCCACTTGTGTCCTAGTCCCTTAAAAAGAGAAGGGAGGTGTGTGCCATGTGGGGGAAGGAGTTACTCATTCAAGTAAATCCCAAATCCTAAAGGATCACAAAGAGGTGAGTGACACCTCATGAAATTTGAATTTATGTGAATTAATAATTCACATAAATAAAAATTCTTTAGACATGAAAAAAGAACTTAAGATAAAATAAAATATCTTAAATAAAGGGTAATTATAACACTCCCACTTAAAATTTATTTCAAGGTTTATAGATAAACAAGAAAGGAGGAAACATTAATAACTCTCCCATCTGATGAGAACTTCCTTCAATCCTAACTTGTTACAAATGAAAACAAACTTGTCTTTACGTAGTGGCTTAGTGAAGATATCAGTGATTTGTTCTTTAGTAGGACAAAAAGAGAGAAAAATTTTATTGTCTTAAGAAATTTAACTCTAAAAGTGATGTTGAATCTCAATGTACTTAGACATTGCATTGAAAACTAGATTTTTTTTCTAAGGCAATGAAACTTTGATTATCACCAAAAATTAGAGTAGCTGAATATTGTGTGTGGCCCAAATCTACAAGAAGTTTTCTAAGCCAAAGTACTTCCTTTACAACATGATTACAAGATTTATATTTATCTTATTTGGAAGATAGAGATATAATATTTTTATTTTTACTATTCCATGAAACAATGTTGGAACCCGAAGAGAAGCAATAACCACTTGTGGATCTATGATCATAAGGATCACTAGCCCAATCAGAATCTAAATAACTTGCCAAAAAAAATTACTATTCAAGGTATAATTGATGCCAAAAGTTAGAGTACCTTTAATATAATAAATAATTATTTTATAAAATTTAAAATGAGTATCTAGAGGTTTAGACATAAAGTGAGAAACCAATCCAACAGAAATAGAAATATCAAGATGAGTATGAGTAAGATAATTTAAACTACCAACTAATTGTCTATATAGGGTTGGTTCAATAGTTTTTGTGCCCATGTCATTAAGTAATTTAACACCAAGTTCAAAAAGAGTAGAAACATAGTTGAAATCTAACATATTAAAATTAAATAATAAATAATATCCATATTTAGATTGAGAAATAGAGATGCTATCATTTTCTTGTCAAATTTGAATGCTTAAAAAGTAATGTAAGAGACTGAAATCAGTCATTTCAAAGGTATTATTCAAAGTATTTTTAGTGAAAGAAACCATTTAACTATTATTATCAATTATCATTAAGTCATCAACATAAAAAAAAATTATAACTATGCTATTTGGAGTATTTTTGACAAACAAATTATGATCATTAGTACTACGAGTAAAGCCTTGAACTATAAAAAAATAATAGATTTTAGAGTACTATTCTCTAGGAGATTGTTTTAAACCATAAAGATATTTGTTTAATTTTCATAAAATATTTTCATTTCCTTTATTAATAAAACCAAGGGGTTGAGACATATAAATTTATTCATGCAAGTCACCATTTAAAAAAACACTCTTAACATCCATTTGATAAATAAACTAATGCATGTGAACAGCTAAAGCTGAAATAAATTTAATTGTGGGAATATTAGCAATAGGATAAAATTTTTCATTATAATAAATTCTTTAAATTAAAAAAAACCTCTAAAAACTAATCTAGTTTTATATATTTCAATTTGATTTTCAGAATTAAACTTAGTTTTAAACAACCATTTAAAACTGGTCAAATGATGCCCTTTAGGTAGTGGGACCAAGTCCCAAGTGTTATTATAAATCAAAGAGTTATATTCATCATGAATTGATTTTTATTAATGAGGGTGACCTTGAGCTTGTTTTAGAGTTTGAGGATCATTATTGTGCATAAGTTTAGACATCAAAGCATAATTACAAATTTTTTGCCTAGTTCTATGAGTATCATTAAGATCTACATAAATTCTAGAATATTATATAGTTATCTTGGCCCATTTACGAATAGATTTAGGTGGATAAGACTAGAATAAGGAGAAGAAAATTGAGGAACAACATCATTATAAAAAACATTATTATGATCATCACTAGTTTCAAAAGGAAAAGAAGCATAAATTATATCAAGAGAATCTAAATTGAAAGTGCAATCAAGTACACCATTTTGAGTAATGTTAACATCCATTTTAATATTAATTTTTGAGGATCATACAACTTATAATCTTTAGATATTTCATCATAACCAGAAAATATAAAAGTATCTGCTTTAGAATCTAACTTCTTATGTTTTTCAATTGGAATATGAATAAATACATCACAACTGAAAACATGCAAATGCTTTAAATTAGGTTTTCTACCATTCCAATATGCTTCAGGTGTAATATGTAAAACAACTTTAGTGAGAGTAATATTAATGACATAGATAGTACAATACATGGCTTTAGCCCAAAATTTATAATGCATATTTTTAGGATGCAACATACACCTAGCCATTTCAATGATAGTCCTATGTTTACATTTAAAAAAACCATTTTGCTCACGTGTGTATGAAATTATTTTCTCATTATTGATTATATGTTTCTTATAATATGAAATAAAATCATTGTTAACATATTCACTACCATTATCAGTGCATAATATGCATAAATAACAATAATATTATTTTTCAACAAAGGCATAAACTCAATAAAAATGTCTAAATTGTGATTTTTATTTTTTAAGAAATAAATTCAAACTCACCTATTGAAGTCATAAAAAAAGTTAAAGCATACTTAGAACCATTAATAGAATGAGTTTGCATAGGGCCTACAATATTACTATGAACTAAATGAAGCTTTTCATTGGTACACCAAGAGTGATTTTTGGAAAAATTTTCTCTATGAATTTTACCATCCATACAACCATTACAAGTAGTAGTGGGGGGAATTTTAGGAAAACCTTGAAAAATATTAAGTTTTTTCATAAGTGAAATACTTTGGTAATTGACATGTCCTAATTTTTTATGCCATAAGTTAGCATAACTAGAAACAAACAAAGCATGAAAAGAGGAGGTAGAAGAGAATCCAATAAATTTGAACAAAGTATCATTGTATAGAAAAACAGTACTAACTACTTAAAAATATTGCTTATTATATTTAACATAATAAGTATCATTAATAAATTATACTTTATAGTCTTGTTTTCATTATTGAGGTATGGAAATTAAATTCAATTTTAAGTTAGGAACAAGCAAGACATTATGCAATTCATCATTAGGGATTTTAACATTTTCTATGGCTACAACATTGTAAGAAGCAGGATTTACAAGACTTAAATTATTTTTAGAAATATATAGTTCTAAATAAATAAATAATTGAGAATTAGATGTCATATGTTAAGTATCAATAGAATCAATCATCCATTCAACAGGGGAAGTATGTAAAACACAAGTAAAATCAACTCTAGTAAAAGACTTTTATTGTTACTAGTGATAGCATTGTCTTTGACCTTAAGATTTCTAATTTTTATATCACATTTTTTTTTTAAATAAATGATCTTCATCATGAGTGTTTTTGTCACAATAATTACACTCTAACTTTTTCTTAGGTTTAGAGTTAGATTTTTGATCTTTCTTTTCATGTGTATTATTGGACTTAACATGTTATTTACCATTTTTATGTTGGTGTTTAGAAACAAAAGCATGTTCATTAGTCTTAAGACTATCAAATAAAATTAAATTTTTTTCTTCTTGATGCAAAAAAACACAACATAATTCAAACATCAATAAAGCAGATAAAGTAGGAAAATATAGTTGTGAATGAATATTAGTAATAAACTGTTGAAAATGTTGAGGTAAACACCTTTTCATGCTAATATAAATTAAATTCAAATATGAAAGTTTAATACCTAAAAAAACTAATTTATAATGTAAAGAATAAACTTTAATCAAGAAATCATCCATAGTTATGAAGTCTGTTAGAGTATGTATTTCATGCATTTTCTCATGTTTGCTAGTGTATTAGCTAGTTATTTCATCTTATAGTGAGTTTTTCCTATATGAATCTTTGTCCCACATTAGCCTTATATTTTATTTTAGTATTTTTCCTTGCCTATATAATAAATTTCATTTATTTATACTAGCATTCTTTTATTATGCTTTATTTCTGAATAATACATGATCTGTCTTCTTTTTGCATATCATATCTATAGCTTCCTCTGTGATGTTTTATTGCCAACACTTTGGATTCTTGAGTTGGAATTCATTTACCATTCCTAACATGGTACCAGAGCCCTAAAGAATATGCAAACATCCATTATCTTAAAATTTAGATAATTTTATTCCAGTTCCCTCTTGTCACTGCTTCTTCCCATTTGTGGAGAGGAAGTGTAGAAGAGAGGTGTACGAAGAGATCTTGATGCCCTTTGGTGCCCTTTTCTAGACTTTTTGAATATTTTTTTTGAATATTTTGTTGCTTCTGAGGTAGTGAAAGAAGCTAAGGAGAGGAGAGGTTACAAAGATCTGCTAAGGTGGAACATTTCATTTGATAAAAATAAGATGTGAAAGAAAGGCATTGGAGTGAAGAGTTGTGATTTTCAACTTGGTGCTTTTATTATCTAAGCTGGAGTGAAGCATAATTATTCTATAAAATCTTTGTGTTACCTTTTTAACATAACTTGGCACCTTTCAGATGTGATCTTTATTTGTTTCTTAAGATCTAATTATGTTGGATGAGTCTCACCTTATTGCATTGAGTAAGAGATTAGTGTTTTAGATTTGGAAGTGTTTTGGCTATTGATGTCTTTATTTTTTCAAGAGATCTTAATATCTTCCTTTTTAAGTGTTGAAGCATTGAAAGCCAAAATTGTGACATTTTTTTAATCTATTTTTTAGATCTGCATTGTAATTCTTTTATTGGATCTTATTTTCTCTATAGACTTGGATTGAGGTGCTTGGAGAGAAGGGGAACTGGAGAAGAAGAGCTAGTTCTGAGGTGTTGAAACTCTATTTTATTTGTAGTGACTAAGCATTGAAAAATTTAATTTTGGCATCCTTTTTGCTAAGTTTGGCATCTTTGCTCAAGTTTGATTTATCTAAGGCATTAAAACTTTAGATTGGATTTTAAACTTCTTTACTACTATGTTTAAAGACCAGATCTATGTTTTTAACATGTAAGTGTCCAATATATTGGCTGGGGCATCCTTTTATAAATTGGCATCATATTTTCTTTCAAAGATTTGATCAGATTTGAAGAAAACTTGAAATTGGAGATTTTTGACTAATTTAGATCTGCTAGTTTACAACTTCTAGAAGGATCTAGAGCAAAGAAAATATTAATATTTCTTTTTTTCTCTCAAAAATATTGGTTTCATTAATTTTTTGCTTTTACAAGCTGATTTTTTACCTCAAGTAGAAGCACTATTTTATTACACAAGTATAACATTAATCAGGAGGATATTTTTTCACACTAGTTGGCATTTCTGAGTCTATGGTTCAATTTTGGTTCCAAAAGTGGTTGAATGACTATGTTTTTTACTAATTTGGTCTCAAATTCTAGTTTGCAGTGAAAATTTTAATGTATTGACCCATTTTATGGGAAATCATAACACATGTAACTTTTGAACCATAACTCAAATTTGCATTCTATTTTTTTTTCAAGAGTTCATGCTTTTTGATCTCTATCAATTGATGTCATTAAATTTTAAAAATTCACCACTTTTATAAAGTGCCAAATTGGAGGGTAATATAATACATCCTTTGGGGGGTTGTCTCGGTGCCAATTTTGTGCACCATTTGCATTCTTTTTACTCTTGGTGATTATTTAGCATGGCTTCTACTTCTAGTGTTGTCCATTACGATCCTTTTAATACACATACTTACCACACATGTAGACCTTAAATTAAAATAATCATAAAGTGCAAAGGATTATGGTCCCTAATAAACAAAACATAACCACATTTTATATGTGAATTTAACAATTTTTAGAATCAATGTAAGTTTAAAGAATGTATGGGCTTAATTGGAGGATATGTGAGTGATAGTCTTTTATTTCATTTTGATGGGTGTGATTCTGCATTCAAAATGTGGACTATGTTAAAGGGTTTGTTTGGGAAAGTATATCACTTGAGAGTGATGCAACTTAAAGTGGAGCTTACTTCACTAAATCCAAATGACTTTACCTCTATTGTAGACTAAATCACTAAGTTTAAGAATTTTTTAACACATTTTAAGGGGAGTGGATGAGATAAAAATTATGAAGAGTGTGTATAATTAATCTTTTCTAAGTTGAGTGGCCCATTCCAAATATTTATTTCTACCTTTTTCTTTAGTATGGATGCCTTATGTACCACATTCAAAATGTCAAATTTAGAGTTATTTTGTGAGATACTTACTAGAAATAAATCCAAATTGTCTCACCTTGAGTCTTTGACCTCTCAAAAATCATCAGTGGCCTCACATCCTAAGATTAAGAAAAAATCTAAGGGTAAGAAGAAGAACACTCCTCCACCTCAAAATTCATCTAAGCCCGACACTACTCCATATAAACCCAAACCATCTTCTAAATTTAAGAATAATTCTAATCTATCTTGATCCTATTTTGGGGGGGCTGGTAATGAAAATTTTGGGTGTTTTAAGAGAATGCAAGCCTTAGAGGATACTATTAGGAAACATAATAAATCTATCTCCACTCCTCTATTTCATGAGCATGGGAAAACACTTAATGTTGTTGGGAGATCAAAATTACCTATTTCATTCAATTGGATTATAGATTATGGTGTTTCACACCATATGAATTCTACTAAGGAGTCTTTTGTACCACTTGGTATGATTTACAATTCTAACATTGAGGTTGGATATTCTTCCTTCATTCTTATTAAGGGGAAGGGTGACATACATATAGATGGTGGATGCATCAATTATGAATTATATGTTCTAGATATCACCGCCAATATACTTTTAGTGTATTAGATTTGTCATTCTGGTCAAGGCAAGATAATGACTTTCACACCACAGGGTGCTGAAGTTCAATATTTGTTAGAGCCACACACACTTATTTTATAGGGTGTTATTGATCACAATTCTCAACTTTATTATTTTGAGGGTTTTGATGATATTACCCCTTTATAGATGTGTTTATTTTCTCATGAATATTCTAAGAATTGACTTGGGCATGAGAGATTTGGACACATAAATTATAGATATTTGAAGGAGTTAAACTCTCATAATATGATAGTGGGATTTCCTACAGTTTCATGTCTTGATGGAGTCTAACCCAGGTGTGCATTAGGGAAACAACAACATGATCCATTTCTTAATGGTATTTCCATTAGAGCTTCTTCACCACTTGAGCTCATTTATAGTGATTTGGTGGTTTTTCCTACTCTATCTTTCAATGGATTTAAGTATGAACTTACCTTAATTAATATTTTTTGAGTCATACTTGGGTTTATTCATCAAGTAAAAGAGTGATATCTTTTCTCACTTCAAATTATTTAAGGATTTGATCATGAAATAGTCATCGAGTTACATCAAGAAGCTTCGTATAGATAATGGGTGGGGAGTAATTCAATCAAAATTTCACTAATTTTTTATCAGTCTATGGTATTGTTCACCAACATTCTATTGAACATACTCTACAACATAATGTCTTAGTAGAGAAGAAGAACTAAAATCTGAAGGGGATGGATAAATGTATGATGCATTCATGGGATTTACCTCCTATTTATTTGGTAAAGGTATTTAATTATGTGAAATACATTCATAACTGCACACCACATTGAACACTTGAGCATATGACTTCAGAGGAGGCTTGGTCTAGAACCAAGCCTAATGTCTCATTTTTCCAAGTCTTTGGAAGCCTTTATTGGGAATTTGTACCAAATAAGAAAAGGAAAGAATTGGATAAGAAGATAAAACCTTTTATTTTTTAATGGTATTGTGAGGACATGAGGATTTATCATCTTTTAGATCTTGATACTCATGATGTTTATTTTTGAACACATATAATTTGATGAGCACTTCACATCTCATGACTCTTCATCTTCTTTCATGCCTTCTTCTTCTTCTTTTGATGATTATCCTCCTTTAGGATTCATTATTTGAGTATCTAGTTCAAGAGATTACTAAGGAGGTTATAAAGGATGAGGATCTTATTCACACTAATGTTGGCACTATGCATACATGGGATCATACTATATTTTTTGAGGCAACACCATTCATATAATATCTTCCACCTCTTCAACATCATCATGCACATTCTATAGGTATTAGACTTTTATGCCACGTATTCTCTGGGGATCTATAGTCTTTTATACAGGCTCATGGGATACATGAATGGGATGATATGATGATAGATGAGTATTCTTCATTGATAAAATATCACACTTAGGATTTTATCATGTTCCTAAGGGATGAATGTTGGTTAGGTGAAAATGAATTTACTGAGCCAAGTATGTAGTTGATGGATTCATTGACAAGTATAAGGCATGTCTTGTTATAATTGTATTCACACAAGTCAAAGGTATTGACTATTCTAAGACTTCTACATCTATTTTCAAGATGGATTATATTTGCATTGTAATTTATCCTATTGCATCATAGGGTTGGCTAGTATATCATATGGATGGTAAGAGTGCTTTCTTGCATGGAGACTTGCATGAGGAAATCTATATGGAGTAGCCTATTGGTTTTGTTCACAATTCTTCTCTTGTTTGTTCACTTAAGATGTCTCTTTATAGTCTCAAATAGGCCCCTCAGCTTGGTATGAGAAGATGGATTCATTTCTTCTCTTCAGTGTCTTTTTTCACTACCAATCCAATCACACAATGTATATTCATGTATTGGGGAGGAAATTATTATTTTGGTCTTGTATGTCGATGATCTGATTCTCATAGGCTACTCTTCATCTCAGATTTAGACTATTTATCAAGAAAGTTTAACATAGTTTGACATGAAAAATCTTGGTATTTTGAATTTATTACTTGGTTTACATATTTCATAATCAGATACATGGATCTATTTGAGTCAATAAAATAACACTCTTGATCTTATTTAACATTTTGGTATGGTTGATTATAATCCAAGTCCTTCAAATTTTTAATTTGGAGTGACTTTCAATGCTCTTGTACCTCCACTTTGTGATCTTACATTATATAGGTGGATGGTTGGGAGTCTTATGTATTTGACCCATACTCAACCCAATATTTCATTTGTATTTGGGCTTGTATCTAGGTTTTCATATGACCCTCATAACAGTCATTGGTAAGCTGCCAAGAGGATTTTATGATATCTATGACACACTACTCATTTTGGACTACACCATAATAGGGGTTATGCTCAATTGATTGGATATAGTGATTTAGATTGGTAGGTTCTCTTCATGACATGAATTCCACTTTTAGTTACATATTTTATCTTGGTTCTTCACCTATTACTTGGTTGTGTAAGAAGTAACATGCTATTGTACTTTCATCTACAGAGGCTGAGTACATGACAATAGTTAAAATAGATCAATAAATTATTTGGTTTCATCAAATTTTGACAAAGTTTGGCTTCACATGGGATTCAACCACTATAATTTGGTGTGACAACTAGAGTGAAACTCATATATCTTACAACCTAGTTGTGCATCAGCAAACCAAACACATAGAGGCACATATACAATTCATTCATTAACATATTTAGGATGGTGTTATTATCTTATAATACATTCTGACTCATCAATAAGTTGTAGACATCTTCATGAATCCTTTTTCATCACCTCATTTCCTTAAGTTGTGAGGCATGCTTCAGGTTTCAAAAATTATCCTTGGGAGGTGTTCATGAGGACATCTTCCATCTTCATTTCATGGATACATATTGTACATTAGAACCTTATCAAGCCTATTTACTAGTAATAATATTGTGGATATTCCACTATTTATTTTTGTATTTTTTTAGCTTCACTTGAGGGGGGTTGTTAGAGTAAGTATTTCATGCATTTTTTCACGTTTGCTAGTGTATTAACTAGTTGTTTTGTCTTGTAGTGAGTTTGTCCTATGTGAGGCTTTATTACACATTAGACATGTAGGTGTTAGAGGTAAAATCACTGAGAGTGGGGGGGGTGAATCAATGATACAATAAAATTAACTTCAATTCCAATTCTTGAACTCTTAACCATTCAACATAAGTATTCATGAAGCATATAAACCATTCGTTACAATGAATAATGAAAACAATACAAGATTAAAGCACATAACACATGAATTATGTGAGAAACCCTCATGGGGGATAAAAACCACTCTCAAGCCTACAAGAACATTAACTATAGTCCTGAAAGAGATCACAAACATGAGACTTTAGTAAATCACCCACTTCACAAGGAACACTAACCCCTAAGCATGGACAAGCACCCAGTTGCCATAGATGTTGAGGGTTACATAAAACCTATATTATCAACACCTACATAAATATAATTAACTTCTAATATAATGGATAAAAAATGAATAACAACTCTCTTCAACCCTTCACACTTTCTCAAGCCTTCACACACAAGCAATGCATCCAAAACAACTTTTTGGATCACTCTACACCTCTTCACTCATCCTCAATCATCAAACTTGAAAAACACTATTACCAAATAAAAAAAAATAAAAATAGGTCACACATATATCCATCACACTACTCTAATATTCAATTCATTCACCAAGTTTATGAACTTTACTTCACACACATTCTCTAGAATCTTCATCTTTATTTTTGCTCTTTGTAGAGTCTTCATGATATCCACCTTCTTGGTCAATCACAAAACATTCCTTAACCATTAATTATTATACCCCACTTAGAAAAACATAAAAACCACCTAAATAGGTTGAAAATATCTTTGATATATTACTCTTAAGCAACAACACCTTTAAATTAGGCCTTAATAGCCCTTTTAGGCCCATGGAGACCTATTCATCCCTTTAACACTTCACCGAGAAAAATAGAAACATAAGACCACTTATAAGCACATAAGTCCATGATACATGACCATTAATACACTTTAAAGTGATTAAATTTATCACTAATCACCTATGCATATGCAAAACCATTCAGTCATTTGCCTTATACATGAAAATACCATGAATTAACAAACACTCAACTTTCAAGCAATGGTTCATATTGAAGATGGATTGGTCAAAACTCCAAAATCCATATAGATGATACTAAGGGAGTATAAAACAATATAAAATATATAAATCATCATGACACATCCAAATAAAATGAATAAAAACTAAAACATCCTTCTCAAGTCCTTAACAAATGAAGGTCAAACCCTTGGTCAACTTTGAGCTTCAATAAATGCAATTATACGACCAGTCAAACCTCCTAATTCATTTACCTAGATTTCCCTTGAATTTATTTAATAATTTTATTTTTAATTAATCATAAAATTAATCCATTTTTTTAAGATACAAATCAAATAATCACAACTAGTTTCCTTTTTAAAATTCAAATATTTGAATTCCAACAGTCACTAAAAAATGTAAATTTGACTAAGTATAAAAATAATAAAATCTACTTGGGAGAGTAAATTTTCACTATCATAAATTTTGATGGAAATAATGTCAAGAATGAAATTTGAAACACATGATCTAAGAACAAAACTAAATAGACCCACGTGACCACTTTCTTTTAACACCTTCACAAGTACAAATTTTGATGTCATTAATCTGCTTACTTAGGAAACTCTGCCAAGATGACTAGGATAACCTAGACCTTCTTAAGACTAATTAAATAGATTATTTTTACTTAAAAAAGTACAAAAAAAACTTATTACACCCCATACGGCCTTTTTTTAAAGAAAACATTATCAACAACATCTACAACAAGACCAAAACCTATAGGGTCTCATGCAAACTATGTGATCATTAAGGTACACTTTGTCATTGAGGACCATGCATACATATGATATCATGGACACTGTTGGCCACCTTGGAAACATAATTGATAAAACCTCAATATAATCCCCATTTTTAATTGATGCCAAAATTTTAAAACACCAACACAAAGCTATGCATATACTCTTTCTCCTTTTACAAACACTTTCTCCCCCTTTGACACAATGACAAAGTGGGATTACCTACTGATTCTCAAGACCTATAAATATTTTAAAAGCAAAAAAAAGATGGTACCTCCTCTGAGAGATGATATAAACTCCAACTATCACTGTGTATACCATTTATTTACCATGACTACCTCAAAACCTGCTCATTGATAACACTCTTATTTGACCATGCACTACTCTATGAATAAAAAACACACAAGAATAACAAAAAATGATTGATAAAATTTCAATCATTTTTTGTTATTCTTGTGTGTTTTTTTATTAATAGAGTAGTGCATGGTCAAAGAAGAGTGTTATCAATGAGCAAGTTTTGAGGTAGTCATGGTAAAGAAAGGGTATGCACTGTGATAGGGGGAGTTTATATCATCTCTTAGAGGAGGTACCTTCTTGTTTTTTGCTTTGAAAACATTTACAGGTCCTTAGGATCAGTAGGTAATCTCAATTTATCATTATGTCAAATGGGGATAAAGTGTTTGTATAAGGAGAAAGATAATTTAAATTAAAAAACATTGAGAGGGACTCCCCCTAAGTCACCTAAGCTTAAGCACCCATTGAGCACCTTTAGACCATCTCCAATCATGATGAAACTTCATAGTTGTCTTCAAATTCTCTCTCACAAGCCACCCATAAAATGAATAATGGAAATTAAAACTCTTTATCAAACACATGTGATGCACAAATCCAATTTAAAAACATATTCAGGGATAATTATACCTTTGTATTTTGAAGAAAATGGCCAAAAAGTCCATTTCAATCACCTAGCCTTGCCTAGAGGCCTAGTAACCCTACCTAAACCTTGAATAGCCTATAAATTCATATGTATACACCTTCGTGACTTGGAACTCCATATCTAGAGCAAAATCATATGCCCCTTCATTCATGCTAATATTAATAATTCAACTCTTCCTTTGCACCATAGCTCCTTCACAAACTGACCTACCAATTAACCCTCCATTTTCACAAATGTTCAACCATAAAACAAAATATACACTTACAGATGACTATAAATTACTTTTTTATCACCCATTTGGCCATTTCAATTTATTTAAGAGTTTTGAACTTTAAATCTATTGGGAAGGCAACTAACTCACAAGGTATAAAAACTTAGGTTTCACACATAAACCAAAATCAACTTACCATATTTCGGTCAAAACCAACACATAAGACTTATTTAAAACTTGTAGGATTTAAAATCATACTATTGGACCAATTATTGATGTCTTAATCCTTGGGGAACCCATACAACCATAAAATGTTTTTTGCTTGCAAACCCTCAAACAAGAACTATGACCACCGATAGGCATCAAAACTCTTCAAATTTCCCTCAAAAGGAATTCAAGACTAAAAACACCATGATAAAAATTTTATGAGATTAATAAACCATTATATTCCATGAATTCACCTTTAACACTCACTAGTCTTGATTTGACACTTTGAACCAGGCATACTATGCTTGTGGACCCTATGTATACTCCTGTCACTATGCCAAAACACCTTCAAAAGGTCATGGTATAATTTTTAAACTTTAGATTCAACTTATACACACTATATAATCAACATAAAATGGTATTAACTCTATTTTTCCTTTATATACCCCAAATACACCGATTTTTTATGATGAACTCACACTAGGCAGTGAACACTAAGCAAAATGGTCAAATTGAATAAATGGTCATGAATAATTATTTTAACCAACTTGGCACTTTAAACCCATGGAATACACTTGGACAAGTCTTATCCATAATTATAATCAATCACACCTTCATTATTCATGATTTGACCAACTAAGCCAAACTTCAAAGATTGACTAAGAGCTTGTCTTTAGGACCAATGTCCTTGAATAAGTCTCTTAAAGTTTTTCATCATAAATCTCTAGATAAAGATCAATAAATTATTACTCCCCATCAAAAAATTACCTTATATTAATTATGGCATCTTGTACATCACCTAGAGTGCACACATTTGCTTCTACATATGAAAGATGTTTCCTAAGAAGCATAGGTAGAGATACCTACTTGTGAAAGAGAGACTATAAGTCCCAAAACTCAGGAGACTCCCATATATCCATACTCTCATTTAACTTGTAGTCCTACCTCATCATAAAATTGAATTTGAATGGGTCCTTAACTTCATTCTTTCCTTTAGACTTAGAATCTTGCTTGATTCTTTTATCCACTTGGGTAGATAAGGCTTGCTCTTTAACACTTAAACTTGTACCTTGTTTTGTTATGGCAAACAATCCATTTTGAACCTATTTTTTATTCACCTCCTTGGGTCTCCATTCATTATGGATCCGGATCCTTTTCTTCATGCTAGTATTGACATTATTTGAATAGAATTATGACCATTTCTATAGAACCTTGCTATGTGACCTCTCTCTTGATACTCAAAACAAATGAAGTTTATTTGATTGTACATACCTTGTGTATGGAATACATGATGACTCTTTGAAGTTTCATTATCCCATTCATGAACCTAATCATTTTATTTCTTGATGAAGGCATTATAAGACCTTATAATATGATCAGTCCCTTGATACCTATAACACAAGATGTCATGTTTTCCTTGTGAACCAGTTGACTATCTTGAGTGATGAGATTGTTCGTGTTTATCATTATCTTTCTCATAATTTCATACAAATCTCTTACTAGGAGATTTTATTTTTCATTCAATGATGTTATGAAAAAATTGATGACAATAATGATAGTGACCATTAAAGGAATTTGTGTACCTTATATCATTGGGATGTCTAATCTCATTTACCCTCTTATTAGCCTAATATATGACTCCTTTATTTTTTATTTAACTTTTAGTGAAACTGAGTCTATACCTCTCACTTGAATAACTTTGATTATTCATAGTATTATTCAACAAACTTGTGTTTGTAATAACATCTACCTTTACTTGATCATGGCTGAAACCAAGACCAATCCTATCTTTAAGTACTCTCTGATTGCCAAGCATCTCACTAATATTCTTACTTCTTGTATCAAAATTTTGATATGTTTTAAGCTTGTTCATATCTTGATCTAGTTTTACCTACAAAGACTCCATCTCTGATTTATACTTGACACATTATTCATCCTTACTATTTACCTTTTTAGCATGGGTACAAACCTGAGTTTCAAGATTTTGAGTGATCTCATCATTATCATTGACTTCATTGCTCATTCTTTCTTCAAATAAGGTAATTTTTTCCTCATAGGTCTTGATCAAGGATACTTGCTTTCTGTTCTTGCCTCATAGAAGCTTCAACTCTTCCAAGATGTTTAGACAATTATATTCAAGAGTGACTTGCTCATCTTATTTCTCTAAGATATCTCCACCAAAGAGATCTCTACCCAAAGAAAATTCACCACCATCATCCTCAAGATCCATGAACAATGTCTCATTTGATGCATCATCACTTTTTGATGTGGAGCTTTCTTCTTTAGTAAATGCATTACTATCTTCTTCATGGTAAAGACTCTTGCTGCCTTTGTATGACTCCTTGTCATTTATCCTATGAATAACTTTCTATACTTGTTAGGATATTTAGATTTATTGTGTTTATCCTCATGATATTCCTTATGAGCTTCTTTGTATTCAAACTTACCTCTATTAGGGAACTTAGCTACAAAATGACCAACTTTACCACATGAAAAACATTAAAAAGGAAGTTTACCTTCATATTTACCTAATATTACATTTAATTTTCTTAAAATCATGGCTTCAAGTTAAACCTCATCAAGATTAAAGTATTTAACACTTAACTTACTCTTCTTGCCTTTTATCTCCTTGATCACCTTGAAGGATGCTTCCTTCTTTGGTGGTTTGTCCTCATTGAATCTCATCTCATAGGAAATAAGGATGCCATGCAATTCATCCATCTTCATCTTGGTGAGATCATGAATTTCTTCTATAATATTTACTTTTGAATCAAACTTGAGGGGAAGACACCTTAATACTTTCTTTACTACAATAGATTCTTCAATATCCTCTCCAAGACCTCTGACAATGTTCACCACCTCATCAACCCTTAGAAGATAAGATGCCACAATATCTTCTTCCTTCATTTTGAGGCCCTAAAATTTCCTTTGATAAGTTTGCAATTTATCCAACTTAACCTTTGAATCCCAATCATAGACGATCTACAATTTATCCTAGATTTTCTTGGTTGACTTGCAATGGATCACCTTGGTGAACTTAGTCTCTGATAGACCAAAAATAATAGAATTTATTCTTTATAATTATTCTCACTCAACTTCTTGTTAGTTACACTATTTAAAGGAGTATGAGGTGTGGAATAACCATCCATAAGAGATTAAAAAATGTCAAAACCTAGAGAATTGATGTAGGTCTTCATCCTTTCACTCTAAAAAGCATAGTTGAATCCATTAAACAATGGTGCTTGCTTAGTAGAGAAACCACCTTGTATTTGATGACTACCCATTATACCTTTGATCACTTTTAAGTGGTTAAACTTGCAAAGAAGATGTGGCTTTGATACCAATTTTTAGAGGTAAATTCACTAAGAGTGGGGGGGGAGAATTAGTGATGCAATAAAATCAACTGCAATTCCAATTCTTAAACTCTTAATCATTCAACATAAGTATTCTTGAAGCATATAAACCATTCATTGTAATGAACAAAAAAAATAATGAAAGATCAAACCACATAACACATGAATTATGTGGGAAACCCTCATGGGGGATAAAACCTACTCTCAATACTACAAACACATGGAATATAGTGTTATAAGAGATCAAAAACAAGATATTTTAGTGAATCACCGACTTCACAAGGAGCACCAACCCCTAATCATGGACAAACACCCACTTACCCAAGATTTTGAGAATCCACACAACACCTATTATCAACACCTCTAGAACTCTGATTACCTTCTAATATGATTGAAACATAATGAATAACAAATTTATTCACCCTTCACACTTTCTCAAGCCTTCATACACAAGTAATTCATCCAAAATAACCCTTTGGATCACTCAACACCTCTTCGCTCATCCTTAACCATCAAACCTAGAAAACATTATTACCACATTAGAAACATGACCAATAGGTCACATACATATCCCTCACACTAATCTACTCTTCAATTTATCCACTAAGATTAATCACACTTTACTTTACTTTGCACACATTCTCTAGACATCTTCATCTTTGTTTTTGATCTTTATAGAGGCTTCATGATCACCACCTTCTTGGTCAGACACAAGACATTCCTTAACCCTTAAGGATTATGTCCCACTTATAAAAATATTAACATCACTTAGATAGGTCTAATATAGATTTGATAGATTACCCTTAAGCAACAACACCTTTCAATTAGACCTAAGTAGTCGTTTTAGGTCCATGGAGACCTATTCATCCCTTTAACACTTCATCGAGAAAAATATCAACACAAGACTACTGAGCACATAGGTCCATGACACATGGCCTATAAGATAGCCTCAAATTATTACATTAATCAATTCTCACATATGCATATGTAAAACCATTCAATCATTTGCCTTGTACATGAAAATACCATGAATGAATAAATAATCAATGGTTCATACTGAATATGGATTGGTCAAACCTCTAAAATCGATATAGTTGATCCTCACAGAGTATAAAACACTCTATAATAGATAAATAATCATGAAAAATCTAAATAACATGAATACAAACTAAAACATCCTTCTTAGGTCCTTAAAAAATGAAGGTTAAACCCTTGGTTAACTTTGAGCTTCAATAAATGAAATTATATAACCAATCAGACCTCCTAATCAATTTCCTTGGATTTTCATTGAAATTATTTACCACTTTGATTTTTAATTCATCATCAAATTTATCCATTTTCTCAAGATATAGATCAAACAAATAAAACTATTTTATTTTGTAAAATTTAAACATTTGAATTCTAATGGCCACTAAAAAATGCAAATTTGATGAAATATAAAAATAATGAAATCTTCTTGGGAGAATAAATTTAAACTATAATAATTTTTTATAGAAATAATGTCAAGATTTGAAATTTGAAAAACATTCTCTAGGCACAAAATTGAACAAACCCATGTGACCACTTTATTTTGACACCTTTACATGTGCAAATTCTGAAATCATCAATATTCTTACTCATGAAACTCTACCAAGATGACTAGGATAACCTAGACCTTCATAAGACTACTCAAATGAATTATTTTCACTTTTAAAAGTACACCAATCACTTATTACACCCCATATGGACTTTTCATCAAGAACACATCATCAACAACATCCATATTAATACCAAAACTTGTAGGGTCTCATGAAAACTATGTGATCATTAAGGTAAAATTTATCATTGAGGACTATACATACATATCATCTCATGGACACTCTTGGCCACCTTGGAGAAATCATTGACTACACCTAAATAGTATGATATTTTAATAATTTACCTTGCCTATATAAGCAAGTACCTTCTTTTGTACTATCATGCTTTTATTATGCTTCATTTTTGAATAATATATGAATTGCATTGTTTTTGCATATCATATCTACAACTTCCTTTGTGATATTTTGTTACCAACGATTTCGATTATTGGGTTGGAATGCATTTACCATTCCTAAGAAAGTCATTATAATTAAAATTAGATAATTGATCATAAATTTGAATTTTACATGATTCATTGACAATGTTGTAAACATATTTAGGTTTAGACCAATTAGTGAAGGCAAGAGAACAACCATCAATGTGAACATGTAAAACTAGGGTCATGGCCATGCCTATAAATCCTAAATCTTCCTCATTTTTTACTTGGCATTTATCTTTAAATTAAGTGGAGGTAGTCTTTGTATTTGATTGAGAGTCTATGCCATATACTATGAGCAAAAAATGTTTGAAATTGAAAGTATATTGCATATTTAATTTACATAAATGGTAATTGGTGGATGTGAATTTAAAATTGGGAAACAATTATGTTATTGTGCCTAGAAAGTTCACCCAATGATCAGAAAGTGAATAGGTAAAAAAAACCACTTAAACAAAAAAAGGCATATGAGGGGCAAGAAACCAAAGGAATGACTTTGTCAGAATGCAAAAGAGATAGCTAGTAATAAATGAGAGCTAGGAAAAGGATAGAGAATTGTAGAAACTTGCCAAGTTAATAAAAAAAAGATAATATCTATTAAAAAGGTCTATTTTTTTTTAATGCCTAGTAATAAATATATAATTAAAGGCTTCCTTTGATAAATGACTTAAACAAATGTATGCCTTTATTTAAGTTAAAAAAATTCACTTTTTTGCTCTTATGATAGTGTGTATTTAGAAACATAAGTGAAACAAACATTGCCGTGAAGTGATAATTAAATGATTTTGAAGAGCTTAGATTTTTTAAAATATTTAAAATGTAAAAAAAAAAAAAAAAAACTTTTATCCACTAATGCACCATATGGTAAGGACTTAAGGCATGATTAATTCCATGTTTTATAAATCCAAATTTAACAAATTATATTGCAACACATTTAAGTGAAGTATTTAAAACATAAAAAAAAGTTAAAATTGCTTTATTGGAAATGAACAGAGAGGCCACACTTTATGTAAACACATAAATAAAACCAAGTTTAATTTAAGTGTTTTAAAAAAATGTTAAGATCGGAGCATCTTAAATAAAATAAATTTGACTAGAGCAAATAAAATTAAAACGCTCCTACTCAATATAGAGTGACTTATTATGTAATGCCTCTGTAGGTGGAATAAAGAATAAGAAAAAAATTGAAATGAAAGTTGAGATGCTGGTTAAACATATAAGTAATGATGAAAGTGCACCTATCAAATGCAATGCCAAATTGTAAAGGGAAAGCTAAAGATGGCATTCCAACAAGGTCGATGCCTTACTCTCTAAAAAAAACAAAACCTTGTAGACCAATAGCTAGTGTACAGACATAGAAGTTAGTTAGACCAAATAAGATGCCAAGGATAGGGAAAATTAGGGTCATAATGATGCCAAGGAGCAAAGAGAAAAAAAACTTAAGCCAGGGCATAAAGAAAATGCAAGGTTAGGTGTAGGTATTCAAAAAAACTAGTTAAGGTGACTTGTATATAAAAAATGGTGATTTGCAATTAAATTTACCAATGCCAAGATAAAAGAGCTGAGTAAAATGGCACTCAGATAAGAGTGGTGACCTAAGTGGACTAAACTACACTTCTCCAAGTAGGGGAAATAACCATGCTTTTACAAAACTCAAAAATCTAGCCAAGACCCTGTTAAGTAGAGATTAGTCTAAAAAAAGAAGAGATTAATTTAATTTAAGGAGAAAAAATAGAATATGTATGTGAATAAATAGAGATATTAAAAGGTTTAATGATCATAAAAAAACTAAATATTAGTAATAAATTTTAAAAAATGATTTTTTGGTTAAAAAAATAGAAGGTTAAAAGATTTGTTTTTAATTTTAATGAGGCTTAAAATCCTACAAAAAAAAGTTAGAGACCAATAAATTTAGGCAAGGAGAGAGAAATGGATTTTAATAAATATAAATGGTTAGATCCCTTGCAAAAAAATTCCATGTAATCTCCTTAAAAATCCACACTTTCCAAAAAAATATCAATAAGATGACCATAGCTCTAATACCATGAAAGATTTATCTCAAGAATGATCATTAATGTCATAGCATGAAAGTGTGAGAAAAAAAAAGAATTCATAATACTATGTTACCTCTCAAGAGAAAACCATAAATGACAATATTTTTAAAGTGAGAAACCAAATGTATTAGATAAAAACCCATGTGATCTTATTAGAAAGCTTACAACCAAAATATCCACAAGTACAAGATTGAATCAAGAGCACAAGAGAAGAATATAGGGAGCTATGATATTTTTAATGGGGAAAAGAGGAGAGGAAGGGCTCTTTTATATATCCAAAGGAGGAAAATGGAGTTATATATAATTTCATTATGAGTTTACAAGCTTCCTAAGTGTGTGCCACTTGTGTCCTAGTCCCTTAAAAAGAGAAAGGAGGCATGTGCCATGTGGGGGAAGGAGTTACTCATGCGAGTAACTCCCAAATCCTAAAGGAGCACAAAGAGGTGAGTGATACCTTATGGAATCCATATTTATGTGAATTAATAATTCACATAAATAAAAATTCCTCACACATAAAAAAATAACTTAGGATAAAATAAACTATCCTAACTAAAGGGTAATTATAACATAAAGGAGGAAATGTGATCAAGTTATGTCTAAGGAGTACCCTTAAAATATCACATGGACTGTTATTAGCCTTTTTCACATTATGTAAACTAGTTATTATAAGTATATTTTCTTTGAACTCTTGATTTTTAATTCATCCTTTATTGGGCACATAATTTCTATAAGATACAAATGTATGCATATTACTATCGCATTTTGAATTTTGTATATATGAAAGCTATTTTTTCAGTGATATGATCTTTGAGCTCAAATATTAGTTTTGATTTTGGATCTCTCTTTTAGTGATGGTGAGCTGATTTATGAGGTCTAGACCAACACAAAATCTAGGTACCAAAAATTGCCTAATCATACTCACAACATAAAAGGTATATGTATACAGTGGAAGGGTTTGATTAAGGGCCACCTTAAATTGTGAATGAGTAATAGCATGCACCTAGTTAGAGGTAAATTACCTTCCACACTCCTTAGGGTTATGAAGAGAAAGAGGTTCCATTTTATCTATTTGAAATGTTTTAAATATTGAAATGAGAACTAGATAAGAAAGACACAAAATCTAGGGAACAATCCTTTATGTTAGTGTATTATTTTAATTTGTAAAACAATATAATTTTTGAAATAAGTTTAGCAATTTAGAAATTAAAAAAACTAGAGCACACTAGGAGTTGCATAGGATTAGACAGAGACTAGGTTCCCAAAATTTTAACCCTTTTTTGAATTAAGGGTTAATAGGAATAGGCTAATCAAGAGTGAAATTACTTATTCCTAAAATCAATCCAATTAAATAATTTTGTTTATGATATTATATTCCAATGTTGAATTACAAAAATACTAAATACATAAAGTACAATGGAAAATAGTATTTTGAATACATAGTCATGAAGAAGGAACAACACTTAGATTATTCAATGATACATAGACTAATATAAGAAGTAAAAGTGTGAATAACTTTTTGATGTTGAGGTAATAGTCCTCAAATTATATATATATTATTTGTGGCTACCTGGACACTTACATTACCCTATGGACACTTATGTTAATGAGCCTATCTGAATCATGATTCAATTATCCAAAGTAGAATTCTCAATGTACCAAGATGAAACTACCATGGTATTTTAGTTTTTTTGAACCTTTCATCTAATGCATCTATATCTCACACATATGCTATCAATTAATATTTATTTCTCAATCCCTAGCTCTTCACATTAGATTAAGTTACCTTACCAAAAATGGGTTAGTGGGATCATTTTGTCGATTTGAACATAAATACCCCTCTATCAATGAGTCTTTCCTACATATTAAATAATCTAAGGATGGAATTAGACTCATGCAGTTATCCCCTACATGTCATAATGTCTATGCATAAGGGTTCAATATGATATATGGCAATGCATCCATTGATCTATCTTGTAACTTGACAAATATGACTCATGGGATATATTTTGAGTGCTTTAGACTTATAGTATGATTTCTTGTATGATTGATATGTGAATAGGTAAAATACCTTAGTTATGAATTTTATTTATTTAGTTTGAATGTACAATTTCTTGGTAATTACTAGATGTCTAATTGGATTGGCTTTTACTTGTATGTATACTAGATCTTTTGAAATAATCCTCATGGAATGGTTAATGAAATTATTAGTCCAACCATAAAATTTGAAATATTTATAAATTTGAGTGTTTTTAAGGTAAGGACATTTGCATTGAAGCAGGTAAAATAACATCTATGTTATTGTCCTACCTGAAACATAATTTTATAGGATGAATGAAAGTTGTTGAGGTTATGTAACTCACTATGAAGGATATATATATCAAAATATAAGTATTCTATGCCTTTAGGTGATCTAGACAATAAGAATAATTAGAGTTGGGAAAATAAATAAGTAATTAGACCTAGTGAGGTGGTGAGTGTGAGACTTTTGTCTATGAGGAAGGTCAAACTGAAGGGTAGAGCCTTGAGTTATATTTTTCAAGTGTACAAGACTAATTTAACATATAAATATAGATTTAATCATATAAAATATGAGGCATATAATGTTCATACAACCTATTACATGTTATAGTCAATATGGAGGACAAGATGAATATATAATAATGAAGGAATTGCATGATATCACACCTATACAATGACCTATATTGATTTTTATATTAGTGTAGATACCCAATGTTGGTACAAGAATTTTTAATATAGTTATTTTCATGTTAATTTACATGTATATAACATTAGTTTTAAATAGGGAACATATTGGTGAACTTGTCTTGGTCTCATGTCTTCTTCTCTACTTTACACGATTCCATAGTTTGATGTTTTAATACTTTCATGTTTATTTATCCTATCATAGGGATATTTGGTATTATTTTGCTTATCTCTATGTTTTTTTATGGATTTGAGATAGTTCCATAAGTTACAAATAGATATGATTGCAATATCATCTAGAATTTCCATAAGTGTCCCAACACAACTTTCAAGTCTATTTTGAGTCATAAGACCCTTTGGGTCTCTTTAGTTTACACAATTGGTTCTTGTTTGTTTGTAATTTTTTCACCAATAATTATCCAATTCAAAATTTATAACCCTATATATATATATATATATATAGGGTTATAAATTTTGAATTGGATAATTATTGGATATATATAGTTCCTTAGAGACATTTATAGATAAGCATTCATTGTTTTCAAGGGATATACAAATAACACATTAAACTTGACATGTTGATTATTTAGAATATAGAGTTTATAAATGTTGAATCTAATTGCCATGCTTGTATAAAAATATAACCTAGGCAAAATATCATTTACATTTCCATTCACATTATTTTTCACACATACACATTAGTGGGAGAGCTACATATAGTTGTATCCCTCTTCACTAAATTAACAATGTATGAAACATTTGATTTATCACCATGGATTAGTTAAGGTCCATCCAACCAAACATACCACCCCATTTTAGGTTTCTTTCATCACAAGCATGTAAATATAGGGTGTGAATATAAATGAGGTAAGATAAGATTATTTTCCCATGACCAAAGGTGATTTAACATATAAAATACATCTATAAGCATAGGTGTAGAGTTTTAAATAGGTCTCAATTAACATAGTCATCCTATTGAATCCATTACATAATAGATGGATTCAATAGTTGTAACCATTTGTGAATCACTAAAAATGACTTGTAGGGTTTTCATAGTATATCTCATGATTTGATTTGATATAGAATGAATTTAAAAATACAGTCTAATATAGTGAAGAGATGAGTGTTATTTCTAGGTAAGTGTTTCCTATCTTTTAGTATTTCATCATTTATATATTTATTATGTGAAATAAATCATAGGTAGCATTAGGTTTATTTATATACTTTGTGAAATTTGAATATTCATTTTTTTGAACTTGTTTAGGTCAATAATCCAAAGTAAGATTTAAAAAATGAGACACAAGGTGGGGAATTATCTATGTTGATAATTTTTTAGTGTATTACATATGAACATATAGTAATAGCTAGACCCATCACATTATATGATAAATAGGCAACATGTGTATGGATAAGGGACATGTTAAGACCCAAGAGGTGGTAGTATGATGTTATTTCTATCCATTTAGTTCATCTTTGGTATAGGATAGTTTTGATCATATTGATTTCCACCACAATTCCAATAACCTTCGATTGACCCTTTTCATAGAAGGACCTTTTTTCCCCCTGTGGTTTGTGTACTAGTATTAATTACATTTATCTTAAAACTTTGGGGATTTAACCCCATTTTTAATTTTTAAACTTAGAATATGAACTTCTAAACCAGTTGAAGTTATTATTGAGTTAAAAAACTCACTATAAACATTTAGATTTTTTTGATTTTTTCAACTATGTTGCCTTACACTTTAATTCTTAGCTTGTATTAAGGTGTGAAATGTCTTTCTCTTCTAACAGGTAGGAATATTCTATAATAACAACTCAATTCAGAGGTTTGGTCATTTTTGACATCATATCTAATGATGTCATGAATATTTAACTATTCCTCATTGTACATATAATCCCTATAATGTAAGATGCTCATAATTTGGATTTATAATATGACAAAGTGGATTTAATTTTTTCAATAAGTTGTGACTCTACCCTATCATTAGCCCTATGAGTGGTAGAGATAAATCTCCCTTGTAACTCTAATTTAAATATATTCCAAGTGGTTGTATCTTCTATGAACCCTTTTTGGGAACATAGATGTTCCCACCATAGTGAAGTTTCTAATTCCATTTATAAGAATTAAACTTTACCCTTCTTCATACTTATTTCTTTCAGACCAAATTAATACTTCATGTTTACCAATGATGCATTAATTATGCCCCCTAATTTTTTACCTAATAAATGAGGTTGTAGCTAATTTTTAAGATCTCACATAAAAGGAGTGATAACAACTCTTTGCCTTTGTTGATCTCCTTTATTATTTTCATTTAATTCCCCACCATATATTAAATAATTTTGATTATTTCGATGATTTCCATCTATGTTGTAAATATGATCCTCTTGAGCTAGAAAATTAACTTAGATATGGTCTATCATTTTTAATATTCCTTGAAGGATAATAGGGTTATCAAGTGGGACTTATTACTATAATTTTTAATTGTTCTAATAATTAATGGTATTCTCATTACATTAATTTTATAGAAACTGATGCTTATTTATCTAATTTATGTAGACTATATGGACTCTTTCATTACCTTAATTTATAAAACTCTCCTTATAAATTCCTTTGAAAGTGTTCTTACCATCTAAATGCAAAAATGGTGGATAGAAACAATAAGAAATAAATTTAACATTATTAAAAATTTACCCAAAACTCTCGAGTGTTAGGAAATCTTGGATCTGACTAAGTGTATTAGATATAAAAAATGTAACCTTAAAATATTCTTATATTATTTTATGCAAACATCATTTAATTCTATATCATGTAAGTAAAAAATCTTATAGAATGTAGTCACACAAATTTATGGTACAAGCATATCTTTAATACCTTTTTATGTCATTTTGCACATATAGATTATTGATGATGAATTAAGTATTTATTGGTGCATTTTTTGGGTCTTCCATATTTATTTCATATGTTTTAATGGTCACTTTTCCACTTTTTCATCCTTTCAATACTATCACAGGGATTCCCATTTCCTTTCCTTTATCTTTTTGTGTGCTTTCTAGAGAAGTATGTAGGTTTTGGATAGATTTAGGCTTGTAGAATTGTCTAGGAATATTTTGTTGAGTTATTTTGGGTCATTTTTAATTTAGGTATTTATTTTTACCCATTTGAGTCTTTTTAGGTCAAACATTTTTTGCCAATAAGTTTCGTAATTAAAAATCAAAATATCTATAACATAATGATACTATAAGGAATTTTGGGATGACACTCCATACTTAAAGAGATAAAATGATTTATATGACACATTTAAAAAGTAGATAAATATATATTAGTTTTGTTAAAAAGGATGAATTCACATTTATATGCTTGTGCTAAGGGTAAAATAGGAGAAGGTGCATCTAGAATTGCATTCACAATTTCACACATACACATTAAACATAGAACTACATTCAAGTTTGAGCCCTATTTAGAGTATTATAAATGTAGATAAGTTATTTTTTAGTGAAAAACAATTATCCAACATTAATATAACTTATTCCATTACACTCTTTAACCCTATTATTTGATATTGAATTAGCTTGTGTATGAACTAGGGTTTCACATTGAAGGTATATTTGTGTGATATTATAGAAGTGGTAGTGTATCAAAATTCTTAATGAACATAGGTGTAGGTTCTATTTTATTCATAATTTTATCACTTTCATAATAAATAAGTCTACAATCATCGAACAATGCTAACATATGTAGTTGTCTAAGGAGTGTGGACATGTTAAAAAATAGGCACAAACTCTGCTATCAAACTGACATGATCACAAACATGTGTTAAGGTGTTTTAAATTATTTTACCCAATATCTAACTTGAATAATATAATTATCCAAGATAATTTATATTCTTCATATAGTTTTCCAAAAACAAGATATTACTATATTTAACATGTTCTAATCAAAACTATTGGTAAATTGTATATATTTAACATTCTAATTTACTCAATATTTTTATGCTTATTAGGTTCACACATTAAAAAATAAGGTAATACATAATTTTGGACCTTTTATTTACTTGAAAATTGATTTTTTGATTTTTGTTTTAAGGTTTCAACTGAATTCATGATTCCCATACACTATGACAAATCTAATTATCCTTTCTAGGATTTGATTGAGTGATAATCTATGATTTATCTTTGATCTAAGAATTTTGTATTTGATTGATGATTTACATGTACAATTTTTTTATTCTATTTATCTTTAGTTTATTTATCTTTCTTTTCTTCCTTTCTCGAATTGTGATCTAGTAGTTACAAGAATCATAGGAGTTGTTCTAGGCAACACTTTCATCATTTTTACCTTATCCATGGTGTTAGTGGTAGTATACAAATAATAAATCCATTATACATCACTATATGCATACCTTAGCTTCCATGAACCCAATAAGTATAACATAAGTGTAGAGGGTTTTGATTTATAACTATCAGAATCCTTCAACCATTCAATTTTGTAGTGCATTGGTAAGTGGTTAACCCTATAAATTTACTCTTAGAGATGAGATAGTGTGACTAAAACACAGTGGAATCCTCCATATTCAATAACTTTTTTGGGAATTTTTCATTATTTATAGGGGGATAAATATATCATAGATCCTAAAATTTAGATACACCCAACCTAGCCACACCTATTGATATCCTTTATTTATTGTTTTGATTGATTATTTATTAGCAGTAGGCTTGGTGTTTATTTTGTTCACTTTATTTGGGTTTAAAAACTACAATATAGATAATAAATATGAAACCCCTAATAGTGATCATCATATGGATTTCCTCCTCTATAATAATGTTATACCTTATGATTATGATAATGAATGAACTAATGATCACACTTGTAGAATTATTAATGCTACTTATATATATTAGGAATGCAACTCTAATATAAATAGTTAGATTATTAATATGATTATAATAATGAAAATAAATAGGATTGGTAGGATAGTAAAAATTATAACAAAGAGGCAAATGAGAATACTAATTCAAAAATTGAAACACCACATTTCCATATTTCTCCCTTTCATTCCTCTTTTCATCATAAATTAGGGGAAAAAGAACATACTAATATTGAATATCTTTTTTTGAATAGCCTTAGATGTAATGATCAAATAATCCTAACATATTTTTTGAAAAAAATGTTAGGGAAAAGCTCTATTATGATACTTAATTCTTTTAAAAATAGGTTTTTTTCTTGATTGATGACAAGTCCAAATGGCCAATCAGGTGGGAAGGTGGATTCAAAGGCAATTGAGGTTAGCACTAATGGGTCATTATTAGGGGATGATAACCCAATGATTGTGTGTATGGATGTTGATGGAAAATGTTAGGTTAATTATTAAAGGGAGGATAAGTAAGGTATTTTTAAGGGGGAGTACCAAAGGCTATCGAGGGTTTTATTTAAGATCCATAGTACTCAACTTGGACAAATAGAGGTATTGAGTTTAAGAACTAAGGTAGGGGTTGTGAAATTAGAGGTAATGACAAATAGTTAAGTTGTGAATTTAGAAATGGGGTAATAAGGAGTGGAAATATTATGGTAGATGACCCTTAATACTATCATAAAGTAGGTAGGAATGGTGAATGATGTAATGAGTATTTTATTATTAGAAAAAGTGGTAGGGGGCAAGGGAAAATCCTTCACAAAAGTGGCATCCATATCAGTTATATTTGCCAATAGGGTTGATAAACCTCTAAGGGATGTGGAGATTAATTGATTGATTTCATTTGGTGATGATATTATTGAGGAATTTATAAAAAAAAAGATTGGTTTGCTTCTAGGGACCTCATCTATAGGTTCAATCACTATTGGCCTAGCCACTGGCACTGCATTATTGGGTTTCAGATAAGTGGTAAGATTTCATGGAGGATAGCTTAGAGATTTATCCATGTGCGAGGGGGTTATTTATTTTTGTTTTTTATTATTTGGAGGATCACACCATGGTGTTATAGGATAAGACTTGGATATAGGATCAACATATTAATTTCATGAAGCCTTGGTTTCCTACCTTCAATACTCTTTTAGAAACCCTAACTACCAAACATTTATGGGTTTATTTATTGCACTTACCATTATGATTTTTTGTGGTGTCATACCTATAGAGAATTATAAATTAATTGGGTGAACTAATGGATATTTATGACTCTACACTAGTTTTCACCATACTACCTTTGTTTATATTTTGGTTGGGCTAAATACTTCTCAAGATTTGCGAGCCACTATTAAATGAAAACTAAAGACCGATATTATATTCAAGCCCTATATTATGAGGGAATCCCTTTTATATGTAGTAGGTGTTTTGAAATTGGACATCTATCCAAAAATTACCAAATATACAAGAGAAATATAGTAGCATCATAATGGAAGGATGCTCTTCTTGCCCATCTTACCATATTTACAACCATTACTCTAGTATCATAAGCATGCAAAGATAAATTTGAGGAGGTGCTTCATAATTTGGCCCCTATCAAGCTTGTTGAATAGATAGTAAAAGGGGGAGGAAATATATGTCATACAAGTGAAATTAAACTAGTGGGATCATTAGAGTGGATGCATAAATTTAACATAAAAGAGAGGAATGGAGGTGGTTAGGAAAAATAAGAAGGGGATTTGGCCTTTAAACCAATGTTTATAAAACTATGATCTTGCAGCAAAAAGGGTGAAGGAAGATCATTGGTAAAATATGATAGAACCATTCTTTGGTAATAGATTTTTTGGTTTATACCTTGTCGATTGTGGGGTTTGGTTTTATTTGGGTGATTTATTTGTTTATGGTTTTTTCTTATGCTTTGTTTTGGTCCTAGGTTTTTTTAGTCTTTTTATAACTCTCAATTTTATGTTCTAATAAAAACTGTGTGAGACTTGTCAACCCTCAATCACCTATAAAAAATAATGAATATATTTTCTCCATTAATCTATCACAAGAATAAAAATGTGAAGAATAAAACATTAATACACCTTGTTTACCTTTGGTTCTACACCAAACCCCACTAATCATTATAAAATAAAAATGCACAATTGTCGTAAAGAAATTATAAATAATATGAATGAGGATGTTATTCCTTATCTTTATTTATAAAAGGTAGATGATATAAATTAAAATGAACTTTCTCATTCTCCTCTTGACTTATATAATGATATACAAGATTGCAATAGTGTTTCTTCTCCCATGGAAATGACAAATAATGTTAAAAAATACCATGATACATTTTCCCTTTCTCTTGAAACACCAAATGATGAAAATGAATGTGATGTCTATTTTATATACAAAATAAATTATGATACCATTACTCAAGATTCACAAAATCATGATAATTTAATATTATGAAAATATTCTTAATTAAGTCATAAAATAACCATAGAATTTTATTCCCATGATAGAAAAACTTGTGATTTATCTCACTCTTCTCTTAAGATAAAATTATCCAATAAGACACAATGTGATGGCTTTCCTTCTTTAAAAACTCAATGTAATTAAAATACTATGATATGCAATGATTCTAAAGAATGTCCCAATTTTGTCTCACAATGAAATCCAAATCCAAGCAATGATATTAGTAATTACTCCATAGTAACTATTGACTAATTTTACCCCTAGGTCAAAATTAGTCAACCCACCTACAAGTTAAAACTTTCATAGGGTCTCCTAGGTTGGAAATTGATCCACTATGGTCTTCAATGAGGTCACATACTATGTTTTATCTTGTTCACACTTGTTCATTTGTCCTTAATGTCATTTTATGTCATTTTGGGTCATTTTAGTGAAGTTTTATAGTTTTCCACTAAGGAAAAGTGTGTCAAAGTGAAATATAACATACCATGTGTCAGATGAGTGTTAGGGAACTATTTGAAACTGACATGTTGTAGGTTCAATATTAAAATAAAGAATATCACTTGAAAGAAGAGGAGTTTCAGTTGTTGTATGATCTGCATAATAGTTTTATCATGTGTGACTAATGAAAGAGTGTACCTTCTAATCCCACAAGTGATATTTAGGATTAAGAATATTTCATAGGTTTTAATTTATAAAAAAATAATCTCTCTCTCTCTCATCATTCTCTTGGGTAGGTCAAAGAGGTCAACCAATTTATAGTTGGTACAGATAGGAGAAGCATATTTAAGGTGAATGCACGTGGGGGATGAAAAGATTCTCTATGTACTCCCATTTCATGGTCATAGTTAAAATAATGGTGGTATGTACTCTATGAACAATATCTAAGATTGTTAGCATCTCAAAATTACTTGCATAACCCTAATGGCTTCGGTTTCCTCATCTATTTGCATTGATCTATGTGAATTGAGTGATGTATGTAGGTTGGAATAGTTTATTCTTCATTTCCATGTTATTTTCAACTCATTTGTCATGTGTGAATATGAATGGATAGGAAAAAACACCTACTTACAATTTAATGAAGTCTATAAAAAGAATTGTGCTAGAACAGTGCTTCATCAGTTGTAAATTCTAACTTACTGTGAATGTCTTTAGGTCAAAGTAATGCATTGATATTTAACCCCTCATGGCATGGTGATTAGTTATTCACTAAAGGTTTAGTATTAAGAAGATCTTGTGGGAGTGCAAAGTCTAAGATACAAGCATAGTCAAGTAATCTTGAAACAATCACCTACATGATTGTGTAAGATTGTTTAAACAATGGTTGGTAAGAGATGTGAACTTCATGATAGAGATTTTCATTGTTTAAAATTAGTTTAAAGGTATAAAATACTTGAACACAACCAAGATTGCACTCAAACCCTTCATTAAATTTTTTTAGAGGTGCATATTTATAAAAGTGGTAGAGTGGGAGCATTTATCTTATTTTGTCTAAAAAATGATCTTGTCATACATAGTACCATCTTATGATGAGGATATATGAAGTTTGTGTCAGTCTAATGACTCCCTTCTTATAGTTTAAGGCATATAATTAACATACCAATTAAAATATGAGGTTTTTTGGTTGAAAAAGAAGTTTATTTAATGGTTTAAACTCAATCAAGTCTCTAATAAGGATATTCAGCAAAACACAATGCTTTTGAGCCCAAATGAACATGTATTTTACAACTGACCTATGGTCTATTATTGGTGATAGAGAGATGAGAGCATAATATACAAGCATAAGATGAGTTCATTCAAGTGTTAAATGGCCTAAATACCTAAGATAAAAGTAAGGGTATGGAACATAGTAGTCAAACATGAATATATACCTCCCTAATTACCATCTAGATGTGACAATCAAAATAGTCTGTAGAATTGTTCAAACTAATGGGGAGAAGCTAGTTTGGAGGGTTGAGAGAGGTATAAGGTGGAAAATAATATTGAATACATCCTTAGAGTTGATGAAATAACATTATAATTTGATTATTATAGAGATTAAAATAGGGTAAATGTGGTAGATACGTTTCTAACCTTACACTTAATCATCTATGGATTACCATAGTACTTAGGCATAAAATCTAGTCTTGAGGGTTTGCAGTGTATAGGAATATTAGAGAATGATAAAACATAGAAAATTGATGTAGATCATAAAAATGACTCAAAATAAACTTTAATAATCTCACTTTATTCACACCAATAGGGGAGATTCTCTCTATTCTATCTTAGACCAGAGGTACTCCTTGAGTAACATAGTCTATAAACATGGTGTATGTATGTTGAAAGGATGGATGAAAAGTATTAAAATAATTATAGGATGTTGTATATGGTTTAAATTAAGGTTAAAAATTACAAATAAGTATCTAAAGTCACTATAAACCACTTAGTGATGATCATATGCCCATAAGCATAGTCTAGGCCTATTAGGCCTAAAATTGGACATGAACCCTAGTGGTGCTTAACTTCACTTATATGACTAAATGAGATTTATAAGACATGAGAGATAATTAGAGGGAGAGTTTATGACATATTATACTCATATTTTTGTAGAGATTAACACAGGAGTGGTATTTTTGGCTTAATTCTATCTCAGACCTACTCAGACTGCATAGAATAAGCTCGAGAGCCAATTCCATCTGTTCATATCTATACAGATGAGATGCATGGTGACTTAATAAATTAGGGTTAGATAAGGATGGAATATAATCTGAATTTGTGTAATTTTTTCTAAGTTTGGATGTCTAACCTTTATGAATCATCATTAAGAACCAAAACCTCCTAAAACCCTTCTAAAACCCTTATATGAACCTGATGGAGAAAATATGGAGAATTATGATTGTAAAAATGATAAAATGGCCTTGAAAGTGTTTTAGACCTGATTATAAATATCTCAAGATCCTCACCACTCAGATATTTCATACTATCTCTTATATGGACAAAACTAATACTAAGTTTCTTGTAGGATTTGATTTGTTCTACAGATGCAGAAGGGAATTTTTTTAATGAAAGTAATTATAAGAGGTGTGTATGGAATTTGTATAACTACCCATACTCATCTATCACCTTAGTTAATCATGAAAAATCCTCTTCTTAGTTGGTCACAATAGGCAATCCTAAACAAGATAGTGAGAATGAATATGACTACCTAGTGTGAAAATGGAAAGTGTGTGTCCTAAATATTTTGAGGTATATTTGATAGACCAGAGGACAAGGAGACCTAAATGAGTTATAAAAAACTTATACAGTGAGTATCCTTGAATATTTATAGTCCACCTAAGTGACAAGTGTAAACTTTGAGGCCTAAAAAGCTAATAAGTGGTTGCTAGAGAGTGAATGACAAGTAACAGAGAAGAGGCTATTAGTTATGAAAGGTATAAGGATATTCACAATATGTTTCACCTTCTCAGAATATAATACATATGCCAATGAATTATATGGTAGTTTTGGATAGTCAAGTGAAATAATCATCAAGAAAATAGTTTCAAGAAGGATAGTGAAGAGTCTCTATGCCAACTTGAGGGAGAATAATAAACTTCAGGTGGACACATGTCTAATAGGTATTCATGACCTATTTTTCACTTTATCCTCTTACATTATAACTAGTTTCCAAGTATTGACACTTGACATTGTGACCTTTCCACTTCTCTTCTTATCTCTCCTCTCTTATGTTCTATATATGCAAGCTATTTTGGCATTTGTATCTAGTACACACCTAGTATGGAGAAGCCCTACTAGTTTGAAATTTGTTTTGCCTTAGAATGAAGTTTTGAATTTGATTTTGTCTCTAAAACTCACCTAATCATGTAAATTAGTGTATTTGGATATTTTTTTAAATTTTTTTGATTCAATTTAAAGGGGTTATTTTTTTGAACTAGGGTCCTTTGACCCTAGGAGAAGTACAAATACAAAAATAAAAATAGGCTAAGCAAGCATAGGAAGAAAAAAAGATCAAACATATAAAGAAACATCTAAAAAATAATAAAATATCCAAAAAAAAGCAAAGATCAAATCTAAATCTAAGCTACTAGACACATCCTCTAAATAGGATTTCATATTCTTGAGGTCTGCAACAACAAATTTTCATGAGCCATAACATATTGAGATCCACTTCTCTATCCCTTTTTCCCTTCCCTTTGCTTGTAAAAATGGGATCAAATAGATCTTTGAGATGATCCCATAAGTTTTCAACATTATGTACACCTTCATACATTGCATCTTTACTACAATTAACTAAGAATCTAATTTTATTATGAAGGTTTTCATTAACTTGTTATAACAACTCCATTTTGAAAGCTAGACCCTAAATTTGATTGTCTTCCTCCTTAGATGACAATATTTGTGTCATCCTTATGTTTTCCTAATATAACACATTCAATTTATATTTAGCTTTATGATCTCATGCATAAACCACCGCATAATAGTTTTTTGGAGGTCAAATTCTTCCACAATTTTGTTTGAACTCTCCTTGCCTTTGAGAAATGTAACCAAATTGTTGAAAGCCATATTTTAATCCTTCTAGTTTAGAAAAGTCTCCTCTTTCTTTGGGTGGGTATCCCTAGGCTCTCCAATCCCCTTCTCCTTGTCTATTTCACTCAGATCCTAGTCAGGTTTGCTTCCTAGCTCCACTTCCTTCTGATACTCCCCCATAACCTCACTATCCTTTTCAATATCAATGAAAGTCTCCATTTAACTATTGTTATGAAAATCTTAAGGAGACTAGTTCCATTATTTCCCTTGTTTCCCTTGGCTAGGCCCTATAGACTTCAAATCACTTCAGAGTATTTTATTTATATTATCCTAATGATTTTTATTCTTTTCATCCTCCTTCACACTAACATTTTTAATAGATTTTTTTTATCATTCCCAGAGACCCTGTTCAGACTCCTAAGATTATTTATGCACATATTTTAAATTTTTATAATATCCATAGGCCCTTCCTCAGGATTTTGCTTCTAGGACTATGGAATATTAGACATGATTTGATTCATGACTTTGAAGTACTTTAAAATTAAGTGATGAATGTATTCTCCTTGCTTCCATTCTATTCTTGCATGTTTTGTGTGAATAATGCTCTCTTCTAATAGGTCTCAGGAAGTGTATGTGTTTTTTAAGTATGTTTTGAAGTGTGAGAGAGACTAATAGTGTCTAGTATTAGACCTTATTTTCACACACCTCTAGATATGCTTAGCAATATACCTCTATAAGAAACACTTATGCTAGAAGGACATAAAGTTGAGGTCAATTTAATAGTCTTATTTCTTAATGCAGATACAAGTATGTTGGTAGAATTATCCTTAATGTATCACCTCATTATCATAGGTTAATTTTAGTGTATTTATTCCCTTTTCACCCCCAATAATTATTGGTATAGTGTAGTGTGTGATCTTAAAAGATAAATCAAGGGAGCTATCCCTTTAACCTAGAGATTTACCTCTATTATAAGCAACCCACAGGCCTAGAGGTAATCCCATGTTAGCCAAATATTGGAGAGGCCTAAAAAACTTTCTCCAAGGATGAAATATTTGGTCATAATAGTTATAACACACCTGATGGGACCAAGGTCCAAAAGAGTGGAAGTATTGTTGGTGTGTTTTTCCTACTATTAGCTTTTAGAAGCATTCAGTAAAACACTAATGTGACTACAAATGCAATAATCTAGTTGTAAGAAGCCTAGGTAATTATTGTAAATGATTTTTTTTTATCATTTCTTGTGTTTCATTTGACTAATGAAATTGATATGGATAGATATGTTGAGAGTTACTACTACACACCTCCCTATCAACCTTGCTATTACCCATACTATGCTTCTCCATAACCCTATCAAAGTATTTATCAACCCTATGGTTAGCCCATCCTTTCTCCATATGGTCATGAAGCTATTGATCAACCTTATGAAGAAGCATATGAGGAAGGCTATCAAGAAGAGAATATTAAGGCTCTTGAAGAAAAATCCAAGCTCTTAAAAGGCAAATTTTTGGAAGAAGTCTTACCCAACATCCCTATCCATCCTATCAAACTCCTAGACAACCTTTTCAAGGTCCATTCTAAAAACTGCACTCGTATCCTTCTCCTAATCCAATTCCACCTCAATCTAAAACCTTGTTGACACTCATGAAAAATTTTATAAAATAAAAAATGTTGATGAAGAAATGGGATAAAGAGCTTGATGTCATCCCTATTCATTTCATAAAAAAAATGAGAAAGGTGGTTCAATTCCTTATGCATAAGTGGATATTTCTTGAAAAGGAACCTAATTATGTTATTAATGAAGATTTTAATGAAATGCGATGTTATATATAATGGTGGGTTGATAGGCTTGAAAGGTGGGAAAACATTTAAATTGAGAATCAAATTGTAGCTGTTGAAGGGCCTCAAGAAGATAATGAAGAAGGTGAAAATCTGGTTGAAGATAATTTCTATCCCTCCCATCCTCAAGAATTTTCTTATGTTCTATATCATCTCATGTTATTTATCCTCATGAATATATAATTCAATCTCAAAAATATCCTAATAACCTCAAAATTCCAACTTGGAACTAAGTAGTGAAGTCTTGGGAAAATAAGGATTAAGAGAGTAAAGACCAAGAAGTTGATGTCAAGGAAGAAATATTGTGTGTTCAAGCCTCATTTCCTTCCTTATCCTAAAGAATCCATAGCTTTTCCATCTTGGAGGTCTATCCAAGAAGAGTTTCAATTTTAAAAAGAAGCCTTGGTTGAGAAGTTGGATGATAAAGTTGTAGTTGATAATGAACTTCAAGATGATAATGAGAATGATGAGGTGCTTGTGAAAGAAAGTGAAGTGTCTGTAGCCCAACAAAACCTTATATCTCTCCAATATTTATTTCAAGTGCCTCCTTAAATCCCCATGACCATTCATGATCCCTACATCAAACTTACTACTCCCTCTCCAAAACATGAACCAATTCACCACCCTCTCACCTCATCCCCTCTTGAAGGATAACTCATTTTATGAGAGGAAAGCAAAGAAGAGCAAACCAAGTTTGTAACTAATCAGGAATATGACATAATTGTATATGAAGAAGAGTTCACTATAGGTACTCCCCTTAGTGAAGATAAGAAGAGATCCGCCTTTTTGAGTTAAGAAAGAAAAGATGTAGCTGTTCATAAAAAGTTTGATCAAGGTATGTGGTAGATCTATTTGCACATGTTTAATGAATATGAAGGTCTTAAGAATATAGTAATTCAAGGAGAGAAAAATAAGATTATTGAAGAGTAATTCAAGGTTATAATTAAACAAACATGTCTTGAGATACATGATGAAGCAATCTATTATGAATATGATATTCATGATCATGGTCAAGAAGATAACTTTTAAGAAAGTTGTGTTTTTTGAGGAGAAAGAGAGAAAATATGGTCGGTGACAATAGATTGAACTTATTGAATAGATTGAAGAGATTTTTAAGGTTGAAGTACAAGTTCACAATAATATAGAACAATATGTACTCATAACAGACAATGATTAAGATTGGATTGACTATACAAATTTACTTAAAGAGCTTGCAATTGGTAAGAAAATTGATCTCATTAAGAATACCATGGAACTCAAAAAAATATATTATATTGATCTATCATTTAGTCAAGTTACAACTGAGGGGTCTTATGAGAAAATTTAGGTTGTTGAAGTGTAAGAATAATTCATCATCATAGGTGATATGTTTCTAGTTACTATGATTAAATTGAAGATCATGCCAAGGAGATTAGAAAACATCAAGGAAATGAAGCTATCAAAGCCAATGCTCAAAAGGAAACATGATTCATAGATTTATTCATCTTATGGAACAAGATATGGTGAAAATTTTCCTTTTGATCTAGGAGGATAAAGTTGTTTTAGGTTAGTTTGTACATAGCCTAGTTTGCTTAAGTTGTGTGTGTTTTCCCTAAGTGTACATGTGAGCACATATGTGTTTGTTTTGTTGTCTTGTCTTGTGTGTTTGTTTAATTGTAATTTGGTGTGATTTATGGTACTTTCATAGGCATTTTAATGTCAAATGTGTTTCATATGTAACTCCATTTCCTAAGGATAGGATAAGGCTATTGGTCCTTAGCATAGAACGATTGTTACCCCTATGAAATTGCCTAAATGCTGACTAATTTTACCCCTAGGTCAAAATTAGTCAACCCCCATACAAGTTAAAAATTTCATAGGGTATAATAGGTTGGAAAGTGGTCCACCATGGTCTTAAATGAGATCACATACTATGTTTTATCTTGGTCACACTTATTCATTTGTCCTTAATGTCATTTTATGTCCTTTTGGGTCATTTTAGTGAAGTTGTATAGTTTTACACCAAGGAAAAGTGTGTCAAAGTGAAATATAATGTCACATGTGTGAGATGAGTGTCATATAATTATTTTAAACTGACATGTTGTAGGTTTAATGTTAAAATAAAAAATATCACTTGAAAAAAGAAAAGTTTTAGTTGTTTTATGGACTTCATAATAGTTTTGGCATGTGTGAATACTTTAGGAGTGTCCTTTAAGATCCCCACAATTCATATCCATGATCAAGAAGCTTTGATAGGTTCAAATTTTGTAAAAACTGATCTCTCTTCTCTCATCACTCTCTTGGGTAGGTCAAAGAGGTCAACCAGTTTGTAGTTGGTACAGACAAGACAAGCGATACAGAAAAGAGAAGCATAGTTAAGGTGAATGCACTTGGGGGATGAAAATAGTCCATATTTAATACCATTTCATGGTCATAGTTCCAAGAATGGTAGTCTATAGTCTATGAAAATATCTATGATTGTTAGCATCTTAAAATTGCCTACATATCCCTAATAGCTTCAGTTTCCTCATCTATTTGCATTGATATATGTGAATCAAGTGATGTATGATGGTTGATAGAGTATATGATTCATTTCCATGCTAGTTTCAAATCATTTGGCATGTATTAATGTGAATGGATAGGTAGAACCACATCCTTATGATTAAATTAAGTTTTTAGAATAATTTTTCCTAGAATAATGATTCATCAGTTACAAAATCTAACTTCTTATGAATGTATTTAGGTCAAGGTAATGCATTGGTATTCAATCCCTTAGGGCATGGTGATCAGTTCTCCACTAAATTTTTAGTCTCAATAAGATCATTATTGGTGTCCAAAGTCTAAGATACAATCATAATTAAGTAATCTTGAAACAATCACCTATAGGACTATGCAAGAATGTTTAAACAATGGTTGATAAGATATGTGAACTTCATGATAGAGCTTTGCAATATTTGAAATTGGTTTGAGGGTCTATAATATTTCAACACAACAAATACTACACTTAGACCCTTAATTGAAATTTTTAGAGGTGATTAATTATAAAAATTATAAAGTGGGAGAATTCAACTTATTTTATCCAAAAAAGGATCTTGACATACACAATGCCATCTTATGATGAGGATATATGAAGTTTGTGTCAGTCTAATGACTTCATTCTTGCAACCTAAGACCCAATAGTAAAATGATAATTCAAAGAGGAGGCTATTTAGTTGATAAATAATATGATTTAATGGTTCAAACTTAGTCAATTTTATATTGAGGATATTTAGTGAAACATAGTGCTTTTGAGCCCAAATGAACTTGTAGCTTATAAGTGACCTATGGTCTATTATTGGTGATATAGAGATGAGAGATAATTTATAGGCATACAATGAGTTAATTAAATTATGGAATGTCATAATGAAATTATATCAAAGTAAGGGTGTGGAACATAATAGTCAAACATGAATATACACCTCCTTAATTGTCACCTACAAGTGACATAGTCAAAATATTCTGTAGACTAGTTCAAACTAATGGAGAGAAGTTAGTTTGGAAGGTTGGTAGAGGTATAAGGTGGAAAACCATAATGAATACATCCTTATATTTAATTAAATAAATTTTTTATGTGATTCTCAAAGGGAATAAAATAGGGTAAAGGTGGTAGATAGGTTTCTAACCTTACATTGATCATCTATGGATTACCACAGTACTTAAGTATAAAATCTAGTCTTGAGGGTTTGTACTATATAAGGATATTAAAGAATGATAAAAACTTGAAAATTGGTATAGAGAATAAAAATTACCCAAAAAAACCCTCCATAGTCTCACTTTAATCATACCAATAGGGGAGATGCTTTCTATTCTATCTCAGACTAGAGGCACTCCCTGAGCAACATAGTCTACAAACATGGTGTATGAATGTTGAAAGGATGGATGGAAAGTATTGGAATCATTGTAAGATGTTTTATGTAGATTAAATGAAGGTTAAAAATTAAAAATAAGTACCTAAATTCACTATATACTACTCAGTGTTGGTCATATGCCCAAAAGCACAGTCTAGGCCTATTAGGCCTAAAAATGGACATGAACCCGATTGGTGCTTAACTTCACTTATAATAATACATGACATTTATAAGACATGAGATATAATTTATTGGAGATTTGAGGATATATTAGTCTCATTTTTTTTTAGAGATCAACACAGGAGTGGTCTTTTTGGCTTAATTCTATCTCAAACCTACTTAGAATGCATAGAAGAAGCTCAAGAGCCAATTTCATCTACTCATATCTATAAAAATGAGCTTCATGGTGCCTCAATAACTTAGGGGTAGATGAAGAGGGACCTATACTCCAAATTTTTGGAATTGGTTCTAAGGTTGGATGTTTAACCTTTATGAATCATCAAGAATGAAAACCACCTAAAACCCTTGTATGAATCCAATGGAGAAAATATGGAGAATTATGAATCTAAAAGTGGTAAAATGGACTTGAAAGTGATTTGGACCTGATTATCACTCTCCTAGTCTCCTTTCCACTTAGATATTTTATACTGTCTCTTATATAGATAAGCCTAATACTAAGTTTTATACAAGATTTGAGTTCTTATAAAGGTAAAAAAGGGAATTATTGAATGAAATTCATTGTAAGAGTTGTGTAGGCACTTTTTATAAATCCAAATACTCAACTCTCACCTTATTTAATCATGAAAACTCCTATGCTCAGTTGGTCACTATAGGCAATCCTAAACAAGATAGTGAGAATGAACATAACTGCCTAGTGTGAAGATGAAAAGTGCATGTCTTAAAATTTTTGAGGTCTATTTGATAGACCAGAGAAAAAATATACCTGAATGAGTTATTTAACACTTCTAAAATGAGTCACCTTGAAAAGGTATAGGACACCTAAGTTACAAGTGTAGGTTTTGAGGCCTATAAAGCTAATGAATAACTACTAGAGAGTGAATGGCAAGTAACAAAGAGGAGGCTATCATTTATGGAAGGTATAAGGACTATCACAATATTTTTTCACATTCTCAAACCATAATACATGTGGAAATGAATTATATGTTAGTTTTGGACAATTAAGTGAACTCATCATCAAGTAAATAGTTTCAAGAAGGATAATGACTAGTGTATATGCCAAATTGAGGGAGAATGATGAATTTTAAGTAAACACATGTCTAAGATGTATTCATGAGCTATTTTACATGTCATAATATTACATTTTAAATATTTTTCAAGTCTTGAAACTTGGCCTTATGACCCTTCCACTTATATTCTTCTCTCTCCTCTCCTATGCTCTATATATGCAAGCCATTTTGGCATTTGTATCTAGTACACACCTAATATGGAGAAACCCTATTGGTTTGACATATTTTTTGACTTATAATGAATTTGAAATAAATTTGAGTTTGTCTCTACAACTCTCACCTAAGTATGTCAAGTAGTGTATTTTGATGTTAAGTGATGATTGTCTTCTCCTTGCTTCCATTCAACTCTTGCATGTTTTGTGTGAATAATGCTCTCTTCTAACATGTCTCATGGAATGTATATGTTTTTTAAGTATGTTTTGAAGTGTGAGAGAGAATATTAGTTTCTAGTATCAGAGATTCTTTTACCCACCTCTGGATATGCTTATCAATCTACCTCTATGAGAAACACTTATACTAGAAGGACATAGAGTTGAGGTTAGTTTTAATAGTCTTATTTCTTAATATAGATGCAAGTATGTTGGTAGAATTATCCTTGGTGTATCACCTCATTATCACAGGTTAATTTAAGTTTACTTCTTCCCTTTTCACCATTAATAGTGATTAGTATAGTGTAGTGTGTGATCCTAAAAGATAAAACAAGGAAGCTAGCCCTTTAACCTAGAGGTTTACCTCTGCTATAGGCAACCCATAGGCCTAGAGGTAATCCCATGTTAGCCAAATATTGGAGATGCCTAAACAACCTTATCCAAGGGTGCAATATTTGGTCATAATAGTAACAATTTTTAAAGTATGTGGTGAATTAAAACCCATGAGTGAGCCTTTCTAAACAATTAATAACCATACGGGTCATATTGTGTCCACGATACATGTTATTGCTGACTCCCAAATACAAGTACTTGATGTCAAATTTAAAACTAGATCATGGTGTGCCAATATTAAAGATAATGTGATTTTAGGAGAATGCCTTACAAGAGCTATATGTGAATATCTATATCTAAAGGATTATTTTATGCACACATTCCCATGTTTTAATGGTTATAGAGATAATTATATTCATTTAACTCAATAAACACTTTAACTTGGAGAATTGAGTAATGATGGATGCGTTATACTAAAATATTTACATATAATCCTCACAAGAGATGCATCAAATTTGTTTTACAATCTACCTAGTGGCTCCTTACCTATTTTCAAGAGATCTTAATATTTGTTCCTATCATATTATCACAAATGGTGCCTAAAGTCACATTGGAACATCTATATTTTTTTCCAAAATGTCCATGATGAGATTATTTAAGATTACATTTTATGATTTGATGCTAATTTTCATTATTTAACTTATCAACCATTGGTTTTAAAAAATAAATCAATATTTAGTAGGGGTACTTTGTCTCCAATAAAAGAAAGATTCATGCATAATATTTATACTTATTTTTTAGAATTTATACATGGATATGTTAAAATATGCATGCAATTTTAATTTTTCAACACATAAGGTTACTAATGAAAATATATCATAGTCATATTTTTTAGGAACCCAAGGAAGCACCATTGATTACCATGCACAAGCAACTTAAATATGCGGAATTAACCAGAAGTAACAAGTAACTAGAAATCAGAAACAACACAAAATATGAGAGACAATACAATATGTATTAATACTCATCCAAAAAAGAATACAATAAAGAAGATGCCACTTCTTCACACCTCTTAGAGGCTTCCCACACCTCAAGTGTATAGTAATTCTTTCCTCAAAGCTCTCTCTCTTATGGTCCCAACACACAACTCAAACACAGAGTTGGTGTTCACCTCCAACTAGTCAGTATCCACTACTGCCACTACACAAGTGCTCCACACACTCCAAGTACTCAACATACTCCAAGTAGATCTCCCCTAAACTTGCAACAACCTACAACTCAAACGATCTTACTTATGGAAGGAACTACCTTGCCTTCTTCTTTGCTCTCCAACTGAGTACACACTGTGCTCTAAGTAGATCCCACCTGATCTTGCTCCCTATTGTGTTGCTGTCACCTTAATTCTACTACCACTTGTAGATCAACCTGGTTTTGCACACCTGCAAACCTAGACCTTGCACACACATACACCTAAAGATCAATGATCTTACTTACCATATAGATCTCCAAACGTGGCCTTGCTCCCCTGCTGACCAAGATCCTACATACATGAAGAATCCTTCTGATTCTCCAAACCAGCACCCACACTTGGTACTATGGCACTAGGAGGAACACACCATGCTCTCTTTACACACAGAAGGAGATAATATTTTCTCTCTTACTCTCTAGCACAAATTACAATAAAACCCATGAGTCCATTATATAGATCTCATGTAAACAATAATTAGACACCTAATTACAATAATTAGATCCACAGCTTCAAGTCTCAAATTGGCTCTTAACATGCAAATAATCAGTTTGTTAACAAACTATTCATGCAACTGACAGTTCCAGAACCACACAGGTGACCAACGTTGGTCCCTGTCTGCCTGGAGGTGACCAACATCAGCCGACTCCTATCGACGTCAGTTGCATTCCTATCCACCACTGGCTGATGTCAGTCAGAGTAATCGATGCCGGTGACTGTGACACTCAGCAACCTCTCAGAAACCTCCTTCCCTATTTGCATCAGTGAAGCTTTTAGCGCCACAACCTAACAATCTCCCACTTGGAGATAAACAACTACACTATACCTGTACCTGTACCCCATCTAATCTGTTTCTTGGCTTGTATCCCTCTTCAAGATAAATCTTGAAGATGAACCACCACACAACCTATGGTGCACCTCTTGTCATCTAAGTAACCTACCACATCCGAACCTAAAAACCCATGTAGTGAAGTCTTGACCCTGCATAACATGTATACCTACTACTGGTCCCTCTCAAATACCTGAGAACCCACTTCCCTGAATTGGCTCCTAACTCTCTAACAGCTCCCACTATTGGGAAAACCTCAGGACTATACCAGACCTCATGTGATTTTAGACACTGAACTATCTAGCCCTTGGTGTGCTCCAGTTATGCATCCTACGTATTGAACCTCACTAACACCTGATTCACATTAGCTCCTATTGGAGACAAAATCAACCTGTGATCTTCCATGTCTCTCATGCCAAAGAATTTTGCTGCTCTAAATTCCTCATGACATGCCACTAAACTAACCTTACCCTTAGCTCAAAAAAACCTTGTATGTTTGAAACTTCAACATGCATACCATCCACATACAGTAACAAGATAATGTTGCAATCATCATCCACCTGGTAAGACAAACATAATGGTTACACTGACATTGACTAAAGCCCTGCTTTGTCATCCACCTATCAAAACTTGTACCACTGTCCTACAGATTTCTCAAGACCATATGACCTAGCCTTCCGTCTCATGTGTCCATTCTCTCTATTCTTTAACTAAGGTATCCATTTGTCTCAATGCTTTCATACCAGTTGGCAACCTTACCAAATCTCCTGTTTGGTTCTGCATCCTAATCATGCCATGCTCCCACTATTTCCTAGATCTTTCCTGCTCTATAGTGAGAAATGAGTATAAAGAAGAGGAATAACAAATTTGAGGCTTACTTACCACTTTTAGTCCTCCATATGGGCATTTGAGACTCCATGACAACTTTCTGTCTGCCCAAAATCTGTTATAGTGATCGACCTCAATCACCACACAATCTGCATCCAACTGACATCGATTCCCATGCGACTATCCTTATCGACATCAGTTTTTTGATTGATGTTGGTCTTACCTAGTCACCAACATTAGTTCTTTGACTAATGTTAGCAGCCACCCTACCTGATACCACCAGTTTTGGTCTGCACATGACCGACATTGGCACCTGTCTGTTTGACACCGGTTCCCCTTGATCGATGCCAGTAACTATGTTCGCCTGTGAGTGATGAAGTTTTACCTGCAATCTCTCCATGGATCAAAACCCTATACAAACCACCCTACTTAGAGATGTCCAGCCTTCCCCACTGATCTCTATCTGTCATCTCCTCCAGAAACACCAAGGCTTTCCAGTTCTTAAGTCTGTCAAACACATCTATCTTTCGCTTAAGAACATGCATCTCCTTCTTGCTCATGTGACCAATCCTACAAAGCCACATCTTCGCAACAGAAGAAGAATCAGTAATATAAGTAGATAGATAAAGGATACCTACTTTATTACCACCAGATAATTCAAGTACATCTGCTGTGAGAGTTCTTGTGCATCTCTCATCACCCAACTTTCTTGAAGAAATTAGCCGCATCTTTAAGATTGGGACCTACATGACCTCCTTCAACACCCATGTGTTGGTCGCCTACAATTTCAGCTTCACTTCCCCTTTGCCAATTCTTTGGCAAGGCACACCAGCCCCTAAATAAATCTTTCCAAAGTCTCCAAAGACCTTAACATAGAAAAATACTCTATTTAGAGCTGCATGGAAAGAGGCAAAAGAATCTATAAAACAAGACTCTACTTTATCCAAGAAACATCCGAGAGCATCCTATGCAACAACACCTGCAACATCTACTTCTTCAGTTCTTTCATGCTGATCTCCTACCAACCAACAATATTTTTTTAGCTGCTCTTTCTTTCCATAAGAACGTAATTGACCATTCGTGATTTTTAATTCCTCCATTCTTAGTATACTTTCTTCTGCCGTTGCTATACTCCCACTCAATCAGAAACCCTTGAGAGTGACCTATAACCAAACACAAACTTGCTCCCTACAACCTGGCTCTGATACCACTGTTAGGAACCCAAGGAAGCACCATTGATTACCATGCACAAGCAAATTAAATATGCAGAATTAACCAAGAGTAACAAGCAACTAAAAATTAGAAACAACACAGAATATGAGAGACAATACAATGTATTAATACTCATCTAGAAAAGAATACAATAAAGAAGATGCCACTTCTTCACACCTCTTAGAGGCTTCCCACACCTCAAGTGTACAATAATTCTTTCCTCAAAGCTCTCTCTCTTATGATCCCAACACACAACTCAAACATAGAGTTGGTGTTCACCTCCAACCAGTCAGTATCCACTACTACCAGTACACAAGTGTTCCACGCACTCCACAAGTGCTCCACGCACTCCAAGTACTCAATGTACTCTAAGTAGATCTCCCTTGAACTTGCAATAACCTACAACTCAAATGATCTTACTTATGGAAGGAACTACCTTGCCTTCCTCTTTGATCTCTAACTGAGTACACACCGTACTCCAAGTAGATCCCACCAGATCTTGCTCCTTGTTGTGTTGCTGTCACCTTGATTCTGCTGCCACCTACAGATCAACTTGGTTCTGCACACCTATAAACCTAGACCTTACACACACATACACTTATAGATCAATGATCTTACTTACCATGTAGATATCCAAACGTGGCCTTGCACACCTGATGACCAAGATCCTACATACATGAAGAATCCTTTTGATTCTCCAAACCAGCACCCATTCTTAGTACTGTGGCACTAGGAGGAACACACCATGCTCTCTTCACACATAAAAGGAGCTAATATTTTCTCTCTTACTCTCTAGCACAAATTACAATACAGCCCATGAGTCCATTATATAGATCTCATGCAAACAATAATTAGACACCTCATTACAATAATTAGATCCGTAGCTTCAAGTCTAAAATTGGCTCTTAACATGAAAACAATCGGTTCGTTAACAAACTATTCATGTAACTGACAGTTTTGAAACTGCATAGGCGACTGATGTCAGTCCCTATTTGCCTGGAGGTGACCGACATCGGCCGACTCCTACCAACGTCAGTTGCATTCCTGTCCACCACTAGCCAATGTCGATCGGCCTAACCGACGCCGGTGACTGTGACACTCAACAACCTCTCAGCAACCTCCTTCCCTGTTTGCATCAGTGAAGCTTTTAGCTCCACAACCTAACAATATTCACCAAAGAAGGAAACTACTCATAAGATGGTGGAATCATATTAAGCCTATACTGAAGAAAAGATCCAAATTACAATGTCTTGTAATAATGATGAATCAATGGAATTATAATTAAGAAAGATAAAGTTAGGGTGCGTAATACATGGAAATAATAATTCTAAAACACATTGCCTCACATGAATAAATATACTTTCAATAGGATGAAATATCTTAAGTTTGACCGTTTCAAAGGTTTACCACATGATGTTTTATGTACATTTTTGGATAATAAGTTAATCAATATCCTTCCTAATTACTATTATCATCCTCATCATCTTGAGAAAATAAATGATAAAATATTTTTTCACTTATCATAATATTAATAGACATAGAGATAGTGATTTTTATGCATTGCAACAAAATATTACATAACTTATGGATAAATGTATTATTGCATATGGGAATGTGGAAAACTAGACAAAAAAAATCCACTTCTTCATCTTCTTTGATATCTCCTTATATGAATATAAATAAATTAAAGAACATTTATAATAAGGAACCAATGGTCATTTGATTTCCTGTTAAAATTGACATAAAGAAGATATTATTTTAGATAAAATGCAAGAAAATAAAAATTGAACAATATAATTATTTAAGAGTATGGGATATAGTGATAAATATTTTAAATATACACATGGGTATGATATGGGACATATTATTTTATCGATCACTTTGGGACTCAAAATGTTGAATACACTATTGATTGTACAATGCACTATTATGTGAAAATATAATTTTAGGATAGCCATGCTTACAAAAAAAATGAATAAATATAGTACCAGTTTATCTTTTACTTTTGAGGGTGGTTTATTAACATTATAAATAAATATAAAAAGCATTAATAAAATGACAATTTTTAACAATGTAACATTTCATCTATAATAATGTAACATTTCACCTTACATAAACATTGGTAACAATACAAAAGGACCAAGATTTGGATCAAATATATAAAAAATTAATGCATAAGTCATATAATTTAAAAGATTATCAGTGATATCAATTAAAAGTATCATAGGTAACCAATACAGGTGCGACTCTATCTAAGAATAAAGAGCCAAAGATTCAGTATCAAATTTTTTCTATAAATGACAATAGGTATGGTGAGTTATTTTTTATTTCAACTAGGGTGGTCAAATCATTCTAATATTCTTATTTTTTAAAATTTTACACATGTCACAAATTAAAAAATATATCACTAACACATTGTTACAATACAAAAACACAAAAAAATGTCAAGGTATTAAGTAATAATGCAATCACATGATTCCAACTATAAAATGCAACAAATCTTAAAAAAAATTTAAATATTGATTTCACATAAGCAAAATATAAGAAATAACACTAAAAATTACATATATAAATCAAATGTTTAGCCACACAAGGTTTTCATCGGTTACCATCACACCTAGGAGCTCTAATAAATTGGCTCCATATGACTGGTGATAGGGGAACATCTTGTCTAATACCTAATTATAATGAAACACATCAAACTAAATTTACTCATAAACATCAGGCCAATTATCATTAAACCAAAAATTAACATGAATTAGACTCAACTACAATCTATCCTCAACCCACCTTACAAACTTGTGTAAGTTTTTTGTATAATAGAATCCATTGATAGTTGATCTAGAATGCATCGACACTCAATGGCCCCAATCTACATAAATGTTTTACTACTAAACCATCTTTACACAAACATTTTTAGATGTTATAAATCACCATAGGGAATACCTACAAGATGTATCATATCAATGTGCTTGTATGCCTAGTAGTGCAATAATTTTGTTGATCTCAATCCACCATCAAAACCATCACAAGTAAATCAATGTAGGTCCCTATAATAATGAGCCAACATCATCCTCCCATAGCAATACATAGTATTTTACTCCTCAATATCTTGGATAAATTGATGTATCATGTATTAAATATACACTTCACCACCATTGAAAAAAATAAAGGATGCTATAAATACACACGTGAATTTATGCACACAGAAAAATCAATAACACAATCTTAAACAATAATATACTAGTATCACTAGTTGTATACTGATCAGCCCTAGCATTTCTAGACATATACTCATGAGTTTATCCTATCCACCCCTATCAACCACTCCCTATAATGTCACATGTTTTTAAACCACATGAAGTCTTAATATCTTCTATACACGTTAAAGTATAATAGTCTTGTCCCCCATAGAGAGCCAAAGCATGCAAGTATCTCACTCCCAATGATCTTCTAATTTCATCATCATATTAATGTCATATGGCTTATGATCTATCTATCTAACATAGCCTATTTCGACCACATTAAGAGCATCTCTCTCTATACATCACTCAATGGAAAAACTTGCATGGTATCCATCACATGGCCACATCTAAAATCTCAATCTCACATGTTATCACACAATCATAAAAACACAATATCAAACTTAGTAAACTTTTACAAATATGAAAAAAAAATAGAAACAATATTTATTTTTTCTTTAAAAAATATATTAGACAAACCAGGGTTAAGCATACATGCCCATAGATAAGACCATGGTCAAGTAGACATATCCTTAGATAATTTTTTGAAAAATTTAGACTGATCTATACCAGATATAGATAGGGATGAAAATGAATCGATAAGTTTGACAAAAAATAATAAATATAATAAAATAATAAAAAAATCATAACAAATTTGAATTTTTAAATTTATGAAATACATAAAAAATATGGTTTTTCATGACATACCAATGGTAGAATGTCCTCAAAATTTAAGGCAACCTCAACTTTCTTGAATTTGATCAGTCCAAGATCTTGTTTCTTCAACATTTTTCTCAACCAAAATTTTGAAATCACAAATTGTCACTATGCAAATGAATTTAAAAAATCCATTGAACTAACCTGCTTATATGGGTCGATTTTTATTTTTTAAACATTGAAATTAATCCCTCTAAAATTTGTGTGCCTAATATTTTGAGCAATACTTATCAAAATTATACTTGTTACATACATTTGATTACATGCAATGTATTATTATGCATGGTACTATTTCCACCACTCCTACCAACCAATTAAAAAATTCAAAATTTAGATATTATTTTCCTATAAATGTATTATGACTTAGTACCTAAATATTATTTCTTTATACTATTTTCTTTATAAATCATAATATGATGATCATCAAGTACATTCACCAAATTACACTTTGACATTCACAAATTTTAAAGTTATCAAAATTATAATATTTTAAGATGGTTAAATTAAAATTATACTTAATTCAATAAATTATAAATGGCTTGAACTTATTTAAACTTACACTTCTTTCGATGCATTTCATTCAATACTTTAATCCCTGACATTGAAATGATGAAGTAAATTGGGATTATTATAAAATATAATCCCACAAAAAAAATATTTATGGTATCACTTTATTTTTACAAATTATATAGAGTTAATTATGGTTTAGATCATCTACATGCTATGGATTTATGATAGGGGTTTCAAATTTTTCTAACATATTACACATTAATATGAAATTTGGGAAAATATGCCATCCAAGTGCACTCCATCAAGAAAATACAAAAAATATATATTAGCATATATCAATAACATTATATGTATTTAAAGGCAAATGTAATGCATATGCACATATAGAATATATATTTATATTAAGACAATGATTCAAAAATCAAATATGAGACATTGTCTTAAACCTATTTAAACTTACACTTCTTTCGATGTAATTCATTCAATACTCTAATCCCTCACATTAAAATGATGAAATAAATTAGAATTATTATAAAATACAATCCTAAAAAATAATATTTATGGTATCAATTTATTTTGACACATTATATAGAGTTAATTATGGTATAGATCATCTACATGCTATGGATATATGGTAAGGTTTTCAAAAAATTATGTCAAATTACTCACACTGATATGAAAACTGGGAAAATATGCCATCCAAGTGCACTCCACAAAGAAAAAACTATAAATATACATTAGCATATATTAGTAGCATTATACACATTTATAGGCAAATGTAATGCATATGCACATATAAAATATATATTTAGAAGGATACACAATGATTTGGAAATAAAATATGAGACATAATATTAGCATATTAATACATATGATAGGGGCACATGATGTGAATTTTCACTCAATTTATTTAGACTAGATTATATATTTGTACACACTTTGATGTATGTGTATGAGTATATGAAATAGGTATAAGAAAACAATTACTAGTTTCACATACTATTAAGCATATAGATGCTTGGCATTTTATATCATTTAGAATATATTCATGGGACATGATTCTGGTCCATGAACATATATACATATTTAAAATTTAAAATTCATGATATTGGTTAATGTACATATGCACTACAATACAATTTATAGATTCAATGAAAATGGTTGATATTTCACTAATGAATATTATTCATTATCTTTTGATCATGCAATTATAATATAGATTTATTTATAGTGGTGTAATTTTTTTTAGTATGGGTAATGTACATTTGAATCTAGATACACTTAATGACCTTTTCATTACTTATATATAATTTGTTATGGTTTATAACGATTCATCTTTGGTTAGAATATTAGAGCTAGGTCAGTTAATTAAGTTAGTATGGTTATGTATTAGGAAATCCCAATGACCTACTACTATCCCATTACCACTTGAAGGATTATTCATTTCCCTGTCTAGGCAAAGAACATGACTAAAATCATTCTTTCTCCATTTGGTTGGGTTAGTTAGTGACCCATGACATCACTCTTCACAACATGAGAATTATACACATGAGGCATAATATTTCATGCATACATGTTTACTCCTTACTCACTCCTTACCTTTTATTCTTAATTTTAGTATTTCAAATTTTGTATATGAATATTGAATACTATATGTGTTATTATAGGCTTATTTATTGAGTATATTGCATAATTAGAATGACATTCAAGATAAAGTCTGTCATACACACTCATATAAGATTTTATATTTTACTATATAAATTTCATTTATAGAATAAATGGAGGGAAAATGTATACACCCAAATTTGGTACAAGCGTAAATTTAGTATTTTTTATGTAACTTTTCACACAAAGACAATTGATTATGGATGAAGTATATTTTGGCACATTTTTTGGGTCTTGCCTATTTATTTCATATATTTGTCTGGTAGCTTTTCCACTTTTGTTCATCCTTTAAATATTTTCATGGGGAAACCCAATTCCTTTCCTTTATCTTTCTATATGTTTTCTATACAAATCCATAATTTTCAAATAGATCTAGGATCACAAAACTATATGTTAAATGTGCACTTATCCAAGACTAATTTTGGAATTTATTTTGGGTGCATTTAATTTGGATCTTTATTTTTTCTCAATTGAGTCTTGTCGGGTTATATTTTACATGCTTATATATATGTATATCTATATGTATGTTTGTTTGTGTGTGTGTGTGTGTGTGTGTGTGTGTGTGTGTGTGTGTGTGTGTGTGTGTGTGTGTGTGTGTGTGTGTGTGTGTGTGTGTGTGTGTGTGTGTGTGTGTGTGTATCTCACACACAAACAATAAATAACTTGGGGTCATCTCTCCATACTTTCATGAATTAAACAATATTTATATTTCACATTTAATTTTTTTTATATATCTAGATTCAAAAGTTTACAAATGTTAAATTCACATTTTCATTATTGTGGCAAAGTTAAAATGGAAGAATGATAGTCTAGAATTAAATTCATAATTTCGCACATACACATTAGTAGGAAAAGCACATTCAAGTTTGATCCCTCTTCTGAGTATTGGAAATGTAGTGTAGTGCATAGTCAGTTAATAGGGATTGGCCAAGGTTAGTCCAACTCAATCCATTTTCATCGACACCCCCTATTTAATACTAAATGAGTTTATACATGAATTAGGGTTTTTATTTATAGTATTTTCATGTGATATTTTAGATGTTTTAGTGTATCAATAATGTTAGGTTGTGGAGCTAAAAGCTTCAACTATGCAGACATGGAGGAGGTTTCTGAGTTCCAGGGATACCGGTGTCGACAGTGTAACCGACATCGGTCATCGACAGTGCAGAAGGGAAACCGACATCAACAGGAGGTCGGCCGATGTCAGTCACCTCTAGGCAGACAGGGACCGACGTCAGTCACCTACGTGGTTCAAAAACTATTCATTGCATGAACAGTTAGTTTGTTGAACCGAGTGTTTGCATGTAAAATGCTATTTCGAGTCTTGAGTTGCGTGTCTAGATTAAGAGTCTAAGTTATTGTTTAAGTCTGGGATCTATTTATAAACCCATTGGCATGTATTGTAATTAAGGCAAGAAAATGATTTCTTCCAGTTGTAGGATCTTGGTCAGCAGGTGTGCAAGGCCACATTTGAAGATCTACATGTGTAAGTAAGGTTTGTTGAGTTGCAGGTTGTTGCAAGCTTATGGGAGATCTACTTGAAGTACTTTGAGTACTTGTGTACTCGTAGGGTTATTACTGACTGGTTGGAGGTGAACACCAATTCTGTGTGTGAGTTGTGTGTTGGGACCATTTTTGGTAGGAGAGTGAACTCTTGAGAAGAATTACTGTACACTTGGTGTGGGAAGCCTAAAAGGTGTGGAAGAGTGTGGCGTCTCTTCATTATATTCTTTTCTAGATGAGTATTGATACAGTTTGTGTTGTCTCTAATATTCTATGTCATTTATGAATTCTAGTTACTTATTTCTTCTGGTTAATTCCACATGTTTAATTACTAATACAAGGTAATCATATTGTGCTCTTTTTGAGGAGCAAGATCCTAACAAGTGGGATCAGAGATGTTTGTTGTTCTTGATTCCCCATCAACTAGTATTAGAGCTTTTAGTTGGGTTACTAATAGGTGTTTCAGATCTGATTAGTGTGTGTTGATTACAGGTTACTCACAGGGGTTTCTATTTGAGTGGGAGTATAGTAATGGTAGAAGAAAGTAAGCTATGAATGGAGAAGTTTAATGGCAAGAACTATCAATTATGGAGGATGCAAATTGAAGATTATCTGTATCAGAAAGATTTGTACTTACCATTGGGCAGGGTTGATTACAAGCCTCAGGATATGAAGGATGAAGAATGGGAGGTTCTTGATCAGAAGGCTCTGGGTCTATAAGGTTGAGCCTTGCATCGTTTGTGATTTCCAACTTATCTTAGGCTAAGAAAACGGTAGAGTTGATGGAATCTTTGGCAAATTTATATGAAAAACCCTCAGCTTCAAATAAAGTATTTCTTATGAAGTAATTATTTAATTTGAAAATGTTGGAAGGTGGATCTATTCATAGTCATCTTAGTGATTTCCATGGTTTGGTAAACCAATTAAGTTCAGTCAATATTGTTAGGTTGTGGAGCTAAAAGCTTCAACTATGCAGACGAAGAGGAGGATGCTGAAGTTTTAGAAGTACTGGCATCAGTAGTATAACTGACGTCAGTCATGATGAATGCAAAAGGCAACTGGCGTCGGCAGGAAGTCGGCCGATGTCAGTCAGCACCAGTTAGACAGGGACCGACGTCAGTCGCCTGTGTGTTCCAAAACTATTTGTTGCATGAATAATTAGTTTGTTGAACTGAGTGTTTGCATGTAAAGGCTATTTCGAGTCTTGAGCGCATGGATAATTATAGTAAACTAAGAGTCTAAGTTATTGTTTAAGTCTGGGATTTATTTATAGATCCATTGGCATGTATTGTAATCATGAGCTAAAAAGAAAGGCAAGGAAGATCCTTCTATTATAAGATCATTGAGTTGTAGGTTGTTGCAAGCTCATAGGAGATCTACATGTGTAAGTATGGTTTATTGAATTGCAGGTTGAAGGTTCATGGGAGATCTACTTGAAGTACTTTAGAGTGCTTGGTGTACTGGTAGGGTTATTACTGACTGGTTGGAGAGGTGAACATCAATTCTATGTGTGAGTTGTGTGTTGGGACCATTTTTGGTAGGAGAGTGAACTTTTGAAGAAGAATTACTGTACACTTGAGGTGTGGCAAGCCTCTGTAAGGTGGAAGAGTGTGGCATCTCTTTATTGTATTCTTTTCTGTATGAGTATTAATACAAGATTGTATATTGTCTCTTATATTCTGTGCTATTTGTGAATTCTAGTTACTTGTTACTTCTGGATATTTTTGCATGTTTAATTGCTTGTATTTGGTAATCATATTGTGCTCTTTTTGAGGAGCAAGATCCTAACAAGTGGGATCAGAACAAGGTGTGTTGTTCTTGGATTCCCCGATAATTTGTATCAGAGCTTTTGGTTGGGATACTAACAGGTTGTTTTAGATCTGGTTAGTGTGTGTTGATTACAGGTTACTCACAGGGGTTTCTATTTGAGTGGGAGTAGAGCAATGGTAGAATAAAGTAGACTACGAATGGAGAAGTTTAATGGCAAAAACTATCAATTATGGAGGATGCATATTGAAGATTATCTATATCAAAAAGATTTGTACTTACCATTGGGTGGGGTTGATTGCAAGCCCTGGGATATAAAGGATGAAGAATGGGAGGTTCTTAATCAGAAGGCTCTGGGATCTATAAGGTTGAGTCTTGCATCGTCTATGATTTCCAACTTATCACACGCTGAGACAATAGTAGAGTTGATAGAATCTTTGGCAAATTTATATGAAAAACCCTCAGCTTTGAATAAGGTATTTCTTATGAAGCAATTATTTAATTTGCAAATGTTGGAAGGTGGATCTGTACATAGTCATCTTAGTGATTTCCATGGTTTGGTAAACCAGTTAAGTTCAATCAATATTGATTTTGATGATGAAATTAAGGCTCTCTTAATCTTATGTTCATTACTTGAAAGTTGGGAGAGTTTGGTAATGGCAGTTTCTAATACTGTGTCTGCTTCAAAAATCTTAAAAGTGGATGATATTGTGAGTGTAATCTTGAATGAAGAGATTCACAGGAAAAACATAGGTGAATCATCAGGATATGCTTTGAGTGTGGAAAGCAAGGGAAGGCAAAGAGAGAAGATCGAGCATGGGAGATCAAGGTCCAAGATAGGCCGGACATCCAAGTCCAAGTATGGTAGAATAACCTGCTGGAAATGTGGAAAGTAAGGGCACTTAAAGAGAGATTGCAGGTTGGGTGAAGATCAGCATGAAGGACATGAAGAAGAAGTAGATGTTGTGGATTTCATTGCACAGGATGATCTGGTATGTTCTTTGAATAAATTATAATCTTGGGTTTTAGATTTTGGTGCCTCTTTTCATGCATCCCCAAATAGGAAATTTTGTCATGAGTATGTCCAAGGAGACTTTGGAGAAATCTGTGTAGGAGATGGTAAGCCTTGTCAGATGGTTGGCAAAGGGAAAGTGAAGCTGAAATTGTAGATAGGTAACACATGGGTGTTGAAGGAGGTCATGCATGTCCCAGTTTTGGAGTGGAATTTGATTTCTGTAAGAAGTTTGGGTGATGAGGGTTACACAATAACTCTCACAGCAGACTCTTGGAAGGTTACCAAGGGTGCACTTGTTGTAGCAATAGGTAAGAAAGTAGGTACGCTTTATCTATCTACTTGTATTACTGATTCTCTTTCTAGGTTATCTACTTCAGCTGTAGATTTGAAGATGTGGCTTAATAGGCTTGGTCACATGAATAATAAAGAGATGCATGTTCTTGAGTCAAAGGGTATGCTTTCAGATTTGAAAGGCATGGATCGAGATTTCTATATGCAGAAGAAGAAGGTAACGTTTCTTAAGGAATCTGATATTCCTGACAACAACAAGAAAGCCTTGGGTTTCAAGGAGAAGGTGACGGATAGAGTTCAGCACAAGGGGTAGAAGAATTTTGAGTAGAGCAAGGTTGATTTGGACAAGGGTTTGATCCAAAAGGAGCTCGCAGGTAGAAGTCAATTCTCACAAGCAAAACACAAAGACCGATGTCGGTTGGAAAACCAACATCGGCATCCAGATAGGGAACGATGTCAGCTATGTGCAGACTAACATCAGTGACTTAGGGATAGATAAACACCAACATCAGCCAGGGTAACTGACGTCGGTGATGAGGTAGTCGCATGGAACTGATGTCGATCGGGTGCAGACTGAGATGTGACTAGTATCGGTCATAGAGACAAATTTTGGGTGGACAGAAAGCTGTCAAGGAGTCTCAAGCGCCCATATGGAGGACTTAAAGGGTAAGTAAGCCTCAAATTCATCATTTCCCTTCTTTACACTACTTGTTGCTCACTGATGGTAAAGAACCAAGAAGTTATTAAAGAAGCAGAGCAGGTAGATCTAGGAAACAGTGGGAGCTTGGCATAGATGAGGATGTGCTTCCTTGGAGGAGAACCAAATAGGAGTTTTGGGTGGATTTGCCAGCTGGAAGTAAGCACTGAGAGATGAATGGATGTTCAGGATGAAGAAGAGCAAAAATGGACATATGAGATGGAAGGCCAAGGTATATGGTCTTGAGTTAGCTGCAGGGCAATGGAGGTTTGATCATTGTGTTTCTCTTTACCAGGTTGTATAATATTAGCTACATTATCCTATTATTGTATGATGTGCTTGTTATAGGGTTACATATATAGGGAGTTGCTAAACTAAAGGTAAATCTAGTTCAGAAGTATGTCATGAGGAATCTAGGAGCAGCAAGATTCTTTGGCATGAGTGTGTTTTAGGGACATGGAAGGTCACATGTTGACTTTGTTTCAAGATGATTGTGTGAGATCGGTTAGCACACTGATGGTTGGACAGTTCACAGAACAGTGTCTTGATTCACATAATGAGGTTAAGTGCATGGTATGTACTAGACCTGAGTTTTCCCAAGCAGTGAGAGTTGTCACAAGTTTGGATCCAATCTAGGAAAGAAGCATTAGAGGGCAATTCAGTGGATTCTTAGAGGGACTAGCAACAGGTGCACATGCTATGCAGGGTCAAGTTATTTTCTACATGGTTTGTAGATGTGGATGTGGCAGGTGATTTGGATGATAGGTGTTACACCACATGATTTGTGGTGGTTGGTCTTCAAGAGTGATCTTGAAGAGGGATACAAAGGCAAGGGAACAAACTAGATGATGTACAAGTACATGTACAGTTGTAGCTATTTATCTCCAAGTAGGAGATTGTTAGGTTGTGGAGCTAAAAGCTTCAACTATGTAGACAAAGAGGAGGATGCTGAAGTTCCATAAGTACTAGCATCGACAGTATAACCGACGTCGGTCATGATGAATGCAAAAGGCAATCAGCATTGGCAAGAAGTTGGCCGATGTTGGTCAGCACCAGTTAGACAGGGACCGACGTTGGTCACCTGTGTGTTCCAGAACTGTTCATTGCACGAACACTTAGTTTGTTGAACTGAGTGTTTGCATGTAAAGGCTATTTCAAGTCTTGAGCTACGTGGATAATTATAGTAAACTAAGAGTCTAAGTTATTGTTTAAGTTTAGGATCTATTTATAGTCCCATTGGCATGTATTGTAATCATGAGCTAGAAAGGAAGGCAAGGAAGATCCTTCCATTGTAAAATCATTGAGTTGTAGGTTGTTGTAAGCTCATAGGAGATCTACATGTGTAAGTATGGTCTGTTGAATTGTAGGTTGCAGGTTCATGGGATATCTACTTGAAGTACTTTAGAGTGCTTGGTGTACTGGTAGGGTTATTACTGATTGGTTGGAGAGGTAAACACCAATTCTGTGTGTGATTTGTGTGTTGGGACCATTTTTGGTAGGAGAGTGAACTTTTGAAGAAGAATTACTATACACTTGAGGTGTGGCAAGCCTCTGTAAGGTGGAAGAGTGTGGCATCTCTTTATTGTATTCTTTTCTATACGAGTATTAATACAAGATTGTATATTGTCTCTCATATTCTGTGTTATTTGTGAATTCTAGTTACTTGTTACTTTTGGATATTTCTGCATGTTTAATTGCTTGTATTTGGTAATCATATTGTGCTCTTTTTGAGGAGCAAGATCCTAACAAGTGGGATGAGAACAAGGTGTGTTATTCTTGGATTCCCCAAAAAATATTGTTTTTGATGATAAAATTAAGGCTCTCTTAATCTTATGCTCATTACCTGAAAGTTGGGAGAGTTTGGTAATGGCAGTTAGTAATACTGCGTCTGCTTCAAAAATCTTAAAAGTGGATGATGTTGTGAGTGTAATCTTGAATGAAGAAATTTGTAGGAAAAACACATGTGAATCATCAAGAAATGCTTTGAGTGTGGAAAGTAGGGGAAGGCAAAGAGAGAAGATCAAGCATGGGAGATCAAGGTCAAAGATAGGCAGGAGATCCAAGTCTAGGTATGGCAGAATAACTTGCTAGAAATGTGGAAAACAAGGGCACTTAAAGAGAGATTGTTGGTTGAATGAAGATCAGCATGAAGGACAAGAAGAAGCAGGTGATGAAGGTATTATTGCACAAGATGCTCTAGTATGTTCCTTAGATAAAGTAGAATCTTGGGTTTTAGATTCTGGTGCCTCTTTTCATGCATCCCCAAATAGGGAATTTTTTCATGAGTATGTCTAGGGAGACTTTTGAGAAATTTATTTAGGGGATGGTAAGCCTTGTTAGATGGTTGGCAAAGGGAAAGTGAAGCTGAAATTGCAGACAGGGAACACATGGGTTTTGAAGGAGGTCATGCATGTCCCAGTTCTGAAGCAGAATTTGATTTCTGTTGGAAAGTTGGGTGATGAGAGTTGCATAGTAACTCTCACAGTGGACTCTTGGAAGGTTACCAAGGGTGCACTTGTTGTAGCAAGAGGTAAGAAAGTAGGTACACTTTATCTATCTACTTGTATTACTGATTCTCCTTCTGGTTTATCTACTTCAGTGGTAGATTTGAAAATGTGGCTTAATAGGCTTGGTCACATGAATAATAAGGAGATACATGTTCTTGAGTCAAAGGGTATGCTTTCAGATTTGAAAAGCATGGATAGAGATTTCTGTATGCAGAAGAAGAAAGTGACGTTTCTTGAGAAATGTGATGTACATGACAAGAATAGGAAAGCCTTGGTTTTCAAGGAGAAGGTGATGTATAGAGATCAGTGCAAGGGGCTGAAGAATTTTGAGTAGAGCAAGGTTGATATGGACAAGGGTTTGATCCAAAAGGAGCTCGTGAGTAAAGGTCATTGCTCACAAGTAAAACATAGAGACCAACGTCGATTAGAAAATTGGCATCGGCATCCAGATAGGGATCGACGTTGGCTATGTGTAGCCTAACATCGATGAATTAGGATAGATAAACACCAGCGTTGGTCAAAGGGAACCGATGTCGGTGATGAGGTAGTCACATGGAACCAACATCGATCGGATGCAGACTAAGATGTGACCGGCATCGGTCACTGAGATAGATTTTGGGTGGACAACAAGCTATGAAGGAGTCTCAAATGCCCATATGGAGGACTTAAAGGGTAAGTAAGCCTCAAATTCATCATTTCCCTTCTTTACACTACTTGTTGATCATTGATGGTAAAGAACCAGGAAGTTATTAAAGAAGCAGAGATCCAAGAAACAGTGGGAGCTTGGCATGGATGAAGGATGTGATTCCTTGGAGGAGAACCAAATGAGAGTTTTTTGGTGGAGTTGCCAACTGGAAGAAAGCACTAAGAGATGAATGGATGTTCAGGATAAAGAAGAGCAGGAATGGACACATGAGATAGAAGTCTAGGGTATATGGTCTTGTGTAAGTTGTAGGACAATGGAGGTTTGACCATTGTGTTTCTCTTTACCAGGTTGGATAATATTAGCTACATTATCTTGTTACTGTATTGTGTGCTTGTTGCAGGGTTACACATACATGGAGTTGCTGAACTAAAGGTAAAGCTAGTTCAGAGGTGTGTCATGAGGAATCTAGGAGCAACAAGATTCTTTGGCATGAGTGTGTTCTAGGGACATGGAAGGTCACATGTTGATTTTTTTTCCAGATGATTGTGTGGAACTGGTTAGCACGCCGATGGTTGGATAGTTCTATGAATAGTGTCTTGATTCACATAATGAGGTTGAGTACACATGTACTAAACCTGAGTTTTCCCAAGCAGTGGGTGTTGTCAAAAAATTTGGGTCAATCTGAGAAAGAAGCACTGGAGGGCAGTTCAGTGGATTCTTAGAGGGACTAGCAACAGGTGCACATGCTATGCAGGGTCAAGTTATTTTCTACATGGGTCTGTAGATGCAGATGTGGCAGGTGATTTGGATGACAAGAGGTTCACCATAGGATTTGTGGTGGTTGGTCTTCAAGAGTGATCTTGAAGAGGGATACAAAGCCAAGGGAATAAACTAGATGATGTACAAGTATAGGTACAGTTGCAGCTATTTATCTCCAAGTGGGAGATTGTTAGGTTGTGGAGCTAAAAGCTTCAATTATGCAGACATGGAGGAGGTTGCTGAGTTTTAGGGATACCAGTGTAACTGATGTCGGTCATCTACAATGTAGAAGGGCAATTGGCATTGGCAAGAGGTCGGCCAACGTCGATCACCTCTAGGCAGACAGGGACTGACATCGATCACCTATGCGGTTTTAGAACTGTTCATTGCATGAATAATTAGTTTGTTGAACTGAGTGTTTGAATGTAAAAGGCTATTTAGAGTCTTGAGCTACGTGTCTAAATTAAGAGTCTAAGTTATTGTTTAAGTCTGGGATCTATTTATAGACCCATTGACATGTATTGTAATTAAGGAAAGAAAAGGATTTCTTCTAGTTGTAGGATCTTGGTCACCAGGTGTGCAAGGCCACGTTTGAAGATCTACATGTGTAAGTAAGGTCTATTGAGTTGCAAGTTGTTGCAAGCTTATGGGAGATCTACTTGAAGTAATTTGAGTACTTGTGTACTGGCAGGGTTATTACTGACTAGTTGGAGGTGAACACCAATTTTGTGTGTGAGTTGTGTGTTGGGACCATTTTTGGTAGGAGAGTGAACTCTTGAGAAGAATTACTATACACTTAGTGTGGGAAGCCTGAAAGGTGTGGAAGAGTGTGGCGTCTCTTCATTGTATTCTTTTCTGGATGAGTATTCATATAGTTTGTGTTGTCTCTAATATTCTGTGTCATTTGTGAATTCTAGTTACTTATTGCTTCTGGTTAATTCCACATGTTTAATTGCTAATACAAGGTAATCATATTGTGCTCTTTCTGAGGAGCAAGATCCTAACAAGTGGGATCAGAGCTGTTTGTTGTTCTTGATTCCCCATCAAATAATCTCAATGAACATAGGTGCATGTGGTAGGTTAGGCATAGTTTTATCATTTTCATAGTGGATAGAATGTAAACAATAGGTAAGGTTAACCTATGTTGTTGTCTAGGGGACATAGGCAGACATAGGTATGAACTCTATTTCTAAATATGTATGGTCACAAACCTATGTTTGGGAGTTTAAAATGACTGTACCTAATCTCATACTAGTATAATATTTAAATCTAAGATATCTTCTTCTTAGTGTTTTCCAAAAATATAAAATTACTACATTTATCAATTTGAAATCAAAATCATAGGTAATTTATATATTTTTAATGTTCTAATTTACTCAACAATTATATGCTTATTAGGTTCACATAATAAAAAAAGTAAAATGTAAAAGTAAAAAAATATTAATAAAGAATGCTCAAGTTAACATATTAATGCATCATATTAATGTTGACCTTGTCATATTAACTTAAGTTTATAAGATACTTAGTATCACTATTAATTTTTAAACCCTTAGTCAAATGGAAGTGTTTTGAATTATTTATAACTTAAGGATCCACCTTTAAAAAAAATATACTACTACAACAATTTTTGTATTGATTTATCTTAAAATTAGGTTACTTAAGTTATATCTTATATTTCTAAAACACTTTGTCTCTTAACACTTTAATATTTACATCCAAGGGTTTGGAAACAACCATTTTTTCATAAAATTTTGATTTTCCTTTAAGATTTACTATTTGTCTTAATCGTGTTACCGTGACCGTATGAATAATTTAATTACTCTTAGATACTTATCATTTTATTTCCTAGGATTATTTACTTATCACTTATAAGACATTATTAAGTCATGGTTAAAAATATTTAAATTCTTTTTTGGGATGGAGGAATGGGTTGGATTAATGATGGATTAAAAGTGGAAGTTTGAATTTGAAATTTGGAAATGGGTGCAAAAACTTGCAGTTAGAATCTATAGTAGGAGACCCTAATGACCCACTAGATGGAAATGTCATGTTCAATAAGGATGTGGAGGGATTGGGTACCCAGGCCAAAGATGCATGATTCAAGGAATCATCAGATGTAAAGGTCCCGTGATTAGGAGAAGTGGACATTACATTTAACATCCCTAGGTCACCCTTATCATGGGTAGATAGAGTGTTGGAAAAAATTCAAATGAATTAATATTTTTTTAGACTTTTACCTGGATCCTTCAATAGATAATGATTATATATGCATTAGAGACCCTAAAACTATTATGGAAAAGTCTTATTCCAAGTTAACTAACTCAATTCTGGATAGAGTCAATTATTTTAGACCAAATGTTAGTTCTTTTAGGAGATGTGATAACCATAAATGGAATCCAAAGGGATAAATAGAAGTTGTTGCTCTAATAATTTATTTTTGGATCAACTTCACACACCTAGAGGATTTTTTTATGGTTATGACATAAGGTCCTTATTTTATGGGAACATCTAATATTTGTATCGAGAGATGGAAAGCATGCATTAACTTAAGTAGCCTAACATTGGAGAACATACCCATATGGGTAAAAATTCTAGAGCTTCCATTAGAATATTGGGAACTAGAGACCATTATGTGAATAACAAAAGCTTGAGGCCAAACTATTTCCACATACCCAGTCATGAAATCTAGAAGTAGAATGGTAACCTATATATTCAATGTGTTCATTTTTAAATTTAAATCCATAAAATATTTCACAAATATCAAATATAATTATGGGTAATGGAATAAACATATTTAATATGAGAGAGAAGCAAATATCTATAAAAAATGTAATTTTTTGAGCCATTTTACAAAAAAAAACCCTAAAAACAAGAAAATATCATAAGCTAAAAGTCCTCAATGGGTTAATAAACCCACTCCTAGACTCCATGTGTAATTATTAGCACTGATGAACCTTACAATAAATGGGATTAAATATACAAATAACCTAGTGAATCTAAAGGAGAGTATTCAAGAACACTTTCTACAAATAATTTATCTAAACTCTAATAATCCCCAAGACAAAGTGGAGAAAGAAATGAGAAAATTAAAAAATAGACTCGACTCATCTTCCCATTTTGGTTCATTGGGACTATTGAATTTTTAAGTCACCCCCTTGATCAGTACAAGGCTCATAGAAATATTTACGCACCTACGAGGACCCAAGCCCTTCAAGTAAAAAGTGCACAGACATGTATCATCTACACCCAAATCTAAAATAGAGGTGTAAGTCTATGTAGGAGTAGGGGGATGGTTCATGTTCACTAAAATATCTCAACATGTGCATTTGTATAGGTTGCTATGATGAACTAGTGAAAAGGTGCACAAGGTATTAGAGTACAATGCCTAGGTTATGAATGGCCAAGTAGTAGGAGTGCACAAGGGGAGATCACAAATCAAGGAAGAATGCACTGAAGACCTTTAAATTTTATGTGCAATCATATGCAAAGGTCATTTTCACCCATCTAATGAAATATCACACTTGTGTGTAGGATTCTACATCTACACCCTTCTATTGCATATGATGAAACCTTCTTTTCACCTTTGCCATGTGGTGGCCCAATACTCATCTTACACAAAGAAATTCCTAATTGCCCAAAACTATCACCAATGTTCCATGTGTTACATCTACATTATTCCCAGGTAAAAATCCAAAAGACTCCTTTGAGAGCCCACCAAGGTGACACATGTCCCCATAGTGCCATATCCAAGATCAATCAGGAAGTGCCATGTGTTGAGTAGCTGCTAGATATAATGAAGATTATTGTAGGTGGTTGAGAAAAGCTTAAGGTGATGTCAAAATAATTAAATGTAGAAGTGGATATCATAATTTAGGACTTGAGTGCACATCACTCTCTGATTATATTAGGGATATCATCCATTCCCTGATTCATGTGGATTCAGAAGTGATCTTGCCACCAACCTTGGATCCAAGCACCAAATAGACTTCAAGAAGCATGGTTGTAGTGTTACAAAGGATTAAATTCTACATCTACCACCCCCAAGTGGTGAATTAATTGTAAAATTAGCTCAATCTACTATAAAATCCTAGTTCTTTCTTTATAAAAGGGTTGACACATTTCCAATAACCTCACATTGCTAAAATTTGCCCTCTATGAGCATTTGTATTGGCTAAATCTTGCTAATTAATGAGAATTAAGTTCACCTCCTTTCATTCTTCTAATGATCTATGTGATATTTATGTTTTTTTATTTTTGTCTATGGGTAATTTTTACCCCTCTCATTTTCATTCATCCCCAACAACTCTTCATTAAACTTGGAACTCACTTGTAAGTCACATCTTATGCACACTAGGGTCTACATAGGCTTCGTCTATGGATAATATTCATCCCTCTCAATATTGCATTGTGTTCCAATGCCTCTGTATGAAATACTTATGCATATAGAGTGACTTAGTAGAAATTATGTGATATTATCTTATTCTCAAAGGTTTCTATTGTGTTTATGGAAGTAAGAGTGCTCACTCTAGTCTAGGTGCATTGAATTTTAATTTTAGCATCTTTTACCTTCTCCATCCCTTTTCCTCTCAAAGAACCTAGGTTTAGATTAATGGTAGTTTACCTTTCTACTCTTTAAGCCTATGCACTAATCTTAAACTAGGTGCATTTAGAATAAAAGGAATCCTACTTACTCTAGAGGTTCATCCCAAGGAGCATAAGGGTCTCATGTATTGGGGATGTTCCCATAATTGTGATAATACAACTAATGTGCATGCATGTAACTATGTGATAATACTTCCATGCCCAGTGCCTTAGACTCTTGTACCCCACGTAAGGTCTTCACACTCAGCACCCCACCACTAAGATTCCCCATGCCATAAAGAATCCATGGTGCACATTTTTAAGGACACTAATTTATAACATGCCCAATGGGACCAAGTTAAATAAAAGCTAAGGAATTGGTGCTACCCTTGGCTATCAAGCGTTAAAGACACTTTGTAGAGCATCTAATGACTCTAAATGTCCAAATCTACTAGTTTAAGTATCCTAAGTGCTTAAATATATGTCTTTACACCCCCCATTCCATGAAAATGATGCATTCATGCCTCCCCATTTCTCATACCAAGATCAGGGAAATACCTATGACATTTCTCTAGTTCAGCTCCTATAGCAACCTACTTACACTTCTAATTAGCCTTATGCAAGCTACCTCACTCCTAACTAACAATACTACCCTCCTAATTAGCCTCAAAATAGAATTAATGATGTGCACCTTGATTTCCATATAAATCTGAGGGATATTTAAAGAGAGTAGAGGTATGGTAGGCAATAGGAAGAGTTTGCTCATCAAGCTTATGCATGCTAGTAAGAGATGATGGATTAGCATAGAGTAGAAAAGGAATGCTTGGATAGGTAGATCACAACAAAGAAAGAGAAGATGCATCCGTTGCTTATGTAGATGTAGATAATTAAATTTTAGTCAACTACCTCCACTCCTTCCTTGCCTAGCTTTAAGTAGGTTCTCCCTGCACTTGCAAGCCAATCCATGGGACATAAAACTTCTATGCCTAAAGTCCCTATATTCAGGCAAGGTAAACCCCCTGTACCTTCTAGTAAATATTCCATCTTTAAAGTACCAATCTTTAGATTCCCCCTCCTTTAAAATAAATTACACCCATGCTAATTTAAGGATCCATCCTCTCTTAAGCGCTTCAAGTGAAACCATGGTAGCCTTCTTGGACCATGCATCTTGACTTCATGATGCCCAACATTGTAGAATACCCTTATTTCATGCCAATTAAAACCTATTTCCCTCCCACCATCTCCATTTTCAAAGGAGGACCAATTATATGGAAGGCAAGTGAAGATCACTTAGATGAGGAGGATGATACTTGGAATGAATATGACACCAATATCATCACTGGCAACCCTCCCTTCACCATGGAGTCAGGAAGTCTCAGAGATACTATAGGAAAAGGATGAATAAAATTAGATTGCACTATAGGGTAGTGCATAAGCATGAGGTGATGAGGAAGTCTCTTGGATAGATGAACTTCCATTTAATATGGAAGAAGATGAAGTCAACCAAGAAGCTATAATGAGGCATCTCATGTAGAAAAGTGAAGAATAACTAGAAGAAAACCCTGAGGGAAAACAAAGCCATCAAAGAGAATGCTTAATTTAGGAGGAGCACCCTAATTAGTTTGAAAACAACTTATAGGTGCCAAAAATAGATGATAAGATGCAAGATTTATTCAAAATCCTATGCACAGGACATGCTCCTCTACAAGAACACTATGATTTGGACAAGATTAAGGACTACACCTTTATTAAAAAGGTTAGGGGCAAGATGGAGGCATCCCATTAGGTTAACCTTCTCAAGATCTGAATTCTAATTTGTTTGATGTAATCAATGATGGTTATTGACTCTTAGATGACCTTACATACACTTATTTACACTCAAAGACATCACAAACATGCTTTAGCCTTAGCCTCCCAGTAAGAGGCACAAACATGAGAGGGAGGTTATAGTAGAAAATAAACTTTAGGTATATTATACTAAACACCTTATAGGGGAGTTTTAAAAAGATATAATGGTTTTGGAAGGATAAGCCACTGAGTTCATGAGATACTCAAACATCATGCACAAGCCTCTTGAGATCCAAAAGAGTTGATCTAAGAAAAAAGTGTAGCTAGGCCCTAAGAGATATAGGATTAATTGGTTTATCATCAAGGACATCAGCCAGCTAGGGGAAAACTTATGTGAAGCATGGTGGAGTCATCATCAAAAGGGGAATCTAGTTAGATGAACTTCCCTAAGTGGTCTTTAGAAGTAATCAGGGAATGCCTCCTTCACAACAAATAGATGCCACCTCACCTTCCTTCATCATATGCTAACAATAGGGAGGTGCACAATGCAAAGGACCTAAGAGATTTTTATTTTGACCCAAGAGGGAAAAGGCCCATGTTTGTAGTTTATGTATAGTAAGTTAGATTAGCTCATATTGTATTTCCCTAAATGCCTGCATGCACATTGTGTAGTCTTAGTTAAAATTTGTTTTCCTTTAAGTGCATTTTTACACATTAGTTATTTGTTCTCTCTTTTAATTTATTAGGTGTAGATCTTAGTTTAATTTATTCAAGCACAAGGCCAAGTATGTTAAAGTTAAAATGACTCCATACCCAATAGATCACTCAAAGGCTACTAGATTCTCACTCAATAAACAAGTGGCCTACAGAGGTCGTTAGAAGTTTTGACTTTCTAAGTCACCCCCCAATCAACATAAGGCTTCCCAAGGCTTATAGAAAGATTTATGAACCTATGAGGACCTAATCCCTTCAAGTAAAAAGTGTGTAGGTACTTCTTGTCTACACCTAAACCCAAGATAGAGGTGCAAGTATGCATAAGAGTAGGTGGATGGTTCATTTTAACTAAAGGATCTCAACACGTGCTTACATGTAGGTTCCTATGATGAACTAGTCAAAGGGCACATGGGTTATTAGAGTATAGGGCCTAGGTTATGAATGACCAAGTAGTGGTAGCATGTAAGGGGTGATCACAAATTGAGGAAGAATGCATTGAAAATTTTTGGCCTTCATGCACAATCTTATACAAAGTTCATTCCTTACCCATAAAATGTAGTATCATACTCATGTGAAAGATTTTACATTTAAGTCTTATTATGTAGGATGAAACCTTATTTTTTCTATTACCATGTGGTGACCCGATGTTCATCCTATATAAATAAATTCTCAATTTCTAAAGAGAAGTGCTAGTCTTCCACATGTCATGTCCATGTTAATCTTGCCTAAAAGTCCAAGACACTCCTTCAAGAACCTACCAAGGAAACATATGTCCCCAAAGTGCCACATTTGAGACTAGTCAGGAAGTGCCACATGTTGAGTAGCTACTATATATAATGAAGATTATTGGAGGTGGTTGAGAAAATCTCAAGGTGTTGTTAGAATAATTAAATGTAGAAGCAACTATCAGACTTTGGGACTTGAGTGCACATCATTCTTTGACTCTATCAAGGAGATCTTTTGTTCCCTGATGCACGTAGATCCATAAGTGATCTTGCCACCAACCCTAGATCCAATCACCAAGTAGAATTCAATAAGTTTGGCCATAGTGCTATAAAGGATTAAATACTACATCTTCCACCTCCAAGTGGCACATTAATTATAAAATTGGCTTAATCTACTATAAAATCATAGTTCTTTTATTGTAAAAGGGTTGACACATTTTTAGTAACCTCACACTAGTAAAATTTTCCTCCATGAGCACTTATATTGGATAATCTTGTTGATTAATAAGAATTAATTTCACCTCCATTCATTCTTATGATGATCTATGTGCTATTTGTGTTTATTGATTTCTATCTATGGGTAATGTTCACCTCTCTCATTGTCATTCATCCCCAACACCTCTTCATTGAACTTGGAGCTCACTTGCAATTCATATCTTATGCACACTAGGGTTTACACATGATTTATTTATGGATAATATTCATCCCTCTTAATGCTGAATTGTGTTCCCATGCCTCTATATGAAATACTTATTTATTTAGAGTGACTTGGTAGAATCTATGTGATATTATCTTATTGTTAAAGGTTTGTACTATGTTTACAATAGTAGGAGTGCTCGCTCTATTTTGGGTGCATCACCTTTTAATTTCAACATCTCTTACCTTATACCTCCCTTTTCCTTTCAAATATCCTATGTTTATATTAGTAATAGTTTACCTTTATGTTCTTTATGCCTGCATGCTGGTCTTAAACCAAGTACGTTTATACTAGAAGGAATTTGGCCTACTCCAGAGGTTCATCCCAAGAAGTGAAAGGGTCACATGCCTTGGGGTTGTTCTCATCATTATTATGAGATAATTGATGCTCATGCATGAATATGTATGATAATACTTCCATGTCTAGTTCCTTAGACTCTATCACCCCATGCAAGGCCTTCATGCTTAGTGTCCCATCACCAAATTTCCCCACACCGTGGAACATCCACAAGTGCACATTTTGAATGACAACATGGACCAAAAATATAAAAGAGGTTGTTGGAAGGTTTTAGTACTCCTAAGGAGTAGAATTATAATAAAAGTGGGGTCAATATAAACATTCAAGATCTCTTTGCAAAAATAAACCTAAAGAAACTAAGTATGTTATTTTTCAGCCCTAAGAGAGAAGATAAGAAAAATGATATTTTCAGAGAAGAATTAGTAAATATTCCAATAATTCAAATCATTCATAAAATACTTGGGAAAAATAAATATGGTATTGTTAAGTTGGTATCTCCTAAGTTGGGTTGTGAAACCCCTAGAAACAAAAAAAATGTGAAAGATAAAGGCAAGGAGCTGGCTCAGTGTTCCTCTTAAAAAATATTAGAACATGATCAAAAAACAAAAGAATGGTAGTGTATGCCTATTAAAACTTGATGGGAGAATAAAAATATAGACGTAGGAGAATATTTAAATTTTTTAGGTAGATGGTCAAATCAAGAAGTAAGTAAATATGAAGAAATAAAATAAGTAGCAAAGGTGCCCAAAATACCCTTCAAAAACAATTTTATAACATTAATAGATGAATATAATATCATGGATTGTTAGGGGGATTAATAACCCTAGAAAATAAAGGTTAGTAAGGAATTTTGTAAATAAGTATAACCCTACTATTCTATTCATCCAAGAATATCACATGAATGAAGAATATCTCAATCAAAGTAGAGAAAATTTAGAATAAAGCAAATATATTAGTTTGAGCTCTAATGGATCTGTTAAAGGATTAACATTATTTTGGAATCATCAAATATTTGAAGGGGTGGATTTAGTATAGATATTAACCATAGTTAAAGGTTATTGAAAGACAATAATAATAATTAGGAATAGATCATGTCTAATATTTATGCCGCTAATTCTAGACAAGGGTGGAAAAATATAGGAATATTTGACAGAATTTAGGAGGAACTGTGAGAACTATAGTTCATTGGTTACAGGGGAATTCAACTCCCCTTTAACCCATTTGGAAAAAATAAGGGTGGTATTTAGGAATTCAACAAAAATATTACTGAATTAAATGACTTCATGTCTGGACCTGATATCGTGGACGTTGATCTCAAAAGAAATACCAATATCTAGTCTAACAAAAGACACAAGAAAAATATAATTTAGGTTAGATTAGAAATGTTCCTTATTTATCTTAATTGGGACATCCAATTTACTATCTCTTTAACTTCACTTCATGGAATTGGTTCAAACCATAATCCTAATGTGTTCTCTAGGGAAAATATGTCTAAACTTAAGAATAAGTCTTTTAGGTTCAAGAAAATGTGGACACTTCATCCAGATCTTCAATATTCTCATAAGGATTAGTGAAAAGAACCATTTTGTAGGTCTGATATTCACATTTTGGATAGGAAACTCAAACATATAAAACAAAAAATCAAAGTTTAAAATAAATAAGTATTTGGGAATATTTTTATTCAAAATAAAATAATTGGAGGAATTATGGAAGATGGAAGATATTACTTCTGGAAATGGTTTAAGGAAGCAATTGCTCAATAAGGAAAAGGAAATTATTTGTGCATTCCAAAATTTAGAATCTAAAGAAGAATATTTATGGAAAATAAATTCATATGTTTGTGTATAAAATAAGGTGATAAACAATGAAGTTTTCCCCTCAATCTACTTCAAGACATAGAAACATTAATAAAATTTATGAACTTATCCTGGAAGATGAGATAAAGTGTAAAGAAGAAGCATACATGGATGAGTATATCACTCTCTACTTTAATAATATTCTAGTGTGAAGTAGTTTGGCGTATATTGATAAATAATATCAATTATTAGGGCTATTTTGTAAGGTTATAATTCAGGTAGAGAATGTAGGCCTTCTCAAACCCTCATCCATGGAAGTGTTTAAGCCTAAAGTTTTATTTTTGGTGCAAGTGTACCTATAGGGTTAATAATATATAAATGAATAAGCACAAGGGTGATAATAAAGATATATAACAAGAAAATTAGTTTGAAAACATATCTAAATGACATTTTGAATTTATAATATTGAGATATGCTAGAAATAGAAAGTATAGCTATTGATTGATATTATAATGAATTTAAAACAAAAGTACTTAGGTTGTTTAATATGTGTATATAGATCTAGGATGAAATAGGTTGGAAGTGGACTAAATCAAGATTATGGAATAGTCATCATATTTTATAAAATTACATTTTTAGCCTCAAATTCTTGCATCAAATCTATATATTTACATCAATGCTGGTGTCTAATTTAGATGCAGGTGTCTAGTATAGAATAATGTCTAGATTTGAATGTGACCACTTGGATCCTTATATATATTATGTCACCTTTCTTTTGGTGTGTCCATATTCCAAACATAGTCTATCACTCGTTTTCAAATGATCAAACCCTATCTTCCTAACATTTGGAGTGATTGTAGTAAAACTAGGTTAGCAGGCACATGGTGTCAAGTTTTGCCAAGGACCCCTCCATAAATTGGTGTTATCTACATATCTAATAATTTTAAGATAGCCTAATAATTATGTAGTTCTCCCCTACATTTTGTCTTTTGTGTGCATAAGGATACAATGTGTGATAAACAAGTACATATAATGACTTAGATTGTAACTTGGAAAATATGTCTTATGTGATGTTCCTATGGTAATTTAGACCTAATGGGATAACACTCCTATCATTGATATGGAAATAGGGATGAATAGGGAATATTTTAGTTCTTGAATGTTTGATTTAATTTTCTTTGTAAGTTTCCTTGTGATTTCCAGGTATTTTCTAAGTCTTTTCTAGGTGTGTAATGAATGAGGGTTGATCTTGTATATATACCAATCCATTTTGAAAATTAATTGCACAAAGAACTTAGTTAGACCTTTAAGATAAATTAAATTTTCAAACTAGATGAATTATTGTCACTAAACACTTATATTTAAAATGGACACTAGTATTAACGCAGGTTTTTAGATGGGACACAAGTGTTCAGGAAGCTATAAAATAGGAATAGGTCCAAAACTAGAAAAACAAGATAATTATCAGGATTATATAATTTTGCATAACATATAAGGCCTATTCATCATAATAATAGTGGTAAAACTAAGAGATAATAAATTTTGGCATAAGAGATAGTGAATGTGAGCCTTTTGATAGTGGGAATGTATTAAAACTAAAATCTACAACTATGATAGGTATTTAATAAGTGTACAAGACTGAGGTGTTATATAATTCAGATTTAGTATCTAAATTTTCCCTCTTTAATATAGTAAATAAATTGATAGTTTAAAATAAATAAATGTGTACTTGGGTGTGTATAACACACCTTATCTTTATGTGAGTTCCACTTGAGTGATTTTTTGGTGATTGGCCTACAACCAAGAACATGTTACAATATATAATTAGTTTAAATAATCTAGAATTGAAAGAATTTAAAATTCTTGAAAATACAGAGAGAAATGTTAGGAGTACACCTATGTATTTATGCAACCACATTTCCTTTTAGCATTTTGATATGAAGAGATGATTTGTTATGAAATATTTGAGCTGAGATTAGTAAAATTTAGAAACCTTCAAGTGCATATATATATATATATATATATATATATATATATATATATATATATATATAGACACACACACACACACACACACACACACACACACATATACATATATACACACACACACATATATATGTGTGTGTGTGTGTGTATATATATATGTATATATATACATATATATGTACACACACACACACACACACACACACACACATAATGATAAGGTGATTTTTCACACAACCATTGTGCTCATCTCAATCATGCAACCCAATCATACTTATAACCTAGAGCGTGTGAATGATCCAATAAAATAACATTATATATATGTTGAGGGTGGAATATTTAATAACTCCATCCTATAAATATAGTAAATTTAGATCATTCAATGAAGCCTAACATATATTTTTAATAATATTGAGTGATTTAATCACCTCAACCTTTACAAAATGTGAACCAATTACTATAGTCTATTGGCTCAATAAAGTCTATAAAATTCCATTCTAGGTATAATAATAATCCATAGTAGTATTTCAAATCTGAAAGCTTACTTGATCTTTCAATTTAAGGTGTTATTTTATATGACATATGCACCTCATATATTTCTCAAGTTGAAACATGGGTATAAAAATGTTAGCAATGTAAATAATGCTAAAAAAATGTGTATTTGAATCATATAACTATGAAATTTGGCCAATTTCAAAAATTTCAAGTGTGAAATACATGTTTCCATGTCACCCCCCCACTAATTTGGAGAATCTAATAACTAGTATAAGTGTGGAGAACGTGTTCCCATAACACACCCCCAATATAATACAAAAATATGGAAATGTGGAATTCATACCTCTATGACATGCCCCAACTAATATGACTCCCATTTGAGGTGAGGGGAAGTATAAACTAGTAGTTACCTTACCTCAAAGGATAAGATAACTATACAAGATGTGTATGGATCATTTAGTATATAGGAGTAATATGTATAGGTAGATATAAAGGTGAGGTATATATATCCTAAGATGCATGATTAGAATTATGGCAATGGCTAGAGAATAATAGTGCAAGTTCAACAAATAATCAAGCACACACAAAAGAGTACTCAAAATCAATACAATAGGCCATTGTCAAAGGAAACTTCATAAAAGGGGCATGTTAAAATGCTACAAAATAAAAGGGATATGGCTTAGTCAAATGTACACCAAACATAGAATGACATGTTCAAATGTTCATATACAAGAAGTTATCACATATTAAAATGTCAAAATAGGTAAACAAAGGCATGGGGGCTGCAAATAATGGTAGATATTCAAATACTCAAACAAATAATACAATAATAGACAATATTAAGTAAATAAAACACTCAAGGAAGTGATAAAAAGGAAAACATGGAATCAAAAACAACAAACATAAGCATATCATACTAATCCATTGATATATGTGTTAGTAAAAAATGTTAAGTATATAGCATATCAAGTACACTATGAAATATCTAAGCATGGATACAAGAATTTGTAAGTACATAATTTCAAACATGATAATTTAAATGATCATATAATAACATAACATGGGTGTATCATGATCAATAAAGTATATTCCCCTAATGTACTGATGACATGAGTAAAGGGAAGACTCAACATCTATATGTGGATATATCATGTGCTTGGGTATGCATGTATCACACTCAAAAGATGTTTGAAACATATGTATGCATATAGAAATAAATTATATATTATCTACCAATATGAAACCAAAAAAATAGATGATAATGAGTTAATAAGTCATGGAATATAGAATATTATTGGATTTTTGAATGATTTAATTTATTTGGTATTTTTGGAATATTTGAAAGGACTAATTGAAGAATTCTTCATTGTCAAAATGTGTAAGATCACTTGAGAAATTATTCAACCTTTGTTTATAGCAATGCATTTTTGCCTCCGTAATGTTTATGCATATTTATTTTATGGAAGCCTTTGGTAGGGGAAGATGACCATATCCATCATGGTTTATGCAAACTCCCTTTCCCTAATATTAAAGGTGATACATATATATGTAGTATTAAATGTATAATTCTGATAAGAGAACTAATGTCAAAATTTTATTGTAAAATGTGTTTCCCAATATAATACCCATATGATCATGGGACCACTTGTGGTCCACATGTGAAGGGTAAATTTATGTACCCACAAGATTCTGGCATCAACAATGAGTATGTTAATTCAACTATATTGTGAACCAACTATTGAAAAAAGTGGTGATACAAATTATATCCGAATTGTTCATATCAAACTTTAGATGTTGATAATATACCCCATCAATATTAGAAATAACATTTAGATATTTGTGCTTTGGTCACTTTGAAATATGGTTTTTTTATGAACCTTTGTAAATATTATGTCTTTTTCTATTCTCAAGCACAATTTGTATGTGACCCACACTCTTATATTTATGAATTTGGTTTCTTAATGCCTCACATTGATATGTATTATGGTAAATTATTTGATTATAGTTAAAATATGGTAATTAATATTTAAGAATAAGTATGCTACCTAATCTATGTCTATTAGGGGTAAAAATATCATCTTATGTTCAAGTGACATATAAAGTATTATATCTGGAGTATCTTGGTTTGTTCTGATCTGTAACATTTATTGTGGATTCTTATGAAATACTTCCACATTATTAATATGATGTATCTTCATTTTTAACTTTTAAGGTTGATTCAATGTTTGTATCCAAGAGGGATGTATGGCATAATAAGCTTTTACTTTCTCATCATCTATTTTTTCTTTAATCTTATTTTGATTAGATTAGGCATCCTTTGAAGGTGGATTTAGCTTATATGTTCTAAGACCTGTAGGTGTGAATAGGTTATGAAAAAAATGCTCAATTACATCAAATTTTAGTATTTCCAATTTCTCATCTAACATATCATGGGCTAAATCATCATCACTGCCATAGTAATCTAAAACATGGCCATCTTGTTGCTCATTGTTGACTACTAAAGGAAGATCAAATGTTTGATTTTATTTTGGTTTTGGTATCATTGGTTTCTTTGGTAATTTATCTTGATATTTATGTCCATCCATGTTTACCTAGATGATTGGTGCCTTGTTTTTATCTAGAGGTAAATGATCCATTGAGATTGACTCACATATTTCATAGGTTTGTATATTTTCAAGTGGAATGAAATGTTTAGATGGTACCATTGTATGTATCCCTTCTATGTCAGAATGTATCATTTAAAAAAAAAAAAAAGTTTCATCATCAACATGCATTTTTAATTAGGTTCCCTAATGTATATTGATAACAATATTAATATAGACTTGTGTATATTACGCATATGCTAGTTGTAAACCAAATTTATAGGAATAATATGAACATCAAAGGCCCATATTATTAATATACAAATGCATAGATTACACAAGTTAATAATATAGGGCATGTTGATTATTATATTTTTGTGGAATCCTTACAATTATTTTCATGCTAAAGTGGTGAGTGTTAGTGCATGTGCCTAGTTACAATAAGTTATCTATTTTAACTAATCTTGCTGATTTATCTTCTTAAAAGCCTAAAATGGAAAAATCCACCAAATTTACAAAAGACGTTCTTTTACCAAACCTACCTCAAATTACACTTTATGTATCATTAAAAAATGTACATGAACCTTTAAATAGTATGTAAATATCAAATATTTTAAAATTTCCAAAATAAATACCAAAGTTACAAAGTTTAGTGATAATCAATTTGAAATTATTATTCATGGAGATGCTAATATGCCCATGTGTCATGTGGATGGAAATTTTCAACCTATAGGAAAAAAATTGACTTATTTCCCAATGTCTTTAATATATAATCTATCAATGATGAATACCATAAATGATTTTCAACAACATGTGGTTATTATAAAATTGCAAATTTCCTCACATGAGGCTACCTTCCATGCTAATATCTTCATCGATTAACCTAATACAAGTAATATATTTAAAAAATATATCCTTATGAATTTATTATGCCTTTATTAATTATATTTGATGTCAAATGAGATCCTACAAATCATTTAAAAAAATATATGCACTCTTTTTGCCATTATGTAAAGGATGGGAATTTGTTATTAAAAGTTTTTCATAGGAGCTTAACTAAACAATATCTTAATTGGTTCTATAGATTCTCCAATGGGTCTCTATAATTATTCAAAAAACTTGAGGATGTATTTTTAATGTATTTTCATAATCACAAGTTTACCAAGTTACCATTGGACCATTTTCAAACATTGTCTCAAAATTAAGATGAACCTATTCAAGAATATATTATAAGATTCAAATATGTTTTATATTATTTAAATTACATCCCCTCAAATATTGAAACATAATTTATATTTAGTATAAGTCTTTTTTCTCCACCTATAGAAATAACATTACATAAAACCTTTGTTTCGTTTGATTTATTATATTTTCATGTGTATAGATATGCTTGTTCATTTACAAAAAAACATGAAACCAATATTTACAATAAAGAGGAGGAACCTAAAGCTAAAAAAATTCAAAAGCATCAATGTGAACAAGATTTAAAAATAAAATTATTCATGAGTGGTGCTTACATTTTGCATAACCATGTTGATCCTATAAAATCAAAAACCATTTGTAATGTAAGATGGTTACAATAATTCATCTTTCATCTCAAATACTTACAACATAAAGGAAGTTGGAAATATTATTTGGGAAACATAATAATACCAATTTATTGTGGTCATAAATTTATTTAAACAAGGGTTTGGTTTATGCCACAAAAATATCAATATGCATTCACAATAGGAACACTTTGGTTATACCAAATGGAAATAAAGCTTGACCAAAATTAGTAAGGTATCTCCTTTTCTCATGAGGACAAATTGATCCATATTACACATGATGCAATTGAAATTATAATTCACAAGTAAATTATGAGGAGGAACAAGTCATGCACTATTTTAACCTATCCAACCATGATCCAAACAATACACATGATCCAACCAAAGGTTGAACATATCAAATATTTAAAAAATACCACATTTAAAAAAAAAATAATCCCAAAAATATTCAACATTTACATACCTTATTATCTCCTTAAAATATACATTGTTAATTCCATGTTGGTACATTTAATATCACCTATTTCTATGTACACATGTTTCACACATATTTTGTGTCTGATATAGGCATACCTAGGCACATAATCTATGAACTTTCAAATGTTGGGCCTTCCCTCTACTCAAATCATTTGGACATTGGGGGATTACACATATTTGATAATGATACACCTAGGTTATATTATTTTATAATCATTTTATATTATCATTTTTGATCTTATATACTTACACATGCCTTTATCCATGCTTTTATCTTTCATAGTGTACACTATTGGATTTGTATTTAACAATTTTTGATAACACATATCGTTACGAACTAGTATGATATGTTTATATTGGTTTCCTATGTTCCATGTTTTCCATTTACACACTTATTTAAGTGTCTTATCTTGCATTGTACTGCTTGTTTGAGCATTTGAATATGCTCCACTAAATATTTCCCCCATGTCTATGTTTCCCTTTTGTGATATTTGCATATATCATAGTTTGTTGTATGTGGAATTTTGAACATGTATTTATATGACTTGTGGAAATTTGACTCAGTCATGTCTATTAGATTATGTGGAATTTAAACATTACCTTTTTTAAGGTCTCCTTGGACCATTGTATTTTGATTTATTTTTGAGTGATATTGTATGTGTACTTGATTGCTTGTTGAGCTTGTATTTTTAGTATCTAGACATTTTTCCATGATTCACATCATGCATATAAGGACTTGATGTGATCACATACTATGTACCTTATTACTATATCTACCTAGACATGTTACTCATATATGATACATGATCCTTACAAAAATAATAAATTTATCTTATAGTTTTGAGTTAAGGTAACTACCATTTTCTATTTTCCCTCACCTCAAAATGAGGGGCGTATCAGTGGGGTCATGTCATAGAGGCATGAATTTAACACCCTCATAGTTTTAGATTTTAGTGGGGGATTGATAAAAAAGAATGATTTCAACACTTATTCAACATTAATTATTTTTAGACTATAGTGGGTTAAGTTATTTAAACATGTCCTCCACACTTACACACTGAAGATTTAGCGGGGGCATGTATTGAGAACATGTATTTCACATATACACAATCTACAAATTAGAAAAATTACATAATTATATGATTAGATACATATTTTTTGTAGCATTATATACATTGGTACCATTGTTATACCTAGGCTTCAGATTGAGACATATATGAGGTGTATATTCCATGTAAGAAATCACCATAAAATGAAAAATCAAATCAACTTTTAAATTTAAATTACTTCTACAGACTTGAGTATACACCAAGATGAAATTTTATGGATAATTATTGAGCCAATATATACAGTAGTTGGCTCACTTATGGAAAGGTTTAGGTGATCACATCACTCAATATTATGAATTTTATAGGATAAAGTGATCAAAGCATCCACCCTCACTATATTTGTAGCGTGAGTTGACTTGGATCAGTAATTATTACCAAGTTATAAGTATTATTAGGTTGGACAATTGAGATAATCTAAATTATCAGGAGGAAACTCACATTTTATCCAAGGTTGGGGAAATTTCCCTCCAATCTTTATATATATTTACATTTTCAGGTTTTACTATTGTCTTATTATTAGCTCCAAAGATTCACAATAAATCATCTCTTCAAATCAAATTTCCAAAAGGAAATATGGTTGCATAGATAGACAATTGTACTCCTAAACTTGCTCTCTTTTATTCAATCATTTAAAATTATTTTAATTCTAGGTTATATGCACTAATTATATACTATAAAATGATATTGGTTGTAGGTTAGTCACAATTAAAGTACTTAAGTTAAACTCACACAAAGGCAAGGTGTGTTATATACACCTAGGTACACATTCCTTTTCCTTTAAACTATAAATTTCATTAATATATTAAAAGGGAAAATGTAGACACTAAATTTAAATTATATATCACCTTAGTGTTGTATACTTGACAATTACTTATCATGGATGTAACCTTCAATTCTAAGACCTTCCTACTAATGAAAGGCTTGCATCCATTATATCTTATGCCTATTTATTATATTTCATTCTATCCACATGTTATTTTTTTGACCACACCTTCTAGTTTACTCAAAGTTCTATAAACATACTTATTATCATCCTCTACATGTTTTAGACATGTGCCTATTTTCTTATTTCCTAAAAACGTACATCCCAACTAGATAGCTATGTCAATGCTAGTGTGCTATGCCAAAATAAATATCTAGTGTTATAAAATCATAAAATTTACTAATGACACATATCTTAAGGGTTAGCCTAGGTTTTTTAATGTGGGATATTTACAAAAGGGATTATTATATATAATATCAATCCTCAATCATTCTTCACCTAGCATATACCTAACGAATCACAAGGCAACCTACCAGAGGCATTAAATTAAGCATTTGATTGAGTAGACATTCCCTATTATTTACTAGTTTAATATGAATCATAGAGACAACCAATCTATTGTCTGATGTATTGAATGAGCATTCAATGAGACATCTTTTCCAAGTTACAAGCTAGGTCACTCTATGTATTTAATTATTACATGTTGCATCCTTATTCACACATAATAAAATACATATGGGAGAACTACATAAGTATACGGTCCTCTTAAAAGTATTTGATATGTAGGAAACACCTATTTAAAGAGGGTTCCTTGGGGAAGCTTGACATTGTGTGCCCAACAACCCATTTTACCACAATCACTTCAAGGGTGAGGAGATTAGGGTTTGATTATTTGACAAGGAGAGAGATTGTGTGTGAGATTTGAAAAAATTAGAGCAAAGGTGACCAAAAACCTATAAGGTTATAGGTGGTCACACTCAGATCCAATTAATATTATGTATTAGACACATACATCCAACTCAGACATTAGAGTTGATGTAATTGTCTAGGTCTGACGTAAGTGTTTGAGGCCATAGAATGCAAATTTATAGAATATTATGATTAATCTAGAATCCATATCTAACCTACTCCCATCCTATTCCATATCATATCTACACATGCATAGGAAACTAAGTACTCTTATTTCTAATTCATTGTAAAATTAATCAATATTTTTACTTTCTATTTTTATCATATCTCATCATTTAAATTTAGAATATTTTTTATCTAAGTTTTAATATTAATTATCTTGAGATATACATGTTTATCACCCTTTTGATTATTTATTTCTAAAATATTGACCCTATACTATATTAACCCATCTCAATTTAGGGTTCACCAGATGCATTCATCACTATTGTCACACATTCTAGAGAAGAACCATGGGATACCTCATTACAATACCCTAAAAATTAGATATGTAATGAACAAAACATATTTCATATATATAGATTCATAAATCATATCTAGAGGATAGAAATATTTTCTATCCTATAGTATACATGGCCATAAATAGATAATCCATGTTGTACATGTTGAGGTTATTAGAGCAAATTAAAAACTCATTTGGAAATATAGGAAATGACTCATTATGTCTTGAGGATATAGTGATCATAATTGAAAGCACACTCAAAGCTCCATTTCTATTACCTGAATGCATCCCAAAAAACTAGTTGAATAAGAGATCACCTTTTAACCATATAATAGTGTAGACCAATATTTAAAATCCACCAAGATAGGGTCATTCATAAAAATAACCTTATTATAGGAAGGAAATAATACACACTATGGGAACATCTTCATCAGATAAAACAACACAAAAACCATATTGGTATGAAAAGACTAAATCTAGAGGTTGGGATCTGAGATGGGCAAGGAGTATGAAAATAAGACAAGAATTAAGTATGGGAATCAATCATACAAACATGATACCATATTTATAAATTCATGTGATTATTCATAAATATATAGGTGTACATATTTATTTTATTATTTTTAGGAAACTAGGGTCTAGTTCCTAAATAATAAAGGGCCTAGAATAAGGGAAAAAATGTAATTAAATTCAATAAAATATAGATTTATATCAAATTAATTACATAGGGAAGAGAAGTAATTTATTTAGAAAAATAGATTGAGATGACTATTACAAAGCCTAAAAACTATTGTGTAGGATTGGGAAGATGTTAAGAACCTAGATTTGAATTTCATTTTGTGAAAGGTTAGGACCATCAAAAATAGGACACCCTAGGATCTAACATTGTTGTCCTCTTCTAGGGATATTGTCCAAACTACTCACAGAGACCTAATTTTTTTGGGTTCTTTCCACTTTACTTATGTGAGCCTATCTATGAAATTTTAGATGTATAATGTCAAAAAATATTGATATAAATCTATTCTAATTTTAAAACCCTAGGTCTATCGACACACATAAATCAACAAACATATCAAAAGAAAAAGGGGAAAAAACTAGGTTAGGGGAAGTATGATCATATGATCTAAAACCCCTACTACCTGATCACAACCTGAATTAACCCTCAAGCTAGGGTCTTAGATCAAATATGATTCTCCCTTAGGGAACATACATAATCAATGCACACTTATGTGTAGATGCAAGAATGAACTTTTGCCTAGATCCTTCCTTGATCAGGAATGAAAATCTATGTGTGATGCAGAATGCTAAGCTATACTATTGAATAAATTTTAATTATGTACTATGCCAAAGTATTAAGTGCTAGATATAAAATGCCTTATGAAGTTATTTATATAAGAGAATATTCATTTTGAATTTGGGAGCTTTATTTACATTAGCCGATGTTCAAAAGACAAACAAAACTTAAGGGGATAAGAAGGGTTTAGGACCTCTTAAATGAATATAAATGACCACTAGGACTCAAAATCCAAAGGGATATGAGCACTAAAAATGGGACTCCCTAGGGTCTAGTGCTATAGTGCAATCTTAACATTCCTATCTTAAAAGATCGAGACTTGGGGGGATAAGATTGGACTAGGAAATAGAGTTTGGCTGAGCTGGAATGACCATGTGGAAGGTTATCAATGATTGGTAATGAGAAAAAGGTTACTCAAGCATGAAATAAGACCAAGATCAGTAAAACAAAAGACATGGCTAATGTGAATAAGTCTCATATTCTATAGTCAAAGTCTCCTATGAAAGGACTATGAAAAGACATGATTATTTGTGATTGCTCGACCAATTTAGGGTGTATACATTTCCCCCCCTTTTATTCTAGTGATATAATGAAATGAAGTACTATAGTAAAATAAACAAGAAGAAAAATGCATACCTAAACTTACCTACATGGAGATAAATGTGATGCAAAGGGTCTAACTCACTTCCTAGCTAGGGAAGTGGATGGAGAGATAAATAGTGCTTGGAAAAAGAAGGAATCCCTGAAATAGATGCCCCTTATACTAAATATAAAAGTAGAATCCATGTAACATGGAGATGGAGGGTGATGCTTTCCCATTATGCTGGATCTAACAAAAAAATAGGGAATGCTTGGAGGCCTAAAACCAATCTCTATCTTCTATCCCACATAAACTCATGTAATCTAGAATGTGTGTATAAAATTTGTATGCTATGAAGAACAAAACTTATCATGACCCCACTATGAACATATAAAATGGAACTAAAAAATGATTAGACCCATAAAACTAATGTTTGTCCTCTATCTCACATAAACTTTTGTAGTCTGGGTCTGGGTAATGCAATCGACCAACCACTACAAACAACTATATGGTCTCACCTAGTGACATCATGGGTACATTTGGGTGTAATATAAATCTTTGGTTAATGTGCAAAAAGAGAATGACATGTCTTTCCATTCCATCTGTATAATCCTAAGTGATGAAGAACATGAACATATGTACCATGCCCCCAAATATGGTATGTGAGTGATGCATCTATATAATATGGTAATCTATATAACCACATGTGAAATAACATATCTTGCCATGCCTCATGTGTAATATTGGAGACCAAAACACTATGATCTACACTATGCCTATATTTTTTTATCTAATTTTATAATTATGTCATGTTGTATGAAGCCATATGTGTGAGACATATAATAATGTACATGCCTCCAAATCTGGTATCTGAGTCTGTATCTATATCAAAATCATTGTGAATACATGTAATCTAAACCATTGTATATAAATAGTCTATGTACCTATAAGATGAAATCACTATGGATTCATATGATCTGAACCACTATAATTGAATAGTTTGTGTATCTATAAACTAAAGGTATATCCCTCTAAATGTCTTAAATAATGTTGAATGACCCATGTAATCTGAATCACTATATATCTTGATCGATCTGAGTTGATCTGATAATCTAACTATTGGATGTGTAAGAACCATGGTGTATCCACTTATGAGAGTGGATGAGCATGTTGGGTAGGTGTAAAAATAATAATAGTAGGAACGATGCCCCCCTTTTGGGGAGAGGGATGAAATTTGTGTTGGAAATATTGTCATTGATGTCAAAGGTCTAACATTAGTGATAAAGGCCCCATAACATTTATTGTCTAAAGGTGTTTTTAATGTTTATATTTTTTCTAAAATGTGTTGATATTTATTTAATATTAATGAATATATTTTTGGTTGTATAAAAATCAAAATAGGGCCCATGATGAAGTCAAAGAGTCATGGGGTAAAGACAAAAGAGGAATGGAATGCATTTTCCCATGAAGAGTCATATTGAGGAATTCCAAGAGTCACCAAGTGAAGACAAAAGAGGGTATGGCACATTTTTCCATAAAGATTAACCTTAAGGAATTCAAAAGGTCACCAAGATAAACACAAAAGCAGAAATGACACATTTGATTATGAAGGGTCACCATCTGATTTTTCAAATACAAGGATTTGAAGGGTCATGCAAGTTTGAATCCATTTTCAAACACAAAAGATGAATGCCAAAGGTCATTTGGAAAGCTATAAATAAAGGCTTAGGAAGCCATTTGAAATATTCTAGAGAGTGCATGGTTTGTAATTATTTTATATAAAAAAAGAGGAGAGAATAGAAAGAGATATTGTAGAGTTCTATCATTTGTTGAGAAAGCAGCATTGAGAGATAGTTATGTTTTATACACAAGAGGGGTTGGTGCTCCTATGGGTTGGTGCTCATAAATAGTTGCTGTATTGGTGCTTGGAAAAGGTGTTGGTGCTCCTATAAGTTGGTTCTTGTAAAATTTGTAATTTGAGTTGGTGCTCTTTCATATACTTGAGATTGTTCTCCATGGTTTTTCCCACTTTGGGTTTCCATACAAAAATCTAGTGTTTCTCTCTCTCTCTCTTGTGTGGTGCATATTATTTTAGTTTTATTGTATATATTGAATTTATGGTTAAGTGGAGTTTGATTAAGTAAAATATTTGTAATATATATGATATACTGATTCACCACTCCTCCCTGCCTTAGTATATCCTATGCTTAACAATTGGTATTAGAGCAGGTTCCTTTGAAAAGAGTTTTATAGCTTGAAGGTAGATCGGGGAAAGCACAATGGCTGGATCACGTGAAGGTTTTTTTACAAACAAGGCACCTTTTTTTGATGAAAAAAATTATGCATTTTGGAGCATAAAGATGAGGACTTATTTTATGTCTCTTAGATTCAAAATTTGGTAAGCAGTTGCGGAGGAATACGAAGAGCCACAAACACTTGTGATTACTCTGGTAGAAAAGAAGGCAAGTGAAAGTAATGCTAAAGCATTAAATGCTATTTTATGTGGTTTATATGAATAAGAATTTGTTAAAGTTATGTAATGCAAATATTCTCATGAGACTTAGGTAAAGCTTAAAAATATTTACAAAGGTGATGGAAAGGTTCAACAAGATAAGCTTTAGACTTTTAGAAGATAGTTTGAGAGTTTGAAAATGGAAGAGGAAGAAAATATAGCGAGTTATCTTTTTTGAGTTGATCAAATAGTTAATCATATTCAAGGCCTTGGAAAAAAGTTAGAAGAATCAACGGTGGTGCAAAAGGTTTTGAGATCTCCACCAATGAGATATGATGCAAAGGTTTTGACAATTGAGGAGATGAAGGATCTAGCCAAGCTAAAGATGGATGAACTATATGGTATTCTTATAGCATATGAGATGAAAACTGAACAAGAGAAACCAAAAGGGAAGTTATTTTCAAGACATCAAAGAAAGAAAAGGTTAAGATTAAAGAATCAAGTGACAACTCTAGTGATGATGAAGATGACAATGTAGCTCTATTCATCCACAATCTGAAAAAGGGCATAGGTAAATATCAAAGAAAATTACCTTTTAAATATTTTAATTGTGGAAAGATTAGATATTTTGTAGCTAAGTTCCTAGATAAGAGTAATGGTGAAAATAAATAAGGAAGTTCTACATACAAGAAAAATTTCAAAGGCAAATTCAAGAAGGGATTCAAGAAGAAGAGTTTATACTCTAAAGATCCTAGCTCAACTGAAGACAGTGGAGTCAGTGATTCAGATAAAGAAGAGATTTTATTTATGACCATACATGAAGATGCCTCTACAAGCAAAAGTATATAATATCAAGAAGAAGAAAAAGATGAAGCTAAGGTGAATCTGGAAGGAGAACTCATTTGTGCCTTAGAAGAATTAAAATCTCTTGAGAAGAAGAATCAAAGATTAAAGTGGCAAATTGAAAAAAATGAAAAGGAGTCAAAAGAAATAGTTGAAGATATACAAGAACACATTGAAGAAGCCAAAAGGATTGAAGAAGATATAGAAACTCAGTTATAAAACATAAGTAAAGAATGTGAAAGGTATGTTGTTGAAATTACCTCTTTAAAAGAAAATCTTGAAAAAACACATAAAGTAGTCAATGATAGAGTAGAAAACGATTCAAAATTTGAGAATAACACTAATATGTTGAATAAGATATTATAAAGTCAAATATTAATGCAAGATAAGATAGGTATCATATTTGAAAAAGAGAAAGGGGAGGCCACTAGTTTCATAGACAAGTTAACATAGAAAAAAGAAAGAGCTATGCTGAAGCTCTTACAAAAGAGGAAATGAAAATGGAAGAAGTTAAGAATACATAGGACATATTAAATAAATAAGGATAGAAGAAGTAGAGCTATAAAAGGAAATTAGGTTAGAGATACACAAACATGTTATATTTTTATGATTACTATTTTTATTGTAATGGATATGGTGATAAGAAAATAGAATGTTGAAAAAGGGTTAATAATTTTAGAAACAAGGAGAAGGAAACTCATGTAGAGTCAAGCAAAAGCCACAACTATTTTAATCCTCTATCAAGATTTAATGAAGAGGCCATAATATATTACAAGTACAATAACTTTACACACATATCTTAGTACTGTAGAAGTATGTTCAAGTTAGTTAAGAAGGACTAGAGTTTCAAGGCTCCATTCATCAAGAATAAAGTTTAGATAGGTTCATGGTAAAAGAAATAACTTGAAAAGTCTATGTTAGTCCAGACAGTTTTATATGAAAGAAATGAAGAAAAGATATGGTTCATTAAAAATAGATGTTAGAGCCACATGATGGGAGATAAGAGCAAGTTCATAACCCTAAAGGATATCAATGGTGGCATAGTGAAATTTGGAGACAATACTACTACTATAATTGCCAAAAAAGGTACATTAAGTTTAGATAATGGTAGAACTAAGATTAAAATTTTTCTATATGTAGAAGGTCTTAAGCATAATATTTTAAGTGTAAGTCAAATTTGTGATTAGGGACATGCACTAATGTTTTATGAAGAAGTTTGTGAAATTAGGAGAAAATATTTAGATGTGTTGATTCTAGATGCTCAGAGGATAGGTAATAATTTGTATATATTATCAGATATCAAAGGTCAAAAATATTGTTTAAGTCAAGTTGGCTATGGCACAAGAGAATGCGACACATAACTTTTGACAATATTGTCAACATCAATAAGAAGCAATTAGTTATAGATCTTCTAAAGATTATAAATCCCTCTAACACACTTTGTGAACCATGTGAACATGGGAAGTAGGTTAGAAGATGGTTGAAAATAAAAGAATACTTGACCACTCAGATGTTAGATCTTGTTCACACTGATTTGTGTGGACTTATAAGAACTCAAAGTACTCAAGGTGAGAAATATTTCATGTTACTTATTGATGATTTTACATGTATGACTTGGGTGATGTTTTTAAAGAAAAAATCAAAAGCTTTCAGCCACTTCAAAGCATTCAAGGCTTTTATTGAGAATGAAAATGATTTAAAGATTAAGTGCCTAAGATCAAATTAAGGAGGAAATTCATGTCAGATTAGTTTATTGATTATTGTGAAAACCATGGGATAAAGAGACATTATTCGGTAGCTAGAAATTTATAGCAAAATAGAGTAGTTGAGCAAAAAAATAGAATAATTCAGGAGATGGTGAGGACAATGCTAAATGAATCCAAGATACCAAATAAATACTGGAGAGAGGTAGTAGGTATAATAGTGCACATCCATAATAGAGCATTGTTAAGAATCAATACTGATAAGACTCCTTATGATCTATGGAAAGATAAACTAGCTACATTTGATATTTTAGAGTTTTTGGTAGCAGATGATTCATAAAGAGAATTGATGAAAAATTGGGTAAGCTTGAATCTAGAATAGATGAAGGTATATTTCTTGGATATTATATCATAAGTAAAGATTATAAAATTTATAACAAAAAAACCAAGAATATTTTTGAAAGTGTAAGTGTCAAGATAGATGAAGATATAACACAAAGAACCAGTGATCCAGTGGACACTCCTAAAATCATTGAAGAAGAAGATTTTGAAGAGTTAGATGAAGATGAGGAGAAGAAAAAGGACACCAAGACCCTATCTAAATATGTTTAGCATAGAATCTGAATAAGTAAATTTTTCTTTGTTATCCAAAATTCAGCCTAGATTTTTTTTCAAAAGATAGACATGATGAGCATTGGGTTAAGGCAATGGATGAAAAATTAAATAAAATACAAAATAATGATACTTGGAAATTAATGCCTAGAACAAAGGATCAAAATGTGATAGGAATAAAGTGGGTATACAAAAATATGTTGAATGAAGATGGTGAAGTTACTAGGAATAAAGCCAAGTTGGTATGTAAAGGATATACTCAGATTGAGGGTATAAATTTTGAGGAAACTTTTACACTAGTCGAAAGGCTCGAGGCTATTAGAATGTTTGAATATGTAGTATTTAAGAATTTCAAAGTGTTTTAGATGGATGTCAAGTCTGCTTTCCTGAATGGGAATCTAGAAGAGGATGTCTAAATTGAGCAACCTAAGGGATTTATTCTCTCAAATGCAAGTAACCATGTATGCAGATTGAAGAAAGCACTATATGGATTGAAACAAGCTACTAGAGCTTGGTATGTAAGACTTTATAAGCACCTACAAGATGAAGGTTTTAAGAGAGGTTTTACTAATAATAATCTCTACATCAAAATAGAATGTGAGCACCAATTAATTGTTGTGGTATATGTTGATGACATAATATTTGGAGGTAACATTGAAATAATGAAAAAATAATTCTTTGATAATATGATAAAATAATTTTAGATGTATATGCTTGGAGAATTATCATTTTTTTTAGGGTTGCAAATATTTTAGTCAAATAAAAGAATTTTCATATATCAAAGTAAGTATGCCAAGGAAATGTTAAAAAAAATTGGTTTTGAGGATTGTGCACCAGTTGGAAAACTGGTGAGTACAAAGAATAAGGTGAGTAAAGATGAAGATTCACCTATTACAGATCAATCTTTGTATAGATCTATGATTGATAGTCTTTTATATTTGATATCATCGAGGCCAAACACCATGCATGTAGTATACATAGTTGTGAGATATCAGGCAACCTCAAAAGAGAGTCATTTTAAATTGGCGAAGAGATTATTTAGATATGTCAAGCGGATATTGGATTATGGATTGTGGTATCTCATAAGTAGATATTTCACTTTGGTTAATTATATAAATTTAGATTGGGCAGGTTGCTTGGATGATAGAAAGAGTACAAGCGGAGGAGCCTTCTTCCTCAGTGATAGCTTAGTATCATGGCTAAGCAAAAAGTAGAATTCAATATCACTTTCTACAACTGAAGCAAAATATATTGTAGTGGTGTTGTGTTGTACTCAATTACTTTGGATGAAGCAAACTTTAGAAGACATCAAGGTAAAATATGATGAACCTATTTATATTTTTTGTGACGACACAAGTTTTATTAATAATTCTAAAAATCTAATGATGTATTTAAGAATAAAACCTATTCCTATTAGATATCACTTTTTGAGAGAGTAGGTGGTAGATCAATAGATTAAAATGGAATATATCAATACTAAAGAATAGATTATAGATATTTTCTCAAAAGCACTACCAAAAGACACATTCGAGTATCTACGAGAGAAGTTGGGAGTAATTTATTTTAATTCCTATGATTGAGGATCAACATCAATTGAGGGGGATATAAGTGTTATCTCTAGGATAGGACCTTTTCCATTGATGTCAAATGGGGAGAAGAATAGAAATAGGTATAAGAATAGGTACAAGGAATAGGTGTAGAAATAGGTATAGGAAACATGTACATGATGCTATAGTAAGGGGGAGTTACTATATATTTTTTAGATAGTAGTATGTGTAGGTTGGCATATGTAGTACATGTTTTAGGATGTGGCGGTTTTAGTTTGAGGTTGTCATCAATGACAAAGGGGGAAATTGTTGGAAATATTATCATTGATATCAAATATATAGCATTGGTGATAAAATTCCCATAGAATTTATTTTATAAAGGTGTTTTTTATGTTCATATTTTGGCTAAAATGTGTTGATATTTATTTAATATTAATGAATATATTTTTGGTTGCATAAAATTCAAAAGAGGGCCCATGGAGAAGTCAAAGAGTAATGGGGTAAAGATAAAAGAGGAATGGGATGCATTTTCCCATGAAGAGTCATCTTGAGAAATTCCAAGAGTCACCAAGTGAAGACAAAATAGGGTATGGCACATTTTTCCATGAAGAGTCACCTTAAAGAATTCAAAAGGTCACCAAGATGAAGATAAAAGAGAAAATGATGCATTTTATTATGAAGGGTCATCATGTGACTTTTCAAATACAAGGATTCAAAGGGTCATGCAAGTTTGACACCATTTTCCATGAGGAGTAATGAGTTACAAAGGGTGAATGCCAAAGGTCATTTGGAAAGCTATAAATAAAGGCTTGGGAATCCATTTGAAATATGAAAGAGAGTGCATGGATTGTAATTATGTTAAATAACAAAAGAGGAGAGAATAGAAAGAGATATTATAGAGTTCTATCATTTGTTGAGAAAGCAACATTGAGAGATAGTTGTGTTTTATACACAAGAGGGGTTGGTGATCCTATGGGTTCGTGCTCACAAATAGTTCTCAGAAAAGGGGTTGGTGCTTGTACAAGTTGGTGCTTGTGAAAATTTTAATTTGAGTTGGTGCTCTTTCATATACTTTAGATTGTTCTATGTGGTTTTTCCCACTTTGGGTTTCCATGTAAAAATCTGGTCTCTCTCTCTCTCTCTTGTGTGGTACATATTGTTTTAGTTTAATTGCATATCTTTAATTTATGGTTAAGTGGAGTTTGATTAAGTATAATATTTATAAGATATATGATATACTGATTCACCCCCCTCTCAGTATATCTCATGCTTAACAATTTATGATAGAGGAGATCAAACCAAAAGTGGTGACTAATAACATAATAATAGAAATAAGGCTGGCTTATTGTGAATAGATTTGAAAGGTTATTTGATTTATTAGATTCACTTTTAGAAAGTGGAACAAGTTTTTATTGGTGATGACCAAGATGTGTGTCTAAGTATAAGAGAAATATAGAGATGCTCATGCTGTAGTAGGTAGATCAAGTAGTAAGAGAGTGAAGTTTGAGTGATGTTGAAGGTATCATTATCATGATTTCATGAAAGAAAATGGTTAAAAAAATGGGGTTATGGGGTTCAAGTCATGGGAAAAATGGTATTTTGCTTTGATTGGAAAAGTTAGCTAATATAGTAATTTGGATTGATGCTCGATTCATTTGTGCATTGACTAGGTGAAGATTTTGAGCTCTGGAGTGAGAGAGATTCCAAGGAGATGAGCACCTACCATGACCTGATTTGAGGAGTTAGTAGTCCAAGTTTAGGTTGGTGGTGATGTAAACCTAGTAAGTAACCCAAATGCTTAGTTTTTGTCTATTTTAAACCTATGTTTGGTGTTTTTGAGATTTTTAAAGTAGCCTAGGATTTTTTTTTCTATTTCTAACATTCCTATCCTACATCCTATGCTCATGTCTAGGTTCTAGTGTTCCTATCTAGGTTATACCACTCCTATCTAGTGAGACTATCTTGTACCCAATGTTTTTGTCCTATAAGTAAGATTTTATAAGATGATACTTTGTTAGTTACTATTAATTTTTCTTAGTTTTTAACTTGGTATTGTTGATTGACGGATGTGTTATTTTTGGTGATGCAAGGTGAGGTATAGATGAGAAAGTTTTTTAGGGGTAATGTGATGGAGACATTGAGGATATTACCATTATAAACTGATGAGAGAGCTATCATGGATAGGGTAGGGTTGGGTCATGTGTGTGACCTAGGCATAGTGTAGTGGGATCAATATCTGATTACTACCTTATGTGTGAGGTGGAATGTAGATACATGTACTTTATATATTTCTATAAGGGATATTACTATGAATTTAGAGGATGTGTATCACATTTTGCATTTATTGGTTAGTGGATGGCATATGATATTGAAGGAGGACATGGGTGCTAATGTTATTAGTCATGCATCCTTGTAATTTTTTGGTGTGTCCTTAGGTATAAATTGGAGAGGGAGTGATAGTGATGTACTATTGTCAGTTATTATGCAGTCTAATGTTCCACACTTGTGAAAGTGGTTGGCTATTTTGCTAGCATCATTTTTTGTTGTGGATGGGAGTGGATTGTCTATTTCATATAAGATGCACATGATTATGCACAATGTGGAGGTATATGGAACTATATTCTCATGGGGAGGACTATGATAGCCCACCTATACATAGATCTATACAAATTTACATAGGAGGCATTTAGTGGTAATTTAAGCACAATGACCTTATTGCATTATTGGGATTATGATCACATAATAGTTGTGAAGCTGATTGGATTACTGAGGGAAAAGTGGGCACCTTCATATCCATTTAGAGAGTAGTGGATGAGTACATTAGCTATCTAATCCTCTGGGATGGATCATTATAGGTAGGTGCTAGATAGATTAGTGGCTAGTGACATCATATAGAAGTCATATAGAGGATTTATTGGATGGGCCAAGGATGGAGTGCAGTTGCGCTACAAGAGGGTCAATTGTTAGATACATGACTAATGAGTTGGAGTATATGAGTGATTTTAGTATGATCACATGACTAGATAGTTTAGGGTACCACAGGATGTGCCCCTAGTATCATGGGTATGGGTGAGGAGTGCGCAAGCACCACTGAGGGTAGGAGCTCATGTAAGGCCTATTGAGGCTGAGCTTGTACCCCTTTGGATGCAAGGGATGTAGCTATAGATATTCTAGATGTAGATGATGTTGGATGTATAAATGCATACAATACATGGTGGGATAGACATTGGTGGGATTCATTTTACCCTATTGATGGAGGGGATGCTCTAGAGCATGAAGATTTTAATTGATCTAGATGATGAGAAGTAAGCAACAATTTCATTTAAATTGTGTAAAAATTTGTGTTTTTAGTTTGATTTTATATTATATAGCTAACCTAGTGTGATACTTTGTGTGAAGTTGGAGTAGGAGGTGTGTAAGATGAGGCACATACTAGGGTGGGGAGTAGATATGATAATTATTGGGAGATGATCATTGAGTCAACACTCTGAGATATCACATGACATGTTCCTAATGATGCAGTAGAGGAGGGATTTATAGAGTTAGTGATGGTCATGAATGGTATTCATGATCATATTTTTAACAAGGATACTATAGTGACAACTATATATGTTAGGGTAGTAGGAGATAAAGATGAGCTGAGAGCTGAGCTAGATAGGCATAAATGCCTCCACTTGATTTTGATTCTTTAGCATGAGGATTATGGATGAGTATACAGACCTTCAGATGTGATACATGGACTTACATGAGGATCATGGTTGGCTACAGGAGTGAGAGAGTCATCACAAGAGGCATATGATAGCTCAAGGAGGTATGGGGCTAACAAGTGCTAGGGTGGATTATGGGACTAGCACTGGTAGGGAGAGTGAGACTGAGAGTAAGGACATGATGCCCATTCATGCTTGATTGTATTTGATATAGTTTATATGTTTTGAAAATGTTGTTATATATATATATGGATACTAGTTTGAGTTTGGATACGTGTGTATTATGTTATGTAATTTGGGGTGTATTGGTATATTTTTTTGCAAATGGTTGATTAGAAATTATTGATTTGACATTGATGTTGAGGTTGCATATCTTTGGTAAACTAGAATTTGGGTTGTGATTTGATTGTTCAAGTGTAATGCTAGTTTTTATTTCAAACCATATGTAAGTAAAGAAATTTGTTTATTTTGTAATTTACAAATTGATTTGGTAAAGTGAATTGGTTTCAAGATTGGTAAAATGGGATATTGGTAAGATCAGTATTTGGATAATTTGGTTTGGCTAGGGATGGTTATTTTGAACTAAGAATGTTAGTTTTAGGTAGAAGGGGATGTAAGATATCACTTGTGCATATCAATTTGTGCTCAATTCCCTGAGAGTAGATGAAGAATACAAGGGCTGGCACTTTGGCTCCATCATTGCCCACTAAGTGAAGCTATGGGATCATGTATGTACTAATTAATGTTTAAACTATGTGTCTAATCCCTTTGAGTAGGTGTCTCAAGAATACAAAAGCTAGCTAGAACTTTGGCTCCATTATTACCCACTAAGTGAAGCTATGAAGTAATACAAGTATGAATGTGTGTTGTATTAATATATAAACCCTAATGGCCAATTGAATAAGTGTTCATACTACTCATGTTATGTAGGAACATGCCCTGTATCTGATACTATCTATGGTGCACTAATTATAGCTATACATGGAGACTATATAAGATACAACCTCAATGGATATGCAACTGAAGCTATGTGCTATGAAGGAGGCTCATCTATCTACAATCTTAGTGGATTGCTATGTGAAATAACACCCTATGGTCTCTAATATGATGTATATGACTAAGAAATAGATCGAGATATAACTATTAACTATGATGGGGGATCATCTAATCTCAATCATAGTAGGTTGTAATGTGAAATAGGTCCTTAAAAACTTAACCATAGTGAATATCTATTTGGAGCAGTACTCTATGATATGGGTTCATCTAATCTAACCATGGCTAGTTTTTACATGAGATAGGACCTTAAAAACTTAGCTATAGTGAATATCTATCTAGATCAGTACTCTATTGTGATGCCTACTACATAGTGTAATTATATATATATATATAGAATTACACTATGTACTCCTTAGACTACATTGCTATATGTAGGCTATTCTCACTGTACTAGTCTATAAACCCTTTAAGTAGGTGGGATAGGATATCTCTTATGAGGCTCCATCCTAGAAACCACATTAATCTCATGATCAGAATCAATGATTCCTATAAAGGAATGTCTTGGGATGACTCAATCATCAAGGAATGAGGTCTATGGTTCCATGATGAAGGAGATCTTGGTGCCCCTAGTGTGAATAATATGATGCCATTATCAACACATCTATTGATTCAATCCCTAAGTCCATAAAAATCATTATCTCTATGTCCACAAATATGATGATAGTTACAAAAGGGCTGATGTGTTTGTCTATGTAAGAGACATGAATCTCATCAATGAGTAGAAGGCAATGTGATTAACCTTTTATCTAGTAGCGCTAATAGTATGATATATGGGTTATCCCATTCTGAATCAAACTATAGTGGTTCCTTACTACTGTTATCTATAGTGCATACTATAGGTGGTGCTTTGTAAACTGACTCTCTACTCTTAACTAGTTTCTTTTGTTGTTACAGTCTCTTATCCTATTTAGGACATGGTGGATGTTGTGTGCTAAGAGCTATAGATGGAGGTACTTCTATGAAATATAGGGTAATTTGATCAATTGAAACTCCCTTAATCAATCCCAATTTATTCTCTAAGACTAAAATTGTATAACATAAGTGTCTGAAAGAGGACTTTGTCTAATATAATATATGCTCTAGGAGTGGTTGGTGAAGCCCCTTGATAAAGATATGCTAAATCTCTAAATGTGTTGGTTTATAGATCAATCGTAACATGTGTGTTTTGAATCATAAGATATAATCACTATCTAGATCTAAAGAATTTTGATGCAATGCAATAAGTTTCTCATATGTAACATGAGGGCCCATGTTTGATATGTAATATCTAAGAAATGCCTCCTCTAAATCATCATTTGTATGTAAGAAACCAACAAGAAGTATATGAAAAAACCAATTTTATGCATTACCCACTAGTGTCTATTGGAACAACTTAAGTAGAATCAAAGGACTTGCATGAAATGGCAAAACCTTCCAAAAGTCTTGAAGGTGTACGAATGGATCTCCAGTTCTATCAAATTGAGGCAATGATGGTATCTAAAAAAGCTTAGGCAATGAAGCTTTTATAAATGTATTCAAAAGAGGGTTACCATGTAAGTCATTGGCATCCATCCAAGACTTATAAGCCTTATTTTCCAAGGTAACAAGATGTACTTGGTGTTGTAATTTACCAACTACATGCATTAAAGAAATAATCTCCTGGGATGGTATATTAGTATCTTCAAGTGGTTAATTTAATCATTGAATTTGATAATTTATTTTATCCATGGGAATGCTACATTTAGAAATCAGATCATAACGAGGGGATGTGCTCACTTGAACCTTTGGAGGAAAGGTAACTTGGACCTTAGTAGACGGATGTGGGCTACCATTCTCTTTGAGTGAAGAGTGAGAAACAAGTGCTACTGTAGTAGGGGGTGGCTTTGGAGATTCATTGGTATCTTTATGATTTAGTTAATCACATTCTAATTGAGTAGAAGATGTGATGTTATCATTATCATGTGTATCATTTGAAATAGAATTATGCATAGAAGTAGAAACACCATTTTATAATGCATTATGTTTGAGAGGAGTGAGAGAAGAGTTAGAAGCATGATATGCATGTTCTTCTTCACTATGTTCATAATAGTCATCATTATTCCATGCATTATCATAATCATAGTTTTGTTCATATCCATTCTCATTTTTATATTCATTTGCATGTTCACTATCATATTCATTATCAATTCCATCATAACTAAGGAGAGGGGTAAGAGAATATGTTAATTCTTTTCTAATATTTAATAAATTATCATGTGAAATTAGAATATTATGTGCATCTACGTTATCCATGAATGTAGTGCATGCTTGATTTTCATTTGCAATATGAGATGTAAAAGTAAAAGAGTTATCATTTAAACTTTTTTTCCTTTGTTTGAGATAACAAAGTAGAGTTAAGAACATGATATTTATCATTTGAACTAGGCATTATAAATTTGATTCTATTGCATTTATACTGTTATAATTTGAACATAGAATTAGAGAGAGAGAGAGAGAGAGAGAGAGAGAGAGAGAGAGAGAGAGAGAGAGAGAGAGAGAGAGAGAGAGAGAGAGAGAGAGAGAGAGAGAGAGAGATTAGGGTCAAATTGAAATAAGTTATCACCAATGAGAGATTCATTTAGAATTGCATGACTAATTTGTTCGTTTGGTACATTGTGCATAGGAAAATGACGTGAAAAGTACCTTTCCCATTTATCAAAATTATTTTCTTTATAAGAGGGAAGAAAAGAAGATGCATCTACATTATCTTCACTATCACTTTTACATGTATCATCATGTTCCTCATTAAAATAATAGTAATTATCCTCATTGTAAATGAAATAATTTTCCACATTTTTATCTAATGTGCAATTTTGAAAATTTGTCCATTCATTGTAATAATCATGAATTTTTTTTAGAAATTGATCTATGGGATGAGAGGGAAGAAGTGCCTTAGTGGCCATTTATTTCTTTCACCAAAGAGAATATGTAAAAGTACTATTAAGCAAATAAATGAAAGAATAACTACTAACATAGAGATTTTGAAAATATTTTTGACACTCCAAATAATTTACAAAATTTTTAAAATTTATATCTAAAAATTGTAAGGAAGGCTTGGGGTTTGAAGACCTAGTTTGGAAATCTAGGGTTTTATGTTGGGGTTTTAGAATTTTTGAAAATTATTGCAATAAATTAAATTCTAAAATAAATTTGAATAAAATAAATGCAAAAAAAAATTATACAAAAATCAGAAATTTAAAATTAAATTTTTGCATGAATAACTACTAACATAGATATTTTGAAAATATTTTTTGACACTCCAAATAATCTGTGAAAATTTCAAAATTCTTTTTAAAAAATTATAAGGGAGGAAGGCTTGGAGTTTGAGGGCCTAGTTTGGAAATCTAGGGTTTTGGGTTGGGGTTTTAGAATTTTTAAAAATTATTGAAATACTTTAAATTTTAAAATAAATTTTAATAAAATAAATGCACAAAAATTTATACAAAAATCAAAAATTTGAAATTGAATTTTTGCACAAAAATATGAAGGAAAAATCTTAAGGGTGTACCTATGGTTTGAAATTTGTTCAAATTAACTTGAGTTCACCAAATGTTTTATTACTTTTGGGAAATAACGGTCTAGTTCCTAAACAATAAAGGGTCTAGAATAAGGGAAAAAATCTAATTAAATATAGTAAAATATAGATTTATATCAAATTATATACTAATTCACAGTAGTTTTTAGGCTTTATAATAGTCATCTCAATCTATTTAACACCTAAAAGGAGTTTACCCTAATCAATAACAATTTTATAACTCCAAAAAATGATTAATCATGCTCCAATTGCCCCATATGACACCTCAGTTTACTATCAAGGACCACCTGTAGGTGGTTATTTCAGTGTATACAGGTAGTAAAGTGCAGATATGGGTAGTGTGTATTGTAATTGGATTTAAATGGGTTGTATATTCATCTCAAACCTCCAAATTCACTATTAAAACCTAAAAAATATTGAAACCACCACTAAGGCTCTCATCATAGCATGAAATCATTTTGGAAACCCTTGTAGGTGAAGATGGAGTTGTATGCAGGCAGATAGTGGGATTATGAATCGTACACATGGTATATGAGATTTTAACAACCATTTTACCTCCTTAAAATTATAATATGGATCCATTACAACTTTTGAGGTCTTATATCAAGTCAAGATAGCTCCATTTCAATGTTTGGACCCTTTTAAGCACATGTAAGTGTATGCATTCTAATGGTAGACTATATGCAAATGTTACACATGACTGCACAATCCCTCTTTTTTGCATAAAATAAAAGATTGGCTCACTAATTAATTATTATAAAGGATACACCAAGGCCTTAAAACCTTCAACACACATCTATGAACATGTTATGCATGCCTCATGCATGTACTTCACCATAACTACAAGTAGAAGTAAGCAAAAGTTAACTGTATGGTGTTCATGACTGCACCCTCATGGAATATGGCCTTGAATAATTTGATTAAAAGGTGAGGGGATTTATAAGACATATAAATGATGGTGATTAACATATTTCTACCCCCTATAATCACTGCTAAAACATGGGAATCCTAAAAATGGTGAAAAACTACCTATTAGCTTCAAGGAGACTAATCTGTAAACCTGAGATGATTTGATCATCCAAACACCTTGAAATACTAAAATAATCATGGAGAAAAATTGAGGGAATAAACATCATCTAGAAATAACATGACCAATTGGATTGTATAGAAATGCCCAAACTAAAGCAAAACCTTTAATGTGCATAGATTGAAAAACATAAAAAAATAGTCATCTTGTAAAAGATGGTTCATAAATCATGGTTAAAAAATATTTGAAATATTTTTATGGAAATGAATTTGTATAACTTTAATACCACCTCACAAAGGCATTAGACTTGGAACTTCTTCTATTGACCGTACCAAGCATGAACCTATTGATCATTTCTACATGTCTAAAAGGGCAAAAAAGGAGTAGAATGGGTTTGGGACCTTTTTAGCACTTCCAAAGAATGTAAAGCATTGATATGAGTGTGAGTAATATAAAGAGTCATTCCATGACCTTATCTAATATTTCACCTTTTGCCATAGGCTATACAAGTGACAAACTCTTCTCTTTTCCCAAGAAAACTACTCTTTCTTTTGAAGAACCTCTCACTTTTAGTTATGGATAGTTTATTAAAGCATAATAGGACACATTTAATGTGAAATAACCCTTATTATACCTTAAAACTTCCCTAAGAAGCTGTACAACTCATGTAATGCCCTATTTTGATCTTAAAATGATTCAAAATGATATAAGGACTAAAATGACTAATGACCAAGGCTCATATAACATGAAATCACACTAAATGACCTATAATACACCTTAAGACATATATATTAGACCCATAAAACACCTAAAAATCAATTTTTTACCTAGAAAAATAGATTGAGACGACTGTTATAAAGCCTAAAAACTACTGTGAAGGACTGGGAAGATGTCAAAAACCTAGATCTAGCTTTCATTTTATGAAAGTATAGTACCACCAAAATTAGGATACCTTAGGGTCTGGTGTTGTTGTCCTCTTCCGATGTAGTTGTCCAAACTACTCACAAAGACTTATTTTTTTGGGTTCTTTCCACTATTCTTATGTGAGTCTACTTATGAAATTTTGGATGTAGAATGTCAATGAAACTCACTATATAGCTGTTTTAATCTCCAAACCTTAGGTTTATCTACACTCATTAAACAAAAAACACATCAAAATCAAAAAAGGGTAAAAATTGGGTTAGGGGAAGTATGATTTCATGATCTAGAACTCATGTTATCCTAATCATTGCCTACAATAACCCTCAATCTAAGGTCTTAGATAAAATGTAGTTCTCCCTTAAGGAATGCTCATAATCAACATGAATGATATATTCAAGAATGAACTTTCACCTAGACCCTTCCTTGATCAAGCATGCAAATCTATGTGTGATGCATAATGATGATCTATACTATTGACTAATTTTTAATTATGTACTATGCTCAAGTAGTAAGTGCTAGATATAAAATACCTTGGGAAGTCATTTAAATAGGAGACTATTTTGAATTTGGGAGCTTTATTTGCTTTAGCCAACATTCAAAAGACAAACAAAACTTAAGGGAGGGGATAATAAGGGTTTAAGACCTCTTAAGTGAAGATAATTGACCATTGGGACTCAAAATGCAAAGGGATAGGATCACCAAAAATGGGACACCCTAGGGTCCAATATTATAGTCAAATCCCAAAAATCCTATCTTATAGGCTTGAGACTTGGGAGGACAAGATTGGCCTAGGAAATAGAGTTTGGTTGAGCTAGAATGACCATCTGGAAGGTTATGGATGATTGGTAAAGAGAAAAAAGTGACTCAAACATGAAATCAGACCAAGATCAGTAAAATAAAAGACATGGATAATGTGAATAAGGCTCATATTCTCTAGTCAGAGTCTCTTATGAAAGGACTATAAAAAGACATGGTATGTGTGGTTACTTGACCAATTTAGGGTGTATACATTAGTTAATATGTTTATGAAAGTGGTATAAAGGATACACTATGATCCTTCCATTACTCAAGATGATTCCAAAGAGATAGACAAGGATGAGGAGGTGCCCACTTGAGAAAAGGACACACCAACTAAGATAGAACAAAAAATAAGAGATACAATTTTTAGAGGCCTTTAAAGACCTCCAAATAATACTCATTTTTCCCATTTAGTATATATGGAAATACCTCTGGTACATAGGAGACCTACTCAGCCTACCTTACTAAATCTTGATGTTTAGATAATATAAACATCTTAGGTAAGAATTACTCCTAATCCTTTATCAATTTGGTCATTAATATTCTTTATATAGTTATTTATAAAATTAAATGAAGGTCATTTATATATTGAAATTAAATAGGAAATAAAATATGGGGATGACCTTGAATAAGAGACTAGGTTGGATAACCTTCAATAGAATATAATAAAGATTAAATTGATTATCATCCCCTAACTCTCCACCTCATACTCCAAGTGTTGAAGAATCACAAGAAATAAACATTTCAAGCACAAGAACTTTTGCTATTCATGGGTCTATTAATAAATTAGTATTGTTAGCTAGATATTTTGTAGGCTATCAAAAGATACCTAGGTAGTTATGGGATTAAATCCCCTTCATTTAATGGTGAAGTTCTCATATGATTATGTTTATCTACTATGACTATTCACACTTTTATTTTTTTATAATTTATAGAAATTATGCACATGATATACACAAGTTTTAGATTAAGGTAAAAGCAGGTTTTGAAGGGGCCCCAAAACCCTAAAACAAAGTTAGAAAGATACATCATACACGTCCATCAAGAAAAATAAACCTAAAGCATATTGCAGAACAGTAACAAAATCAAGTTTTATAGGGACCTAAAACCACCAAACTAGACCATAAGAAGACAGATCCTAGGTTTTACAGAGACTTGGAAACTCACATAAGTTTTAAAAACTAAGAACTAGATATCAGAACCAGTTATAACATCCAACAAAAGGGACCAAACCCATATGAACAAAAAGACCCTAGTCTTCTAATTCCAGGATCATCTTCACCGCCTCCTTTCCAATCGTTGTAGTATCCTGTATGGATATTGCAGCTGAAGTAGCAACATATTGCATAGCTTTCTTCCTTGAGATCTGTCTGGTCCTTTTACTTGGCCCCTCCAAGGATTTTATTTCCTCACTAGCCCATTTTCCAAGGTTTGCTGTAGCTGCACATATACTAGAAGTGACCTCCTCCATCTGTTGGGGATCAACCAACAATGGATTACACTTATGAAAGCAATGAATGCGGAAATAAACAGATAGATAAGTAACTGAAATGATAAATAGCACAGAACAAGATATACAAGAAAACACCCTGAAAACTTGTATTAAAAAACTCTTTACAATAGGAATACAAATGAAGAACTTCGTTCTTCCACACCTCTCTCAGATGCACACAAGATCTCTCACTAGATCTCTATTCCTTAAGAGCTCTCTCTAAAGTATAGTCCTTCAAACATTTACAATGTTCTACTCGTACTCAATTACACTCTCTCTTCATCATACAATAGCTTAGAAGATCTCTCCTACATATAAAAATAGGAAACTTGAGCATGCTCTTACAACAAACAGTTAAGCCTCTTCAACAAGGGCTCTAAAAATAATATTGCTAACAATAGAGACGCGAGCATGAGTCTACAACTCAAACTCATCATGCAAACACTCGCTTCTGTCCTCGGAAATCACTTTCTGGACACGCAGGTAACCGACGTCGGTTCCTGCCTGTTCGCCTGTGACCGTCGTCGGCCGACCATACCGCCGACGTCGGCGCCTCTGAACTGCAACTGACCGATGTCGGTCGCTCCTGACCGACGCCGGCGTCTGTGTAGACCTGAACCTGTTTGTCTATGCTCCTTGGTGAAGCTTTTAGCTCCACATACCTAACAATCTCCCACTTGGAGATAAACCAGCTGCACCAATACCTGTACAGCAAGATCTTCTAGCTCCTCCATCTTCAACTCAATCATGAAGACCAACAGAAGTTGAATGAAGATTCAACTTCTCCTTAGTAACTGGCTTTGTTAGCATATCAGCAGGATTCATGTCTGTATGGATCTTCTCCAGCTTCAACTCACCATCTTCCAATACCTACCGTATGAAGTGGTACCTTAGCTGTATGTGCTTGGTTCTAGAATGAAAAGCTGAGTTCTTAGCCAAATGGATTGCACTCTGACTGTCACTATGCAATCTACAACTCCCATGCTCCCTTCCAAGCTCTTCCATGAACCGTGTCATCCATATCATCTCCTTGCTAGCTTCTGTAGCTGCAATATATTCTGCTTCTGTAGTTGACAAGGCTACAACCTTCTGCAACTTAGAAATCCAACTAACTGCCGTCCCACCTACAGTAAAAACATAACCTGTGGTGCTCCTCCTGCCATCCAAATCCCCTGCCATATCTGAATCTACATAGCCATGTAGAGAGGTATCTGAACCTCCATAACATAAGTGTCTGCTGCTGGTTCCTCTCAGATATCTAAGGATCCATTGTACTGCTTTCCAATGTTCCTTTCCTGGATTGGCCATATACCTGCTTACTACTCCCACTGCTTGGGCAATATCTGGTCTAGTACACACCATTGCATACATCAAACTTCCTACCGCGGAAGAATATGGAACCTTATTCATGTACTCTGCCTCATCATGTGAATTGGGACATTGTTCTTTGCTTAACTTAAAATGTCCTGCCAAAGGTGTGCTTACCGGTTTCGCATCCTGCATGTTGAACCGTTTCAACACCCTGTCCACATAATCTTCTTGAGACAATATCAACCTGTGATTTTCTCTATCTCTCTTAATGCTCATGCCAAGGATTTTCTTAGCTGCTCCCAAATCCTTCATGGCAAACGTTTGAGCTAACTTTACTTTAAGCTCTGAGATATCCTGCATGTGAGACCCTGCAACCAGCATGTCATCTACATACAACAATAAAATAATGTATCTACCATTATCAAATCTCTTAAAATATACACAATGGTCTGATTGACATCTACTGAAGCCATGCTCAATCATAAACCTGTCAAATTTCAAGTACCATTGCCTTGGAGCTTGCTTGAGGCCATACAAGCTTTTCTTTAACCTGCACACTAGTTTCTCCTTACTCTTGACTTCGAAACCTTCTGGCTGTTCCATGTAAATTTCCTCATCTAAATCTCCATGAAGAAATGCTGTTTTAACATCTAGCTGCTCGAGATGCAAATCCTCAAAAGCAACCAAAGACAATACAACCCTTATAGAAGTCATCTTAACAACCGGAGAAAAAATCTCGCCAAAGTCAATACCTGGCTTTTGTGCAAATCCTTTTACAACCAATCTGGCCTTGTATCTCATCTGACCATCCTCGCCTTCCTTCAACCTGTAAGTCCACCTGTTCTTCAGTGTTCTCTTACCAGCTGGCAATTCAACCAAATCCCATGTTTGGTTCTCTCTTAAGGACTCCATCTCCTCAACCATGCCATGCTCCCACTTACTCCTGGACTCCACCTGTAAAGCTTCTTCAAAACTTTTTGGTTCTCCACCATCGGTTAGCAATAAATAATATAAAGAAGGAGAATATCTAATTGGAGGCTTACTTACCCTTTCAGACCTCCTGATTGGTGTCTTGGACTTGTTTTCCACAATCTGTCCACCCAAATTTTCTGACAGTGACCGACCTCGGCCACCTGTAGACCTGTTACTGGCCGACGCCGGTTCTTCCTGGCCGACGCCGGTGCCTGGTCTGCCGACGTCGGTCTCTGTGTTTTCCTGTAAGTGATTATTTCTTTTTCCCGTGAGCTCATTTTGGACCATAACTTCGTCCAATTCGTTATTGCTCTGCCCAGCTTGATCTAGCTTCCTTATCTGATCACTGTACATCACTCTTTCATTGAAAACAACATCACGGCTCCTGATTACCTTGTTAGTTCCTAGATTCCAAAATCTGAAACCAAAATCATCTGAGCCATAGCCTATAAACGTGCACCTCATAGACTTAGCATCTAGCTTCTTTCTATTTTCCTTATCTATGTGCACAAAGGCTTCACAACCAAAAACTTTGAGATATGAGAGATCAACCTTTTTACCTGTCCATGCCTCTTCTGGAATTCCACCATCCAGAGCTGTAGAGGGTCCTCTGTTGATCAGGTACACTGCGGTGTCAACTGCTTCTGCCCAAAACTCCAAGGGCAACCCTGCATGCAATCTCATACATCTTGCACGCTCCATAATAGTCCTGTTCATCCTTTCAACAATACCATTCTGTTGAGGTGTCCTTGGAACCGTCCTTTGCCTACGAATCCCATTTATGTAACAATACAATTTGAACTTAAGACTGCAGAACTCACCACCATTATCAGATCTCAAGCACTTTAATCTTTTGCCTGTTTCATTCTCAACCATGGCTTTCCATATCTTAAAAGTCTCAAAAACATCAGATTTCTTTTTAATACAGTAGATCCATACCTTTCTTGTGGCGTCATCTATGAATGTAACATAGTACTGTGATCCGCCAATAGAGGCTACATGAGCCGGTCCCCACACGTCTGTGTGAACAAGCTGCAACTTCTGCCTTTTCTTAGTAGACCCAGTCTTTAGAAAACTAACCCTTTTCTGTTTTCCAAACACACAATGCTCACAAAATTCTAGATCCATACTTTTCAAATCTGAAAGCATACCTTTAGACTTAAGGATTGACATCCCCTTCTCACTCATGTGGCCAAGCCTTGAGTGCCACAATTTAGCATCCACATCTGAAGTAGATAAAACTGAAGGAGATTTGTTAGTAATACAATTACACAAATAGAGAGTACCTTCTCTCTTACCTCTGGCCATAACAAGTGCACCCTTGGTCACTTTCCAAGAATCTGCTGTGAGAGTTACTGTACAACCCTCATCACCTAGCTTACCCGCAGAAATCAGATTTCTCTTCAAACTAGGAACATGCATCACATCCCTCAACACCCATGTGTTGCCATTCTGCATCTTTAGCTGCACTTTACCTTTGCCAATTATCTTACAAGGCTCATCATCCCCTAAGTACACTATTCCAAAGTCTCCATGGACATAGTCACTGAAATATTCTCTGTTAGGGGTAGCATGGAAAGATGCACCAGAATCTAATACCCAAGATTCTATGTTATTATGCAAAGAGAAAATAAGAGCATCCTGTGCAATACCTGCAACCTTTGTCTCTTCCTTTCCTTCGTGCTGATTATCCTCCTTAGGCTTTGACCAGCAATCTCTGCTTATGTGCCCCAACTTTCCACAGTTCCAGCATTGTGGCCTTCTGCCATTCCTGGATTTGGATCTGCCTCTTCCCTTAGACTTAGATCTTGATCTCCTCTTGCTCCTTTCTTTTTGCCTTCCTCTGCTTTCGAAATTTAAAGCGTTCCCAGATGTCCCAGAAGTCTCTTCTGTGCTTTTCCTGCGAATTTCCTCATTCAAAATAACACTAACCACATCCTCTACTTTTAAAATATTCGAAGCAGAAGCAGTATTAGAAACTACCATTACCAAGCCATGCCAGCTTTCAGGCAAAGAACATAATATCAAAAGAGCCTTTATTTCATCTTCAAATACAATATTCACAGAACTTAACTGATTAACAATACCATGGAAATCATTCAGGTGATTGGAAACAGATCCACCTTCTTGCATATGCAAATTAAATAACTGCTTCATCAAATATACCTTGTTTGAAGCGGAGGGTTTTTCATACAAATTTGCTAACGTGGTCATTAACTCTACCGTAGTTTTTGCCTGTGACAAATTAGATATCACAGTGGAGGCCAGACTCAGTCTTATAGACCCGAGAGCCTTTCTGTCAAGAACTTCCCATTCTTCATCCTCCATGTCCTTGGGCTTCTTTGCTATCCCACCTAATGGTAAGTAAAGATCCTTCTGATACAGATAGTCCTCTATCTGCATTCTCCAGTGCTGATAGTTCTTGCCATTAAACTTTTCCATTCTCAACTTACTTTCCTCTGCCATTGCTTCTCCCACTCAAACAGAAATCCCTGTGAGCAACCTGTAATCCAAACACACTACACAGATCTGAACCACCTGTTAGTGAAATTGAGCTCTGATACCACTTGTTGGGGATCAACCAACAATGGATTACACTTATGAAAGCAATGAATGTGGAAATAAACAGATAGATAAGTAACTGAAATGATAAATAGCACAGAACAAGATATACAAGAAAACACCCTGAAAACTTGTATTAAAAAACTCTTTACAATAGGAATACAAATGAAGAACTTCGTTCTTCCACACCTCTCTCAGATGCACACAAGATCTCTCACTAGATCTCTATTCCTTAAGAGCTCTCTCTAAAGTACAGTCCTTCAAACATTTACAATGTTCTACTCGTACTCAATTACACTCTCTCTTCATCATACAATAGCTTAGAAGATCTCTCCTACATATAGAAATAGGAAACTTGAGCATGCTCTTACAACAAACAGTTAAGCCTCTTCAACAAGGGCTCTAAAAATAATATTGCTAACAATAGAGACGCGAGCATGAGTCTACAACTCAAACTCATCATGCAAACACTCGCTTCTGTCCTCGGAAATCACTTTTTGGACACGCAGGTAACCGACGTCGGTTCCTGCCTGTTCTCCTGTGACCGTCGCCGGCCGACCATACCGCCGACGTCGGCGCCTCTGAACTGCAACTGACCGACGTCGGTCGCTCCTGACCGACGCCGGCGTCTGTGTAGACCTGAACCTGTTTGTCTATGCTCCTTGGTGAAGCTTTTAGCTCCACATACCTAACACCATCTTCATTCTACTTTCCTTTATAAGCCTTCTAAGATTATTCTCATAATATTTAAGTTTGATAGGAATATCTCTCATCTGCATTTCTATATTATTGATTTTATTTTGATCAGCTTCCTGATTATGTTCCATTATTTCCATTCTCTTCTTTAGCTCCATTATTTCCTTATACATCCATGAATCAACTTGAAGACTAACATCAGCTTTGAATTTGGCCAATTTCATGAAGGGAAGCCTAATGTCCTTCTGCCCAATGTCACTAATATCTTCAATATTCTTTTGTGGAATGAATTCTTCCTTTTCAGTTTGATCCTCCTTTGTTTTCTATTCTTCGATAGTAACAGGGTTTTCATTCTGGACAGGATAATCCTTTTCTTGTTCTCTAATCTCCATAGCATGATTGGAATCCTGAACCATATGTTCCTTCTCTATTTTTGAAGCTAGATCATCAAGTAAAATGTCTATTTATTTTTCACTTCCCCCCAACACTCCCTGATTATCCTCATGATCAGAATTTTCCTGTTCTATTTTTTCCTCTATTGTATCCCCTTCTTTTTCATTCTCACTTTTATCTTTACCTTCCAAATTAGAACTAGAATCCCCACTATCCTTCCCTTCCTCTTCCTCTAGACTCTCCTTATCAGAACTTTCTGTAGTTTCCCACTCAGTTTCCTCATCAACAATTTGTTTTTTAAAACTGGGGGATCTAGGTTTGAGTTTTTCTTTCTCCTTTACATTTTCATTCTTCTTACTCTGAGAATCCTTATTTTTTTCAAAATGAGGATTTGAGGCTATGGCATTGTTTTTGCAAAAACCCTCTATAATTAGAATCAGTCCTTCATGCAAGATAGGGTGAGATTCCATTTTTCTATGAGCAAACAGACTTTGAAGTAGCGAATAACACAAATAGAAAGGAAAGGAAATTCTGTCTTTGTACCTAAAATGATTAAGAAAGACAAAATGGAATTTATGTACTCTTTTTCTTCTACCATCAAGGATGAAATACTCACAGGTGCAACATAAAACTTCTCTCTAGATTCCTTTTATCTGCTCCAAGTCGAAAAAATCTCAGCTCTTTTCCAATTGCTTCTCCTCAGGATCCATCTTCAGGAATTTTATGTATGCCTCATTAGAAATACTGGTCTGCTTAGAGAATTTTATACCCTCCATTGGAAGTCCCGTGACCTCTGCTATGAATTCCTTAGTGAGCTTCACCATGACACCATGGAGAGTTACTCTATCGTCGACCCAATTTTTGAAGAATGCCGTCATAATGTGGGGTTTAGAACCATGCATCCACTCCATATAACTCACTACCTTCCCTTTCTGAAGAATCTTCCAAACATCCTGTTTAGCCTTCCATTCTTCATAATTTTTAGGCTCTTGCTTCCTCGATTCACCCTTCATTTTGCTGAATAAACAATATTCCAGCAACGCCCACACACTAATGACTGAAAAATGGAACCAATTGTTTTCTACTTGAAATGAAAATTGCCTATTTGTTGACACATGTGATAACCATATTACATTCTCATGAGTGTACCTATTCAGTGTAAGTAATCTATCCACCATAAGGCCACTCCACCGAATCATTAACTTGCTATTCTAGGCAGATCTTTCCCTCGTTTGAATGAATGTCATCATAATTAATAAGCACTTTGAGATCAATGTGCTTATTTAATGCATCATGCCATCTCACCTTTTGCTCTGTTTGAACTACATAATTAGTTATCCAGTCAGCAACAAGTTATCTTACTTTTAGGTGTTACTTTAATCACAAAGTTCATGAACCATAATTGAGTGATTTTGTAGCAAGTAAGTAGCTGATTCAAAGATTATGCAAATAGTTTATTATAAATTGGATAATGAAAAGACTAGAATCTATGAAAAATAAAGATATTGTACTTTAAAATAATTAGTTTTTGTAGACCTTATTGTATATGTACAAACATATAAAAATATAAGATGTGATAATGATTTTATCAAATGATTAAGAAAGTTTTGAATTCATATTTGGATTTAATGATAACACAAATTTTACCATTTTAATCCTCACAGAATGCACTTGAAAGATCTCCTTAGATGCAAAGTTCCTCAAAAACCAACTTTTTTCTTATTCACTTTGAGAAAAGTTCATTAAAAAACATAAATAAATCTAAACAAAAAGTTTCAGATTACTTAGTCTTTTTTGTATAATAGTTAAAATTTCTTTTCCAAAATTACTATCCTTTTTATGTAGGTCTTCCCCCATATTTATACCACTTTCAGATATCAAATACAACTAGGAGATAAATCCTTGTATTCCCCATGTGCTGCGTTAAATTCTAAAAATCGTTGGGATATATCTTCCTTGAATTTCTCATGTATGGTGTGAAATAGATGATGACATGTATCTCTTCTCAGTGTTATTTTTGGATTGAATATAACTTATTTTCATGTTGTGCCCAACTCACTTAAGTAATTTGTTTTTACAAAATGACTTCAAGTAATGACATTTAGCCAAGTTACTAGAGTCTTTCATTTTATAGAGAAACTTACTTTTATAAGTGATTTATCTGAGTGACATTACTTATAAAGTAATTAATTAAAATAATATTAATTTAAATACATTTTTAAATTTATTTGAATAAAATAAAACTAGTTGAGAAGATAAGTAATAGTAATCACTCTAATTCATGTACTTCTTTTCTACACTTTTCTTTGTAGTTGATGTGTTTTGACAACATAAATTGAATGGATACATCATCTATCTTGGTAAATGATTTCCTTTTTGTCTCAAATACTATTAGCTCATTCTATATCTTCTTATAATAACCTTTCACCTTCTCAAGATTGGGTTCCAACCTTTTGACTTGTTGATGACTTTTCATTAACTCCTTTATTGATTTCACTGTGAATGAAGTCATGGCCTCTTTAATTACTTACTTGAATTTTTGATGTAATTATTCATGTGTATTTATCATTTATTATAACCAAACATTCATGAGATATAAGATACAATCTTGCATATATATTTTCATGTTGTAAGCATCTTCTTCCAGAGTCTTCATTTCTTCAAGCATTGCTCCAAAAATGTGCAAGAAAAAATAAATGATGTGTTCTTATTTTTATTTTATCACTGACCCCTCTAGTACAATATTTTATTTAATCAAAATATTTTCACTTAAAGCATTTATTTATTGAAGGTTGTCTTGTTTCAATTCAAATATTCCACTTTCATTTTCAATCTCCTTCATCATTATTTTTAGTTGTGCCAATTTATTCTTGATATCAACTAAATTGCTTGAAACCTCAAGAAACCATTTTTGTGTAGTTTGTATCATTTTATCTTTCCATTCATAAAATTATTTAGCCTTATCACCAATTTATTTTTTGATGGTCAATTATATCCCCTAAAAGTAATGACTACTGGGGAGCAGATCTTACCACTTTGGCAATTATTTCACACAACTTAGAAATTTGTTCCTTTAGGTTGGATTTATCAACCTTTTTTTCATCAAGATTATGAAAAAGGGTATTGATAAGAGTCTGTGTCTTACTTTAGACCATCTGTAGTGACTTACCCTAGGGATACCTTTTTAATTGCCAAGTCTTCTTCAGTGATTTCACTCTTATACTTACCCTATGGAAAAATTGATATTTTTGCAAATTTTTGACCTAAAGGCTCAATTATTGGCTTTGAAGTCACTTTGGAATCCTTGTTATTTTTAACCTTATGATCAAGACTTTTCATAAATTATGAGTCTAGGATAGGATAGCCACATAAGCATTTTGCCAACTATCAGGTTTCATGAATCTCTTTGCTTAATTTGGTCTACGAAGTCAAGCAACTCCGTAACCTTGATTTGGTCTAAGATTATGAATACTTTGAGTTTATGAAGAAAAATTACCATCCCCAGTGTAATATACCAACATTTTGATAGCATGAGGAGGGAACCTAATGAACAAATTAAAGCCTTTAATTCAATATTTTAAAAAATGTACAACTGTGTAGCTAAGACATACATACGTACTACTTACCTAAATCTTCAAATGTATAAAAAATACTTAGATTATATGATTTTAGTGTTTTTATATAGAGATCAAAATATAAATAACTTAAATTATGCCTATGTTGAGGCTATTAACATCTATAGACAATTGAATCCCCAATTTCAATCAATACTCAATATTAGTCCAAATTTTGTGGTCTTGAATTCCATTCCAAATTATAACTAGAATGTCATGAACGATAATTAGAACTAGTTTTTCACTCAGTTACCTCTGACTCATGCTACACCAAATCAAATCCTATGTTTTCTGAATGATCCTACACATGTATCTAATTAGTAAAATCATAATCAATATTTAGTCCCAGTTAATGCCTCCACCACACATGGGACAACCTATGATTCCACTAAAATTAAATTAGATGCCATTTAACACATGACAAATGAATTCAAAAATTATTTTATTAACATTTATAAATGTTTTTGAAACACTTTATGGGAATAACCAATAGGGATTTCACATTCAATAAATATAACAAACCTTTCAATAGGTCTAGAAATAATTTATATCCTCAGCCTAATAGATGACCTGATATGAATCTTTGTGAGGAAACCTTACCTAACTAGTGTATAATCCATATTACTACCTAACATGGTGAACTATATCATATATAATTATGCACTTTGAGATATTTTAAAAGGAGATGGAAATATAAGGGTTAGTCTTAAATCAATCTGATTCATCTACAACTAGTACCCCTAGTACTTCCACCATCACCATGGTATTTGAATATGATTTCCCATTTCTAGTTGAGGATGAGAATGATCCAAAAGATAAAACATATTAGATTCATTCATTTTAGCAATTCTAAAGAAATAAAAATAACTTGAGAAATAATAATCAATAACATGCCACAACTTCTACACCTCCAAATAATAATGCAATCACTCCTAAAAAAAATACTAATAATAATCCATCTCCTCCTAAAGGGAATGATAAAAAAAAACAAAAACAAATTGATACACACACTAAAAATGGATCTAATATAATTAAGCATATGAATAAAATGAAGGCACATATTACTCTATAGGAGTTAGATCAAATTATGAAATAAAGAGACTTTTACTCTAAGCTTTAACTAATAAGCCATTGAATGACAAAATAAAAATCTAAACATAAATATGGTCATGTACAAGGATAAACCTAAGGACCCACATTTCTTATTGATTATCCGAAATTTTGGGGGAAAATTGCATAATTATTTATTTAACTCAAGTGCTTAAGCCAACATAATGCCCATGGGAATGTGTAGAATAATAGGGTTGACTCCTAATAAGTCTAAAATGGTAGTCCTATAATTAGACACATATTTAGTCTTAGTTGTTGGATAGTTTATAAATTTACACATGTGGGTTATATCTAAGCCACGTGTCCAATAGTATATCAACATCCTCGTAGTTGACATTCCTAAGGCTTATGGTTTACTCCTAATCCATGATTGGTAAAAAACACTAATATATACATGGATACTAACTTTTCAAATATGTGGATGCCATGGAAAGGAGGAGCTAATTATGTTAGAGTCAATAGATTGATAAATTTAATACGGATCTTCAACTAAGATCTTTCCATGAATCCATTATCACATCCATGGAACCTTCAACATACATAAAGAATAAACTATTTATTCATAGAAATATTTATACATTGTTAAAATTGTTCGTCATATCTTAGCCTTAGGTACAAAGGCATATTTATAGGATGGATGTAGATAAATCATAACATCCTCATGTATATGGGACTAACTTCCCTAATGTACATAAATAGACCTAAGTATAGATTAAATACAACACCCTCTCTTAATCTATGATTAGAGAGAAATAAAAAATAAAATGGATCCTGACAACAAGGCTTGATGAGCTACCCATGTGCAATAAAGGATGCAATGTGAATCCAAGTGTTCCTATGGATGCCAATCCATCTTACTATAATATAGGGATGTCAAGTCACTATAACTACCAAGTTAACTTAGGAATGGTGCTAAATATGAGGATCATATAATATGAACAATACGTTCCACAATACTAGGTAGAGTGATAAACCAAATAAACATTACTTGAACACCTTCCAAAAATATGGTGAGAAGTGAGCATAAATACTAGTGGGGATGCCACACTAGTATCACTATAAGAATCACCAATAAGGTAATGAATACAAACCAAAAATCCTCATATGGGTTTTGGTAAATAAAATCCCTGAATAAGATACCCATGTACAAAAGAATCTAAAAAACACTCAAAAAAGTGTAAAATATACATATAACTCTCATAAAGTGGAAAAAGGAGAAAACCTATAAAAAAAACTCACCCCCCAAAAAATAAGAGAGGAATGAAGAAGAGAGAGATAGAAATCCCCTCAAAGGTGATTCTAAAATAGTCCATATTACAAGTACCCACAAGTCACAAAGGAACTCAATTTACACAAGTGATATGAATCTACCATTCGATTACAAAAATAATTGACATTGGGCTTCACCATAATATATTCAATCAAGAAGATTGTCAGTGGTGTCAAAAGTGTATAATAGTATTGTTTGGTAAAGGGATGCTCAAAATATAAGAAGAAATATCTACACTACACCCCTATACTACTGATTCAATGGAGTGATGCCATACAAATTACATGCACAACCCACCCCACACCCCCCCAGTGCCCCATAATTTTAAATGGGTGGAGTGGAGGAAAAAGTTCTACATAAGTGGTCTAAATCTACTAATTGAACACCAAACAAGATGACATTTATGCACTAGAATAGCTTCATATCATGCTAAAAGATACTATCAAACTATTGAAGAAGATAAGATGACACTGAGATTCACCAAAATAACTACACTTCAAACTTTGGGAGACTATCATTTGTCAAAAAAGTGGTGACAAAAATACAAATAAGGTCTCTCAAATAAGATAGCGTTAGTCGTGATGAGAGAGACTAGAAACTTAAATAGTAAAGGGTGCATAAACTAATCTATACATGCATGAAGGTAGATTAGGTTGTAAAAATAAATCCCCCATGGCATTTTATAATTTAATGTAAATAAAATATATCCCATACACAAAAACACCAACTAGAAAAAAATGCACTGGGATTCACCATAATATCTCCAAACAAGGAGAATTCTAACCTATCAAATAAGCCATCATAAATCATGAGAGTTTCTTAAAAAACAAGGGATAACAAAAGTGTCTCCATAGAAAAAGGTAAGGCTCTAATAAAGGGGCCTTGATGGATACATGACACAAACTACAAGTGTGTCAAAGTACTAATGCACAAAATAGAAGAGACCAAGTTGTGGGATGATGGAAGAGTGTGAAAAATGGTTAAAAAATATATCACATATTCAAAAACACACCCAAAAGGATCAACTATAAAAAATGACAATCTATAAATCACATGCAAAGGGATATTAAAATTAGCCAAAAATACATCCAAGATAGTACAAAGTGCAATAGTGGCATAAGCAGTACAATTTGGGCCAAGAAAGAGAAATATGGGCTAAAGCTCATACAAAAAGGACATCAATCATCCAAAAAATGTGTCCAAAAATTATAATGAGAGAGAAAATCCCCACATACACATGGCATTAGACAAGGCTAAAATAGAAACCCCCACATGGTTATTGTATTATCCTCCCTTCAAATTTGGTACTTTAGATTTTAATGCATTTCTACAAAATAAATGACACCAATATATCAAGGAAAACACACACACTTTGATAACAATAACACTCTATTTTGAGTTATCGATCAAAATATATAGTTTTTACAAGTTTTCTTGACATAAATGGGTCAAACATAGAAAATTACGCCAAAAAATATTAAATGCTTGGAGAAAATTAAAATCTTTTTAGCAACTATGAAAAAATAGAGTTGAAGGAAATTTATAGCAAAGGAAAATAGTAAGTGATTTTAGAGGGTGATATATAACATAGATCAATCTTCCACATTGATTTTTCACTTTGAATACAAGATTTGTTTTTTCTTAATTGTGCATAAAAAATTCATAGAAAAATAGATTCACTTGGTCAACTTCAGAGCCTCATATCTCCTTGGATACTAACAAAAGTCATTATTATGACCACTTTTTGGAAACCTCTCAAAGTTGTCTTCCCAATAGTGAAAGATTTTTTTGAATCGGGAAGCTATGTGATGAGAAAATTGATTTGCAAGGTAGTCATAATTTTATGGAAAAAAAACTTTACAATTTATTTAAATATAATGTATGGCCAACACAATAGATCTAACCAACTCAAATTTAAATCATTCTGACTGATGAGATTTGCACAAAATAGATCTAATCATATTGAAAACTAGAAACCCTCCATAATATAGTGTTTTAAATATGAGTAAAAAACTTAGATATGAAAAGAAACCATACAACTCATTTGAGGAGTGGACAAATAATGTGAAAAATAGAAGATGAAAAAATGGTAGTTGGAGACTATTCTGACACCATGATAGAGTTAAAATTACTATTCAACCAATATCTCTCCATGAATCCATTATCACATCCATGAAGCTAATGCATTTCATAAAATTAAACTATCTATTCATAGAAATAGATTATACAATGCTAAAATTATTCTCCATCTTAGCCTTAGGTACAAAGGTACATTTATAGGAGGAAGGTAGACACATCCCAACATCCTCTTGCATGTGGGACTCACTTCCCCAATGTACATAAATAAACCTAATCATAGATTAACTCCAACATAGTGAACCAAAAATGAAGCACACAATCATAGAATACAATGCCAAAAATGAAATAAAAAACTCTACTTCATCGCATGTAGGGGTTTACACATTCAAAACTAAATCTGGGAACTATGAATGAGAATTTAAAAGGTCCTTCATAGTTATGAGACTTATATTTTTATGATGCTCAGTCCAAATAAGGCTCTTGTGTGGTAATCCTTAATGATTTTCAATCATAATTTCCATGCACTAACAACCATGCAAAATATGAAGTTTTGATTATGGGGCTCCAATTTTCACTGAAACATAATATTAAACATATGTAGTGTTTTTAGACTTAGATTTGGTTTTTAAATAGATAAAGATATGATATTAGTGAAATTTATGATATATAAATAAATATAAGCATAAAGCCTAGGATTTGATATGACATTTGAAGATTTCAATATAAAATTAGTCATAAGAGAGAAAAATCAAACATTTGATTCCTTGGTTAAAGTTGAAATTAATCTAATTCCATTTCAAGATTTTAAAATTTAAACATTTCCTATATAATTAGTGCCATGTCTGTTAGTTCCCAAAATTGTCAACCATTTTCAATAATTTTATGACAACCAATAGATCATTCAGTTCATGGGCAATTCTAGTGCCTTTGAGTCACAAATAATTATGAAAGAGAATTCGACCCAATGAATGGAGAATAAAAAAATATGATGACATACTCCAATTAAAATAAATTAGAATACCCAAATGGATAGTCTCCTTGAAATGTTTCTTTGACATGGATAGTCAAGTTGAAAAACAAAATAATTTAAGACCAATGGATCTATTTTATCCAAGGTATATTTAGGAATGGATGAACATCACCAATAATTAACATTGGATTGATTTTTACATGTCAAGAGAATAAAAGGTTGATGGATTTATTAATAGAGTATAAAAACATGATCAATTGGACTTATGAAGACTTAAAAGTTTTTAATCCTAGAGTTATCACACATACTATACCACTTAAATAAGATAACAAACCTTTCAAGTAGAAACAAAGGCCTAATAATCCCATTCTATAAACTCTTATTTAGAAAAAATTCCATAACTTTCTAGAGGCCAAAATTATATTTCTTATCAGACATTTTACTTGGTTTACCAATCTAGTCTTGATACGAAATAAAAATGGTGAAATAAGAATATATGTGAATTTGGAGAATATTAATCTAACATTAGAAAAAGATAATTATCCCTTGGCTTCCCTAGATGAATTAATTTAGATAGTTATTGGTTTAAAAATTATTTACTTTTTAGATGGATTTTCAAGCTACAATTAGGTCCTGGTGGATAGTGATGACAAAATGGAAATGGATTTCACTACTAAATGGGGAACTTTTGTATATTAAATAATGTCATTTAGATTAATTAATATATGTTCTAATTTATACACAACCATGTATTTTGATATTTGATAACTCACTGGTAAGTGCATCATCATGTAAATGGATTACTTAACTATACTTTCTAAGGATAAAACAATTCATGTGGCCCACTTGTGGAGAGTATTTGACATATGTAGAAGGCATGGAATTTCCCTAAACCCAAAGAAGTGTATTTATTAGGTCACAAAAGGTAAATTTTTGGCCCATGTTATCACTAATAAATTAATTTCAATTAATCCTAAGATATTTTAAGCTATCTCTAAGATGTCCTAACAAAAAAAAGATCTTAAGTCCTTTGATAACATAAATTTTGATCACAAATTTATTTTAGGATTTATAGAAACTATGAAACCATTAAATGCACTTTTAAAACAAGATGCCAAGGTACAATGGATAGTTGAAGCTAAAATATAATTTAAATATATTAATGGTACCATCACCCAAGATCTAGTTTTGATCAGTCCTAACTTCACTAAGAATTTATTTATGTACTCATTTGCATCAGAGAAATATTATAGAAGCAATACTCATGCAGAAGGTGGATAACAATGAACATAATATTTCCTATATGAGTACTAATATAAAGGATGTATAACTAAAGTAATCCATGATAAACACATAAATCTATGTTTTGGTCAATTTGGTGAAAAAATTTAGACATAAAACTTACATAATTATCCCAAACCCAAGTCTCAAACTCATACTTTGTCAAAATGAGCTAGGAAAAAAAAGGGTCAAGTGGATGGCCAAGTTATAAGAATTTGATCTAAAAATAAGAGATTCTAAAATTTTAAGAGGATAAGGTATCATCCATATAATGGTAGAGACTAATATTCACATATCTATAGAACATATAAACTAGTCTCAGATAGTTGGAGGTGATTGGTATGCTCAAATCATTCATTATTTACTCATAGGAAAATGTCCCCCTAAAATAATAGTGGGAAAAGATGGGAACTTAAGATTAAATAAATGCATTACATGATAAGTAATGGAGTCTTATACAAAAATAAATATGAATCTATCTATATGAGGTGTGTATCTAAAGAAGAAGATATAGACATTATCGATAACTTTCACTATAAGATTGGTAGTGGACACCCTTTACGTAATGCCACAACTCAAAAAATCCTTAGGATGGGGTATTATTAGCCTACTATTTTTAAATATGCTCACAACAATATCATAACATGCCACCAATGCCAAATATTTTAGAAACATAGAGGTACACACAACCATGCCTTTGTAACCTATAATTGATGGATGTCATTTTGCACAATGGGGTCTAATTTTTGTGGGAGGAATCAATTCTAGCTATTTAGTAGGGTATACTTTCATATTAAAAGATATAGACTACTCTACTAGGTTGGTTGAGGTAGTAATGATAAAAAATTATAGAGCCCAGGATTTGATCAAATTTATTAAAGAGAATATCTTAACCAATTTTAGAAAACTAATTTGTCTATTATACAATAATGGTCTGGCCTTCAAATCTATAGAGTTCATTAAATGGGACTATAATAATGATATTATAGTCAAGTTATCTTATAACTATTATCCACAAGGAAATGGAGTTGAATAATCTAATAATAATAATAATTTTATTGATATCTTAATGAAGTCAAAAAAATATAAACCAAGAGAAATGAATCTATTGGTTAAATATGCATTATGGGTAGACAAAACAAGACAAAAATAGGCCCTCAAGGCCTCACCTTCCCCTTTTAGTATATGGAAAACAACCCATGTTTCCTATTTATATAAAAACACCAACATAAAACATCATGTAGGAGTATATTAAATAAGATGAAATAATTTAGTCAAGATTACTCAACGTTTTACAAATGGAAGACACATGAATATAATTATTGCATAGCTTCAACAAACATCAATATATTGTCAAGAGTTGGTTTGACAAAAGATCAAAGGTTAAAGTTTTTAGAATTTAAGATTTAGTCTTATTATGGGATAAATCACATTAAAAGATAGGACATCATGATAATTTCTCTCCATTATGGATTACGGGATATTAAATCTCTAAAATTTTGTATATCAATGTTTTTTGCTTAAATGACCTATAAGGTAATGACTTGATGTTTCTAGTCAATGGGTAGTTTATAAAATATTATTTCATAGCTAACCAAATTGGAAACATCTTATAATTAATATGAGTTATGATTTAGTATTAAAATTATATTATATTTATTAATATTGTATATTATATAATATTTCTTTCTTTCTTTCTTATATTAGATTTCTTAAAATTAGAATAGTCAGATTCACTTCTTACATGCATTTCATGAATTTTTTTAAATAAAAAGGTGGCTAAATTCACATTAAAATGTACTTTTGGATATTAATTTTGGTGTATTTTAGGTCTTTGAATCAAGGTACATGTCAAGGTTTGATTTAAATTTTATCTATATTAAACAAGTTCACCAGAACTATGGAAATTGCTTTAATATTTTCATACACATTTAAAAATACTTCTCATTTTGAAAGATCAATTACACATGGACATGTTTT